>CM071569.1:259143010-259382824 GCA_036426205.1 Ascaphus truei | reverse complement strand
GGGGGCCGCTATGGGTTCGGGGGGGCCTGTTCCTTTCATTTGTCTCCTGGCCCCATGATTTTCTTTGGCAGCTCTGCCTGGATCATTCACAGTCGTGGCTGTTTTTGGCATTTATGGCGCCGTACAGTACGTTAACGGCGCTATAAACGCCAAAAACAGACTCTGGGTGGACCGGGACGGAGGTGGTGGGTGCCCCTGCGCCGGCGGCAGCAGCTAGTGGTAGGCTAGCCTATGCTGTTACGCAGGAGAAGCGCAGCGCACTGTCATTGGTAGCACTCGGGAGTGATGCGGCTCTCATTGTGTACACTACCTACCAATGAAAGCCGTCTCACTCCCAAGTCGGGACCATCTGTGCGCAGCCGGGACCGCGCATTGGTTGGCTGCGGTTATAATAATTATGCCCCCCCCCCCTGAAAAAAATTCTGCGGACGCCCATGCACTTATCCTATTTTGTATTTACAGGATCCGGAGGAAGGCAAAGAATAGCCCAGTGAAACATTATCAAATGATGTCTCATAAGGGGAAACATATATTCCTTCCTGACTCCAAATAATGAGATTCCTCCAACCTGGAATGATGACCCTTTGTCGTTTTTTATTGCCCTTGGGATGAATAGTTCGTTAAAGCTCCTTGTATTGATTCCAAATATATGTGTATAGTTTTTCATCCCCTCTAGACACCTCTTTTCTCATAAAACACATTTAACTGTATTGATGCCTCCTTTTTTCTCAGATTTTCCATCCCCTTTATCATTTAATTAAAAAATATTTTTAAACCATTAAAAAGCATTATCATGCAGGACGTAATATACTGTACTTGTGTTCTCCTGCTTACAGAATCAAATCCTGATCCCTTCAACTGCTTGGCTTTTAATAATAATCCTTGCCCTTTTTATGACCGAGTCATGACATGAGAAATTAAGTGGAGATTTATGTATCATGTTTGCCACTAAAATCTTAATCCCTTCATTCTGTAAAGGATTAAAAAAAAATTTTTTTTTTTGTTATTAAACTTTTCTTTTCCAACAATTTTAGGTGTCTGTTTGTTACATGGAAAACTTTGACTTAATTCATCACGAAGATACATAATTAAAAAAGTTGTGTTACATGAGGGAATAAGGAAAGCGTATGAAATTACCCTTTTCCCCAACAAAAGCTTTTGGAGGTACACATTTTATTCTTAAACAAAGTTACATTTTTTAAAAAAAATCTTGGTAATTTAAATACTGGCACAAACTCGTTAATTCCACACACCTAAATGTGAAATATGATGTGAATACTTGTTTTACCCCCCCCAAAAAAACACATTCTGGGCCGAAAATATTCCTTAAACGTGGGAATAAGCTGCAATACCTGATGTGTTAGATCGAAATAGAACCTAAGCCACTGAGCCACCTGTGCTGAAGCTAGGATATCCTTAAAACCTTAAACTGTTGGGGGACTGGCGTTGAGCACTCCTGTGTTCAATATGCATTTAATATAAATCTGAGGCATTGATCATAACTTGGATCAATAGGTCTATCAGCCACACTATTTGTCACATAGCCTGTCAATGATTAGCTATGCAGTCTAAAATGTAACTGTGGGATATGCATGGCGTACAGCAGTTGTAATACATCTGATGCAACCTTTTCAGGCAATCCAGGTTTAACCTGTTCCCACCTGGCAATGTGACTTTAACCAACAGCTTGCCCTAACATGTCCAGGGAACATCACAGAGCCCTGGGCCCTTGTGTAGGTTTCCACGATGTCCCATATATACACAGAATTGTCCCTTATTCTATTGTCCCGGTAAGTCTGTCGAATGCATAATGTTTGGTATCTAGTGCCTTGAGTGGGGGGTTGGGGTGAGGGGGTGGTAGCAGGGACAAGTGTCCCGGGCCTGCAGCTGCGTTGGGCCCCACCGGCCAGCACTGGGAGTTGGGCCCAGCCAATACCTTCAGACCCTCCATGATTTCAACTTTGGAGAACACAGATCTTAAAAAAGAATAAAGACAACGACAATTCAGATCGGGTTTTTTCATTCATTTTATTGAACCAAAAAAAAAATATTCTACTAGTAACCACCCAAAGAAATTTCACAAGTATAATGTAATACAGCTTTACAAACAAACCCCCAGATCCGTACACCTACCGTATAAATAGTCTTCAAAACCTTCTAAAAAGTGAAGATATGTGAATTGCTGTAGCATGTTATTACACACACACACACACACACCACACACACACAACACACACACCAAGCATCTGTCGCTTACACTGCATCTCTCTGAGCTCTCACTCAACATTACTGAAATCTGTTTGATGCTGATTTGCAATTGGCACTAAAACATGTAGCCCCTTCGGTGCTCAGGGGGCTAGCAATGCACGGCTGTCCTTCTTGCTCTGAATGGCTTAATTAGTACATAGAAAAAAAAGTTAATGAATAAGTCATCACATTTTTTTTTGCTTTAATAAAAGAAAACTGCAAACCCAGCATAACTAGTGTAATCCTATCAATTATTCCCACAGTTGAAGTAGCTAAAGCTTCAACATACAATATGCCTTTTACAAGAACAACTCAACTCAGCACCCTTTTGAATCTCAGTTAAAGATGGGGAAAAAACAAAACAAACACTGCAGTAATTATTCGGCAGAAAATTACGATTTTTTTTTTTAATTATTTTTTTTACATGGGAGTATAAAAGGAAAAGAGCCAAGAACAATTCATCAACTAACTTCATGAATCCTGTGTGAAAACTGCATGCACACCTGTTGTCACAAGTATGTTGGCCTGTTTCCAATCATAAAGGAGATAGATTCACCGACTACGTCCTAAACGCATCATGAACAAGTCCTGGCAGCTGGCACGCCTGAGCATAGGCGTTTCATTACTAATCTCACTAGGGGTTCGCTATAAATGTACGCCCCTTGGCACTGAAATATGATAACCAAAAGTAAGGCATTGTATTAAAATCTACTCATTGCAGATCTCCAGGAAAAAAGGCACCAACAATACTACTCTAGTAACTACAATTCTTAACACAAAGGCAAATAACAAAGCTTATTTTGACAGTTTTAATATGACATGTAAATGTTGTTTTAAAGCAGCCCTGCCGCCTACTCATCTGCTCCAGTTAGTAGCAATCGCCCCAAGTCATTGTATTTGCTATATTTCAGACAAATAGAATGAGAAACAGAGGTTGCAAGTTGCAGCCTTTTACCAAGGAAGGCTTCCCGAGAGCCATCCCACTTATGGTCAGGCTAACGGATGTGCAGCAGCAACTGCAAGCCAATTGACAGGGGGATATGTATAAAGGGACACAGAGGACATTTGTGGAGTAAAACGGACAAAATAGAAAGGCATTTTAAACATGTGTCTTTTTTACGCTTAAAAGTTTTACGGTCATGTTCACCCTCCTTTGCAGAGTGTGCATTGGCTATGTTTGAGGAAGGGTTATAAGGCGTTACCAGCGTGCGCACCCCAGAAATATATGTATAGTTGTTTCATCTCGCGCGCATCATTTATTCCCATTTTGATTGTATCATAATTCTCAGCCCACCCAGCCGCGCACTTTTAGGGAGCAGTATACAGATTTAGTGGATGTCTATTGTACCTGCCAATGCCCTTTGGTGGGAAATCTATGAAGCGATACTTCAAAGTTTGCTCCATTGAATCAACGTGTGTCAAGTCAAAGGGAAAGTGCATTACTGTACTGTATATTGCAATCTTCTAAGCACATTATTTAGTAAAAAACATTCATTAGCTCTCTACATAGACTCTTAATGTAGACCAAGAGTGCACAACTCCAATCCTCAAGACCCCCTCCAACAATCAGTGACTGACTGAGCAAACCTGTGCTGAAGCAGGGATATCCTGAACACCTGACCTGTTGAGCGGGTCTTGAGGATTGGAGTTGAGCACCCATGATGTAGAGACCATTTCTTCTTAAGCCCTTGTTTGGTGTCAGAGCCACAATCAAGACACCTGGAGGCGAGAATTACATTTGCGGCAACGATTTAAAGTAGCCGAGTAGAAGGCACGGCTGCTGTGAAGTGACTACGCCTTCTTCTAAAAAAATGAGGGTGCCGATCTGGTGACATTACATGGAAAGCCACATTGCGATCCACCGGATCGGTGCTCTCTAGAACAGGGCCTAAGTTGTATGTACAGGTAAAACAAAGGCAGCTGAGATTCGGGGCCACTGCAAGTATATAACTTAAGAGTCACAATTTGGATTCTCCTGCTGAAAATGTATTCTCACCATCTACAAGCTCAACCCTCTTATAACTCTGTGCTTGGGGTCCAAAGAATCACAATGAGTTTAAGCGGATAGCGTTATAACGGGGTTGAGCTGTAGTGAATGAAACTATTCCTAGCTTATCAATATAACGTGTGCTCACATTACCCTAGTTACGTGCATCGTGAGAAAAAGAGCAGACAACTATATACATATATTACAAAGCATAAGATTGACAATGTGCATTAAACTTATATCTGAGAAAGCATACCAAAGAGAATTGTATTACTTTTTTTTGTTGTTGCTATAACGGTTTAATTACTATAAGCTATAAGCAAATGATGTTTCCACAGCATAACCATATATCTCACTCACTCACAAAATAAAAATACAATCTAGTTGTTGTGAATCTGTAATACATTCATAGGATGCTGTGCACCAAAATTAATGGTGGCAACAAATGTCTTTTTAACCAAACTCAGTCTGTGTATCAATTTTCTGCTATGGACCCTTCCATTGCATGAGGGGCCGGCAACTCATAACTCTGGCAAGGAACCTAAACATATTTTTGCATGTTAACGCATTAATAAATGTACAGTTATAAGCTATGCTTCTCCTGTTTCTGTGCATTCCCATTGTCCGTGGCAACCAAAATTACGAGTAATGAAGGTCTTTTTAAAACCTTGAGGTGGTTAGCAACCTTGCTGGGGGTTTCTATATCCAAACATACCAGAACAGAAAAAAAAAAAAAAAAAAAAAGTGTCCATTAACTGGGACAGGCTCGATTGGAGGCACGGCCTAGACAAGTTCAGTAGGGGGATCAAGCCAGTCCTGAAATTTCAGGGAAACGGTGGCTTGCCCTCCTTGAGCAGGCCCGGGAGAATCTGTACCAATCATTGGTGGCCCTGATTATTAGAGTTTGAGGTATATGTCATGTTGCTTTCTTTCTAAGCATAGATTAAGATCAGGGTGCTCAACTCCAGTCCAAAACCCCCCACAGGTCAGGTGTTTCAGGATATCATTGCTTCAGCACAGTGACTCAATCATGTGCTGTCGAAAACTGCAACACCTGTACTGATGCTGGGGTTGGGGGGGGGGAGGGGTCTTGAGGACTGAAGTTGAGCACCCCTTGATCTAGATCACAAAAACAAATAGGGTCTAAGTTGGAAGAAAAGTACACAGTCCTTCAAAGTGTTAAAATGAAAGGTAACGCCTTTACTTCCAGCTTTGGGGGGGCTATGCATCAAGATCTAATGTGACAATCCTGGATTAATGTCTCAGATCCCATCCATTCCGTCCTGTCTATGGAAAAGTAATGTGCTCGTGTTAGCTTAATAGGCAATTAGATCCTTATCACCCATGATTAAATGTATTTATTTTTGCAAATATTTCCATTGTCTCTCGATTACTTTCTCCAATTTGTGTGTGCCAGTAAAGATTGCCAAGTCTGGGGGAGGGGGAAAACGCGGCATCAACGTATTTGACAAGTATATGAACATTTACAAACGTTACAAGACGGAATTATTTTTTAATACAGCCGATGCTCAGCGTTCAAGCCAGTCTGATGCCTCAACCCCCATGTTTGAGAGCGGTGTTCAAAACCCCCCCAAAAACTGGTGATAACCGTCAATGGCCATTCACGTCATAATTGGTTAAAAAGACCACATTTGTGATTGGGATTTTGTTCTGCCATACGGTAGTTTTTTTTAAATTAACCTTTGCTGTTTTATCACTTTGAAACCATTACATAGTGGATGAAATTGCTAGTTACTACCTTCTCTTCTATATTCCTAATAATTCCTAAAATATGTTGGCGGTCCCCATATGTTGATGGGAAATAAATTAGGACTAGCAATATAGTCTAAACTATATCTGGAGTGAAAAAGGATTGTTCAAATAAGTATCTGTATAAGCAGATTTTACTCACATCGTTTCTACAATGTTTGGCTTTTCTTCATATTCCATCATAAATACTGTTACAGGAATATTTCATGGCACATTCTCATGATATTCAGGGTAGAAGATAATGTTGGTTCACTTAGGCCACTGTGTAGAGACACGCGCGTGCTCGGCGTGTGTTTAAACACCTTGTTCCTGATGGACGCGTCCTAAGTGCTGTTGCGCACACGCGCTTGAACCGAACGGTGCTTGGGGAGACAGTAATTTTGTGTTTCCGGTGATGGCTGATCACATGGCAAGGGAAGAGTCAAGTACAGCGACCCAAACGGCAGTCAGAATAAATACAGGGGCGACAAGATAAGGGACATTAAGGAAGGGTTTAATATGGGCAAAACGTTTCATTCCCTTCATGGAACATTGCGTAGTTCCTTGCAGGGCCGCTTTCCACCTCCTCTTTCTGAAGGTGCTCATGAGAAGGACAGTGAGAGTGGTGACGGGGAGCGTTGACAACACCATGCAATTATTAGAATTTTTTGAGGAGCTCCAAGTGGCGGCTCTAGAAAACCAACCGTGTCACCCGAATAAAACCTCAATTATGCCAAGGTGTCCCCTTTCCTTTCATACAGCCCCACTTTCCCCCCACAAATTCACTTTGACAGAGGATGTGCACGTTTAACCCCCCCCCCGCTTACCACACTCGAGCAGGACAGCCAATCACTCCTGCTTGGGCAGACGTCTCCCACCGTGGCCGCAGCCTTAAATAACTCAAGTCAGCAATATATTTACCAGTTAATGTACTGTATGGTTCAAGATGTGTGGTTTGCATTTTAAGGTGGTATCTAGTCTAAACACGGCAAACAGATTTCCATGGGGAAAAAATGGACATGCTGCTATCTAGTCTTTCACCTGTTTGTAAAATCTAAGGTGCCTAATAAGTAGCCTTGTATGTCAACATAGGTGCAACCACAGGCGTGATTAGGACGCCAATCTCTCCAACTATGATGACAGGCATGTTACAGTAAAAACGTTTCTAGTTGTCAACAATGGCAGTGGCCTTTTGCAGCAGAGACTGCAGGGCCAGTGTTGTTTTACAGGTTCAACTGTACACCAACATATAGGTCATCTCTAACGGAGCTTTTACCATTTGAATATCAAAATCAGACACACACTGAAAGAATTGCCAAAGACTGGAGTGACATGTATAAGGGAATCACCTTTACATTACTCGTATGTGCACCCCCATACAAAGAAACAATTCCACTCATCTTCTAAAAGTCCCACTCAAATGTACTATGTTTGTTGGTGCACCTGCATGCAGAGGCCATACAGTGACTTTATCGGGGGTCTGGCAAGAGGAAAGGCACACACACAGGGGGCTGTTATAGAAATAAAAAAAATAAAGTGTAGCTTAAAAGCAATTTTGTCAAAACTTTAACCTACACGATAATTGAAAAGTAATCTTGCAGAATGCCCACATTTGTGCACAGAAATGTTCACAATGTCTGCTACTTTTTCTTGCGTTGGAAAGACATGCAAGTAGTTTTCAAACAATTCCTAATGTTTCATATGTCTTAACCGACGCGCTGTATCATAATTTATGTGTTTTTTTTTTGGTGTGGCAACAAACATCCCGTTTTTTTAACAATGACGCACACCATACAAATACTATAAACGGCACCAATTGTAAGAACAAGCAAGATTACACATAACTGCCATGTGCAAACCATTAATATTTTAAAAATACCAAATTTTGATTTTACTCTCCCTCTCCCAACGGTTAGGTTTTCTAGATACCCCTTCTTCAGCACAGGTGCTCAATCAGCCACAAATTTACCGAGCTACCTGTCTGAAGCAGGGATTCCTTAAAACCTGACTTGTTGGGGCTGAGGACTGGAGTTGAAAAACCCTGGTTTAACACATTCTGTGCAATGTGTTAATAGAACTTGTAGGCCGTCTGTTCTTTTGAATCTTATATATTTATAAGGTCTTTGTGCTTGGACAATGTACTACGACAATGCTGTGCTATGCTGGAGCACGTTTGTGACTGTAGGCATTTAAAAGGTTGGGAAGATCGACCAGATTCATAAGGATACTTGTAATGTGGGAACCCTTATTCGGAGTGTTAAATGTGCTGTTGTCATACAGTGACTAGTGAGAAACTTTCAGGAGGTCCTAAATGAAGCTAAATTAAAGAGGGAACTCCGCTCTAAAGCAGCATTAATTGTGTATAATGACTTTCCCCCATCATTTTGCCGTAGCAGACTTGCAATCACCAGTGGTCAAGGAGGATTTAACTGGAACACTGGGATGATGTACCTATTCTTTTTCTGTGTGTCCATTCATGTAATTCCCTCTCCAGCGTCAGCTTAACTTTTAGATCATCAGCTTTCATAATGGCAGGTCATTTAGAACATGATTATCTGAACCATATTGCTGAAAGAAAACTTCCTATTTGACTCAACTGGTATGAGGTTGGCTAATCACTGATACATATACCTGTACCCCAACCTGCTTGTACTGTACCAGTACATACACAATTCCGTTCCTTGCTTGCTTTTAGAGTTCCTTTCCTTTGCAAAAAATACTCTGCTGTTTTTGTATGCGTCTGTGTCATTTGTTAAATCAAGCCACTGTAAAATAGCCGGTCGGCAATCTCTTAATAGTGGCTTGACATGAGATCAAATACAATGCCATTAATATGCCATCCTTAATCACTCAAGAGACACGAAACATGTGCGTGATGCTCTTTATCCTATGTTTACAAGTTCATAAAACAAGCCACACCCCGGACTACTTAATGTCTAATTATAAAAGTTGCATTCTTCGAGCTTTCTATTGCTTTGGCTTTTGTGTTTTTAAGACCCCAGTTCCCAACGTATTACAAAATAAACCTACAATAAAGAATATTCTCTTTTTTCAGGAAAACACACACCCTCGCAGCCATTACCTTAAACCCCTCCCCTACCAGATGAATGAAGAGGTTACAAAAGGACCCTCAGCATTAAAAATCGAACAAGAGCGACTGGGCAAGGTGCTGCTTTAGTTCATATTGCACTTTGCCTTTGTTTCACTTACAACATGCACACACACACATCACAGTATGGAACTTTCATTAGTACACTTCTGAATGAAGGTTTTCAATCATTTGGAGTCACATTTCGAGAAAAATCGATCCACTACAACCGACTCCTTGCCTCTTGTTCATAAGAAAGGGGAAGCTACAAATGAGAACTGTGGCAAAACATATTTTTGGTCAGGTGTGCTTTTTTTTTTTTTTTTAACCCTTATGCTGCCCTAGCGGGCCACACAATCACTTGGCAATGCTCTGCAACCCCCTCCGGCACAAGTTGTCATTACGTTCGGTGCTGGAAAGGCTGTTAACACTTTAGCAACAAATCAATTGCATCCCTCTAGGACCGAAGGGGGCGGAGCTGCAGTCCCATTGAGGAGCATGTGAACGAATGACCTCGAGTAAAAAGGATTCAAGCCTTTTTCGTTCAACAAAATCAGCATCTTTAAAATCAGTTGGGAAAGTTATCTTTGCAATGTTAACCATTTAGGATGCGTTTTACTGCCCCCTCGTTCTAGATTTGGTGATCTGTTCCCCGACTGGTAACCTGTTCTTTCTGATTAAAACCGATTCTAGAGGAGCAGACACATGGTCAAAGCACCCCAGCCATTCAGTGTACCCGCTGTAACTGGAAACACCCAAGGAACATTTCCACACAATCAACAATGGTTGAAGATACTTATAAATGTGTGTGTGATTTTCCAACATGAATCACAGTGCTGCTGCCATAACGTCACCATTTGTCCTATGGGGAGCTGCATTTAAAAGGCCGCACATGCTACTTAAGAACGACAAAAAGCTGTGTGGAGTCAGGGAATGTACGATTCAAAAGCACCAGTGCGCCTACTCCACCCCGCAGAAATAATGATTGGAAATAATCCAATATAAACATTGCAGTTGGAATATAATCAATTAATCCCCGCCCCCATAATCACTCCTTCATATTTTGAACAGTGTTTGAAACCCTTTTACTTATTCGTGGTAAAAGAGGGGGGGGGGGCCCTGTTTTGACTTAAATGGGGAACCCTGGGCTCTGATTTATTTAGGGCCCAATATGAAACATGCAAACAAAGCCATTCTTGTCATGAGGGTTCTAGAGGCACGGCGCATGAACATTACTTTTTGTCATTAAGAAAACAAATCTTTTAGTACTCTTCTTAGATATGCATTCAGAAAGAAAGATACATTATTGAAATTACATTCAGAAACTATCCCCCCCTCTTCATTTTAAAGATTAAAAATACTGCTGAGCTTGCATTTCATTAGCATGATGTCAATATGCATGCTACTGATAATTTCACATTAAAAATGTGTCCCTCCCCCCCCCCACAGGCCGCAACATGCTTCGCTTTTCAATGAAGTCCGTTTGGCAGTGATGGTAAATTGGTACATCAAAACTAGCCCATGAAAGACAATCGTGCAGAAGCAGCTTCCTGTTTACTAGCGAATAATCTGTATATAATAGAAATTCCTGTATGTCACAAAGTTTTTTTTTTTTAAACCCATGTGCTGGCAGTGAATGGGTTACAGAGGCGCAGGTAATCAATTTGCAGTACAAGCTGTTTTTCTGTTTTGCTTTTTCTTATATAAAAATCAAAGTGCTACAGTTAACTATAGCCACCAGATTTCTACTAAAATTCAAAGAGAGAGGTTTAGAGACTCATAACAACACCCCCTTGGATCCTGTGGCTAAAACATATTTGGTAGAAAGCAGTCTGCAGTGTGCTGCAGTGTACCAACCACCAAAGTTAAAAAAAACAACAACACTCATCAAATATTACTACTTTCTCTAAACGTTAGTAATGTTATTATCATGGAAAGATAAAACGCATATCATTGCACATACTGCCAGCAAACAAAACATTGTGCAAACTTTGACGCTAGAAATGCATATCTGGTTGATGCGAAGTCGCATATGCTTCTGTGCGTATCTAGTTGAAATAAAGTTGATTTGGTGAGTCATTGCCCCCATCGTCTACCAACACTTCAGGTCAAGTGACAGTTTCGCCCGTAGAGCGTGAGAAGCTCGCTTGCCATGCGGCTTACATCAAAAGCAGGTCACATGGACACTGGAACACAGAACAAAAGACTATTATAAACTAGGCACTAGTAGGCACCCGTACTGTAGGTGATGGAATCACTGATGAAGTGGGTCCCCGTCATCTTCTAAATGTAACATTTACATTGATCTTAAGGCACAGTTATGAATAAAACAACTCAAACAAACCTTCCCCACACATCAAACCCCAATATCACACTGGGTTCCCACACACCCCGGCTTGCTGCCTACTCGTTGTATCTAGAACAATCTTAGCAACAACTCATGACTTGCAGAATGCTTCTGGTTTTGCCATATAGATAACCATTTTGCTAAAGAACATGGTCTGTCTTTTTAAAATCCGACAATTTTATTGTGTGGCATTTATATTTTATATATTTTTAAAATCAAGGCAAAACGGCCTGATAAGGAAACAAACAAAACAAACAGCATTGCAATAATGAAATAAAAAAAAATAACAATTGCATTAGTTTTTTTTAAATGTATTTTTAAATACCTGTGTGCTAGTTTTTTTTTTTTTTTTGCCACAGAGCTTTGGAAATACCCCCTCTTGGTAAATTTGGGAACAAAACATGGAAAGGAATTGTATCAGTGAATTATTCCTAAAGCAAGACAGGATTCACACACTCCAGTCCTCAAGGGCCCCACAGGTCTGTTAAGGCTATCCCTTCTTCAGCCCAGTTGGCTCAATCAGTTGCTCAGTTTGTTGAAATTGGTTTTGTGGCCTGGAGTTGGCCAATCCTGGCTTTAAGATGCAATTGCCGCCCCGTTACGTATGTTAGATACATAACAATATTGTCTGTGAATAACAAGGTCCACATGTGAACCAACTGTTAGTTCCCACAGAGATGTCTTGACAAAAGGTTAAGTTAAGGCTGGCACTATATAATTAATAGACTGGGATCAGACGTGTATTCACTCTGCACACATCCAGTCACTTCTAGATCCATAACGCAAACCGACACCTACATACACTGATCAACAAAAGCAATCAGTCTCCCTGCAGCCTCACTCAGGCAGCTCGTGGGCCTCTCCCATTCATTCTGGGAGCTCTCATGTCAGTCTTGGGGGAACGTTGAGGGCCAGCGTGTTGCTAAGGAACCACCAGGAATTTTTCTTGGTCTAGTATCTCCTGTGGGCGCTTAGGACCTGGCGTGTAGGACTCCGTGAAGCAGTGGGTAGCGTATGGGCAAGCACATTGGTCCATGTAGTCAGTCATTCAACTGCTGGCTTCCTTATTTTCAAGTTCGATTTTCATTGCTTAATTCTACATAGTCGTGCATTAGATCTCTTGGGTGCTAAAACTGAGTCCTCAGACCTCCCGCCCCCCCCCTCCCAACAATTCAGTTTTCAGGATATCCAGTTCAGCACAGGTGGCTCCATCGACTGAGCCCTCCTGTGCTGAAGCAGGGATATCCTGACCTGACCTGTTGTTGGAGCGGGGTTGGCCTTGAGACTGTATTTAGCACCCCTTCATTAAGATGGCAGTCGTATCGGCAGGGTACTCCTTAAATGTCTGGGAAAAAAAAAGTAAATTTTACACTTTTCATTAAATATATTTCTATAAATGTATATGTTAAAGAAAAACGTAATTTCATATCCAAATGTGTGGCCTGTGGCTCTCAGTGCTACAGCCAAATCTCCTTTGGGGGTTTCATACGTAAGCTGAATTTCTTTTAGCCATTTACGGTAAGGAAGTGTTTCATTACATACTAAAAAGTTCCGCTAAAAGCAGCATGTGTCTTCAAATAATGACCCATCCTCTGGGGATTTGATTGAACTGTATACTGTACAACGTCTATCAATTGTGGGACCTTCATGCAACTATCAAGATGTAGCCGGCGTTACGCACCACCGGTGTGCTCCCGCCGGGGACTAGGAGACTTGGCCCTTGAACTCTTTTCCACGCACTTCTTTAACTTCAAAAACAATGGTATGCTTCTCCCCCGGCTGGCGCACTGTGTTTTACCCCAATTTGCTAGCCGTGGTAATTACGTCTTGCCTAATGGGTGTATATTCAGCCTGCATTTGTGGCATCTACGTCTTGGTCCGACGTTCATACACAACGCACATGCTGGAGTGAAAGAAATTCGATTTAAGAACAAAAAAAGCTGTATGTGCTGTGCACGCGCATAGTAAGTGAAACTTCTTTGTGTGTGTCGCCACGTTGGGTGTGAAAGTGTATGTCTGTGTGGTGTTTGTGAGTGAAGGTGTGTGTGTTTGACACAGGGGGGTGTGGGCGGGGGTCTGGCCTCCAGTCCTCTTCTCCTCTGCTGCCCATGCGCGACGCACTGCCGAGCTCCAGAAAGCCTCTGCGCGAGCCAGCTGTTTCTGCGCATGCGTGGCGTCAGTCAGCGGCGCCACCACTACTGGTCTCCCACCCACCCAGTCACTGTCTCCCACCCACCCAGACACTGTCATCCACCCACCCAGTCACTGTCACCCAGTCACTCTCTCCCACCGTCATTCACCCACCCACATTCAACATTCACCCACCCACCCACTGTCATTCACCCACTGTCATTCACCCATCCACCCACCCACCATCATTCATCCACCCATCCACCATCATTCATCCACCCACCTACCGTCATTATCCCACCCACCCACCGTCATTCAACCGTCATTCACCCACCCATCGTCATTCACCCACCCACCCACCCACTGTCATTCACCCACCGACCCACCGTCATTCACCCACCCACTGTCATTCACCCACCCACTGTCATTCACCCACTCACCCACTCACCCACTGTCATTCTACTGTCATTCACCCACTCACCCACCCAGGCAGGCAGACACATGTCTTTTGTTGAAAATATAAAAATAAACAGGTTGCATTGTAATGTTTTATTCTGAAAACAGTTACGTAAAAGTTGCGCTGTAAAAGATATTTTTTCGTGGTAGGTGCGCTATGGGTTCGGGGGGGGGGGGGGGGCGCTATGGGTTGGGGGGGGGCCTGTTCCTTTCATTTGTCCTGGGCCCCATGATTTCTGTTGGCAGCTCTGCCTGGATCATTCACAGTCGTGGGCTGTTTTTGGCATTTATGGCGCCGTACAGTACGTTAACGGCGCTATAAACGCCAAAAACAGACTCTGGGTGGACCGGGACGGAGGTGGGTGGGTGCCCCTGGCGCCGCGGCAGGCAGCTAGTGGTAGGCTAGCCTATGCTGTTACGCAGGAGGAAGCGCAGCGCACTGTCATTGGTAGCACTCGGGAGTGATGCGGCTCTCATTGGTAACACTACCTACCAATGAAAGCCGTCTCACTCCCAAGTCGGGACCAATCTGTGCCGCAGCCGGGACCGCCATTGCGCTGCGGTTATAAATTATGCCCCCCCCCCCTGAAAAAAATTCTGCGGACGCCCATGCACTTATCCTATTTTTGTATTTACAGGATCCTGAGGAAGGCAAAGAATAGCCCCAGTGAAACATTATCAAATGATGTCTCATAAGGGGAAACATATATTCCTTCCTGACTCCAAATAATGAGATTCCTCCAACCTGGAATGATGACCCTTTGTCGTTTTTATTGCCCTTGGGATGAATAGTTCGTTAAAGCTCCTTGTATTGATTCCAAATATATGTGTATAGTTTTCATATCCCCTCTTAGACACCTCTTTTCTCATAAAAACACATTTAACTGTATTGAGTGCCTCCTTTTTCTCAGATTTTCCATCCCCTTTATCAATTTAATTAAAAAATATTTTTTACCATTAAAAAGCATTATCATGCAGGACGTAAATATACTGTACTTTGTGTTCTCCTGCTTACAGAATCAAATCCTGGATCCCTTCAACTGCTTGGCTTTTAATAATAATCCTTGCCCTTTTTATGACCGAGTCATGACATGAGAAATTAAGTGGAGAGTTATGGATCATGTTTGCCACATAAAATCTTAATCCCTTCATTTCTGTAAAGGATTAAAAAAAAAATTTTTTTTTGTTTATTAAACTTTTTCTTTTCAACAAGTTTAGGTGTCTGTTTGTTACATGGAAAACTTTGACTTAATTCATCACGAAGATACATAATTAAAAAAGTTGTGTTACATGATGGAATAAGGAAAGCGTATGAAATTACCCTTTTCTCCAAATCAAAAGCTTTTGGAGGTACACATTTTATTCTTAAACAAAGTTACATTTTTTAAAAAAAATCTTGGTAATTTAAATACTGGCACAAACTCGTTAATTCCACACCTAAATGTGAAATATGATGTGAATACTTGGTTTAACCCCCCCCAAAAAAACACATTCTGGGCCGAAAATATTCCATTAAACGTGAGGAATAAGCTAGCAATACCTGATGTGTTAGATCGAAATCGAAGACTAAGCCACTGAGCCACCTGTGCTGAAGCTAGGATATCCTTAAAACCTTAACTGTTGGGGGACTGGCGTTGAGCACTCCTGTGTTCAATATGCATTTATATAAATCTGAGGCATTGATCATAACTTGGATCAATAGGTCTATCAGCCACACTATTAATGTCACATAGCCTGTCAATGATTAGCTATGCAGTCTAAAATGTAACTGTGGGATATGCATGGCGTACAGCAGGTGTAATACATCTGATGCAACCTTTTCAGGCAATCCAGGTTTAACCTTGTTCCCACCTGGCAATGTGACTTTAACCAACAGCTTGCCCTAACAATGTCCAGGGAACATCACAAGAGCCCTGGGGCCCTTGTGTAGGGTTCCACGATGTCCCATATATACAGAATTGTCCCTTATTCTATTGTCCCGGTAAGGTCTGTCGGAATGCATAATTGTTTGGTATCTTAGTGCCTTGAAGTGGGGGGGTGGGGTGAGGGGGGTAGCAGGGACAAGTGTCCCGGGCCTGCAGCTGCGTTGGGCCCCACCGGCCAGCACTGGGAGTTGGGCCCAGCCAATACCTTCAGACCCTCCATGATTTCAACTTTGGAGAACACAGATCTTAAAAAAGAAATAAAGACAAACGACAATTCAGATCGGGGTTTTCATTCATTTTATTGAACCAAAAAAAAAAATATTCTACTAGTAACCACCAAAGAAATTTCAGCAAGTATAAATGTAATACAGCTTTACAAACAAACCCCACAGATCCGTACCTACAGTATAAATAGTCTTCAAAACCTTCTAAAAAGTGAAGATATGTGAATTGCTGTTAGCATGTTATTACACACACACACACACACACACACACACACACACACACACACACAGGCATCTGTCGCTTACACTGCATCTTCTCTGAGCTCTCACTCAACATTACTGAAATCTGTTTGATGCTGATTTGCAATTGGCACTAAAAACATGTAGCCCCTTCGGTGCTCAGGGGGCTAGCAATGCACGGCTGTCCTTTCTTGCTCTGAATGGCTTAATTAGTACATAGAAAAAAAAGTTAATGAATAAGTCATCACATTTTTTTTTGCTTTAATAAAAGAAAACTGCAAACCCAGCATAACTAGTGTAATCCTATCAATTATTCCACAGTTGAAGTAGCTAAAGCTTCAACATACAATATGCCTTTTACAAGAACAACTCAACTCAGCACCCTTTTGAAATCTCAGGTTAGAAGATGGGGAAAAACAAAACAAAAACACTGCAGTAATTATTCGGCAGAAAATTACGATTTTTTTTTTTAATTATTTTTTTTACATGGGAGTATAAAAGGAAAAAGAGCCAAGAACAATTCATCAACTAACTTCATGAATCCTGTGTGAAAACTGCATGCACACCTGTTGTCACAAGTATGTTGGCCTGTTTCCAATCATAAAGGAGATGAGATTCACCGACTACGTCCTACGCATCATGAACAAGTCCTGGCAGCTGGCAAGCCTGAGCATAGGCGTTTCATTACTAAGCTCACGTAGGGGGTTCGCTATAAATGTACGCCCCTTGGCACTGAAATATGATGAACCAAAAGTAAGGCATTTGTATTAAAATCTACTCATTGCAGATCTCCAGGAAAAAAAGGCACCAACAATACTACTCTAGTAACTACAATTCTTACACAAAGGCAAAATAACAAAAGCTTATTTTTGACCAGTTTTAATATGACATGTAAATGTTGTTTTAAAGCAGCCCTGCCGCCTACTCATCTGCTCCAGTTAAGTAGCATCGCCCCAAGTCATTGTATTTGCTATATTTCAGACAAATAGAATGAAAGAAACAGAGGTTGCAAGTTGCAGCCTTTTACCAATAGAAGGCTTTCCGAGAGCATCCCACTTATGGTCAGGCTACGGAGGTGCAGCAACTGCAAGGCCAATTGACAGGGGGATATGTATAAAGGGACACAGAGGACATTTGTGGAGTAAAACGGACAAAATAGAAAGGCATTTTAAACATGTGTCTTTTACGCTTAAAAGTTTTACGGTCATGTTCACCTCCTTTGCAGAGTGTGCATTGGCTATGTTTGAGGGAAGGGTTATAGGCGTTACCAGGCGTGCGCACCCAGGAATATATGTATAGTTGTTTCAGCGCGCATCATTTATTCCCATTTGATGTGTATCATAATTCTCAGCCCACTCCAGACGCACTTTTAGGGAGCAGTATACAGATTTAGTGGATGCTATTGTACCTGCCAATGCCCTTTGGTGGGAAATCTATGAAGCGATACTTCAAAGTTGCTCCATTGAATCAACGTGTGTCAAGTCAAAGGGGAAAGTGCATTACTGTACTGTATATGCAATCTTCTAAGCACATTAGTTAGTAAAAGAACAGTCATTAGCTCTCTACATAGACTCTATAATGTAGACCAAGAGTGCACAACTCCAATCCTCAAGACCCCCTCAACAGATCAGTGACTGACTGAGCAACCTGTGCTGAAGCAGGGATATCCTGAACACCTGACCTGTTGAGCGGGTCTTGAGGATTGGAGTTGAGCACCCATGATGTAGACCATTTATTCTTAAGCCCTTGTTGGTGTCAGAGCCACAATCAAGACACCTGGAGGCAGAATTACATTTGCGGCAACGTATTTAAAGTAGCCGAGTAGAAGGCACGGCTGCTGTGAAGTGACTACGCCCTTCTTCTAAAAAAAGTGAGGGTGCCGATCTGGTGACATTACATGGAAAGCCACATTGCGATCCCACCGGATCGGTGCTCTCTAGAACAGGGGCCTAATGTGTATGTACAGGTAAAACAAAGGCAGCTGAGATTCGGGCCACTGCAAGTATATAAAACTTAAGTCACAATTGGATTCTCCTGCTGAAAATGTATTCTCACCATCTACAGCTCAACCCTCTTATAACTCTGTGCTTGGGGTCCAAAGAATCACAATGAGTTATAAGCGGATAGCGTTATAACGGGGTTGAGCTGTAGTGAATGAAACTAGTCTCTAGCTTATCAATATAACGTGTGCTCACATTACCCTAGTTACGTGCATCGTGAGAAAAAGAGCAGACAACTATATACATATATTACAAAGCATAAGATTGACAATGTGCATTAAAGCTTATATCTGAGAAAGCAGTACCAAAGAGAATTGTATTACTTTTTTTTGTTGTTGCTAATACTGTTTAATTACTATAAAGCTATAAGCAAATGATGTTTCACAGCATACCATATATCTCACTCACAAAATAAAAATACAATCTAGTTGTTGGAAATCTGTAATACATTCATAAGGATGCTGTGCACCAAAATTAATGGTGCAACAAATGTCTTTTTAATCCAAACTTCAGTCTGTGTATCAATTTCTGCTATGGACCCTTCCAGTGCATGAGGGGCCGGCAACTCATAACTCTGGCAAGGACCTAGAACATATTTTTGCATGTTAACGCATATAATAAATGTACAGTTATAAGCTATGCTTCTCCTGTTCTGTGCATTCCCAATTGTCCGTGGCAACCAAATTACAGAGTAATGAAGGTCTTTTAAAACCTTGAGGTGGTTAGCAACCTTGCTGGGGTTTCTATATCCAACATACCAGAACAGTAAAAAAAAAAAAAAAAAAAAGTGTCCACTTAACTGGGAGCAGGCTCGATTGGAGGACAGGGCCTAGACAAGTTCAGTAGGGGGATTCAGCCAGTCCTGAAATTTCAGGGAAACGGATGGCTTGGCCCCTTCCTTGAGCAGGCCCGGGAGATCTGTACCAATCATTGGTGGCCCTGATTATTAGAGTTTGAGGTATAGTCATATGTTGCTTTCTTAAGCATAGATTAGATCAGGGGTGCTCAACTCCAGTCCAAAACCCCCCACAGGTCAGGTGTTCAGGATATCATTGCTTCAGCACAGGTGACTCAATCAGTGGCTGTCGAAAACTGCAACACCTGTACTGATGCTGGGGTTGGGGGGGGGAGGGGTCTTGAGGACTGGAGTTGAGCACCCCTGATCTAGATCACAAGAAACTAAATAGGGTCTTAAGTTGGAAGAAAAGTACACAGTCCTTCAAAGTGTAAAATGAAAGGTTAACGCCTTTACTTCCAGCTTTGGGGGCTATGCATCAAGATCTAAATGTGACTAATCTGGAGTTAATGTCTAAGATACAGATCCATCTCCTACTGTCAGTATAGGAAAAGTAATGTGCTCGTGTTAGCATGTAATAGGGCAATTAAGATCCTTATCACCCATGATTAAATGTATTTATTTTTGCAAATATTTCCATTGTCTCTCGATTACTTTCTCAATTTTGTGTGTGCCAGTAAAGATTGCCAAGTCTGGGGAGGTGGAAACGGCATCAACGTATTTGACAAGTATATGACATTTACAAACGTTACAAGACGGAATTATTTTTTACACCGATGCTCAGCGTTCAAGCCATTCTGATGCCTAACCCCCAATGTTGGAGCGGTGTTCAAAACCCCCCCAAAAACTGTGATAACCGTCAATGGCCATTCACGTCATAATTGGTTAAAAGAACCACATTTGTGATTGGGATTTGGTTCTGCCATACGGTAGTTTTTTTTAAAATTAACCTTTGCCTGTTTATCACTTTGAGAACCATTACTATATGGATGAAATTGCTATTTCTACCTTTCTCTTCTATATGTCCTAATAATTGCCTAAAATATGTTGGCGGTCCCCATATGTTGATGGGAAATTAAATTAGGACTAGCAATATAGTCTAAACTATATCTGGAGGAAAAGGATTGTTCAAATAAGTATCTGTATAAGCGATGACATGTCACATCGTTTCTACAATGTTTGGCTCTTTATTCATTATACACCATAAATACTGTATTACAGGAATATTTCATGGCACATTCTCATGATATTCAGGGTAGAAAGGTAATGTGTGGTATCACCTTAGGCCACGGTGTAGAGACACGCGCGTGCTCGGCGTGTTTAAACACCTTGTTCCTGATGGACGCGTCCTAAGTGCTGTTGCGCACACGCGCTTGAACCGGAACGGTGCTTGGGGAGACAGTAGAATTTGTGTTTCCGGTGCGATGGCTGATCACATGGCAAGGGAAGAGTCAAAGTACAGCAGACCAAACGGGGGCAGTCAGAATAAATACAGGGGGCAGAGATAAGGGACATTAAGGAAGGGTTATATGGGCAAAAACGTTTATTCCCTTCAGTGGAACATTGCGTAGTTACTTGCAGGGCCGCTTTCCACCTCCTCTTTCTGAACAGGTGCTCATGAGAAGGGACAGTGAGAGTGGTGACGGGGGAGCGTTGAAAACACGCAGCATTATTTAGAATTTTTTGAGAGCTCCAAGGTGCGGCTCTTAGAAAACCAACCGTGTCACCCGAATAAACCTCCAATTATGCCAAGGTGTCCCCTTTCCTTTCATACAGCCCCACTTCCCCCCACAAATTCACTTTGACAGAGGATGTGGCACGTTTTAACCCCCCCCCCGCTTAAGCACGCATCGAGCAGGACAGCCAATCACTCCTGCTTGGGCAGACGTCTCCTCACCGTGGCCGCAGCCTTAAATAACTCAAGTCAGCAAGATATTTACCAAGTTAATGTACTGTATGGTTACAAGATTTGTGTTGCATTTTAAGGTGGTATCTAGTCTAATACACGGCAAACAGATTTCCATAGGGGAAAAATGGACATGCTGCTATCTAGTCTTTCAGCACTGTTTGTAAAATCTAAGGTGCCATAAATAAGTAGCCTTGTATGTCAACATAGGTGCAACCACAGCGGTGATTAGGACGCCAAGTCATCCTAACTATGATGAACAGGCATGTTACAGTAAAAACGTTCTCTAGTTGTCAACAATGCAGTGGCCTTTTGCAGCAGAGAGCTGCAGGGCAGTGTTGTTTTACAGGTTCATACTGTACACCACACTATAGGTCATCTCTAACGGAGCTTTTACATTTGAATACAAAATCAGCCTAAATGAAAAGATTACACAGATGGAGTAATGTAAAGGGGAATTCACCTTTACATTACTCCGTCTGTTCACCCATCATAAAAAGAACAATTCCTACTCATCTTCTAAAAGTCCCACTCAAATGTCTATGTTTGTTGTTGCACCTTGCATGCCAGGCCATACACGTGACTTTATTGGGGCTTGGCAAGAGGAAGGCACACACACAGGGGGCTTTGTATAAGAAAAAAAAAATAAAGTGTAGCTAAAAGCAATTTTGTCATAAATGTAACCCACAGAGTAATGAAAGTATCTTGCAAGCATGCTCCACATTTGTGCACCAGAAATGTGTCACAATTGTCTGCCTACTTTTTCTTGCCGTGAAAGACAAATGCAAGTAGTTGCAAACAATTCCTAATGTGTTCATATGTATGAACATGACGCGCTGTATCATAATTTATGTTTTTTTTGGTGTGCAACAAACATCCCGGTTTTTTTAACATGACGCACACCATACAAATACTAAGAAAACATGCACCAATTGTAAGAACAGCAAGATTAACATAACGGCCATGTGCAACCATTAATGATTTTAAAATAAAAAAGTTGATTTTTACTCTCCCTCTCCCAACAGGTTAGGTTTTCTAGATACCCCTTCTTCAGCACAGGTGCCTCAATCAGCCACATTTGACCGAGCTACCTGTGCTGAAGCAGGGATATCCTTAAAACCTGACTTGTTGGGGGGGCTTGAGGACTGGAGTT
Organism: Ascaphus truei; assembly: GCA_036426205.1. NCBI lineage: Eukaryota > Metazoa > Chordata > Amphibia > Anura > Ascaphidae > Ascaphus > Ascaphus truei. The sequence goes on along the minus strand of CM071569.1, from coordinate 259,360,576 downwards.
GAAAACCCCTGGGTTAACACATTCTGTGCAATGTGTGATTAAGAACTTGTAGGCGTCTGTTCTTTTAGAAGGCTTAGTATATTTATAATGTCATTTGTGCTTGGACAATGTAATAACGACAATGCTGTGCTATGCTGTAGCACGTTGTGACTGAAGGCATTATAAAAAGGTTGTGAAGATCTCACCAGATTCATAAGGATATCTTGTAATGTGGGACCTTATGCTGAGTGTTAAAATGTGCTGTTGTCATACATGTGACTAGTGAGAAACTTCAAGGAGGTCTAAATGAAGCTAAATAAAGAGGGAACTCCGCTCTAAGCAGCATTAATTGTATAATGACTTCCCCCATCATTTGCCGTAGCAGACGTGCATCACCAGTGGTCAAGGGAGGATTTACTGGAACAATGGGATGATGTACGCTATTCTTTTTCTGTGTGTCCATTCATGTAATCCGCTCTCCAGCGTCAGCTTAAACTTTCTAAGATCATCAGCTGTTCATAATGCAGGTCATTTAGAACATGATTATCTGAACCAATATTGCTGAAAAGAAAACTTCCATTTGACTCAAATGGTATGAGGTTGGCTAATCAATGATACAATATACCTGTAACACAACCTGCTTGGTACTGTACAGTACATACACATTCCTTGCTTGCTTTAGTTTCTTTCCTTTGCAAAAAATACATCTGCTGTTTTTTGTATGAGTGCTGGTGCATTTGTTAAATACAAGCCACTGTAAAATAGCCTTCGGCAATCTCTTAATAGTGGCTTGACATGAGATACAAATAACATGCCATTAAATATGCCAGTCCATTAAATCAACTCAAGAATAACACGAAACAATGTGCGTGATGCTCTTTTATCCTATGTTTACAAGTTCAAACAAGCACACCCGGATACTTAATGATCTAGATATAAAAGTTGGCAATTCTTCGAGCTTTCCTATTGCTTTGGCTTTTGCGGTTTTTAAGAACCCAGTTCCAACGTATTACAAAAATAAACCTACAATAAAGAAATATTTCTCTTTTCAGGAAACACACACACTCTCGCCATTAACCCCTCCCCTACCAGATGAATGAAGAGGTTACAAAAGGACACTTCAGCATTAAAAATCGAACAAGAGCGACTGGGCAAAGGTGGCTGCTTTAGGTTCATATTGCACTTTGCCTTTGTTCACTTACAACAATGCACACACACACAATCACAGTATGGAACTTTCATTAGTACACTTCTGAATGAAGGTTAAATCATTTGGAGTAAACATTTCTAGAAAAATCGATCAACTACAACAGACTCCCTTGCTCTTGTATCATAAGAGAAAGGGGAAGCTACAAAGGAGAACTGTGCAAAACATATTTTTGGTCAGGTGTGCTTTTTTTTTTTTTAACCCTTATGCTGCCAGAGAGGGCCCACACATCACTTGGCAATGCTCTGCAACCCCCTCCGGCAACAAAGTGTCATTACGTTCGGTGCTGGAAAGGCCTGTAACACTTTAGCAACTAAATGCATTGCAGCCCCTCTAGGACCGAAGGGGCGGAAGCTGCAGTCCCATTGAGGAGCAAGGTGAACGAATGACCTCGATTAAAAAATGATCGAAGCCTTTTTCTTTCAACAAAATCAGCATCTTTAAAATCAGTTGGGAAAGTTTATCTTTGCAATGTGAAACATTTAGGATGCGTTTTACTGCCCCTCTTTCTAGATTTGGTGATCATGTTCCCCTAGACTGGTAACCTGTATATTTCTGATTAACCGATTACTAGAGGAGCAGACAGCATGGCAAAGCAACCCCAGCCATTCAGTGTACCCGCGGTAACTGGAAACACAAAGGAACATTTCCACACAATCAACAATGGTTGAAAGATACTTATAAATGTGTGTGTGATTTTCCAACATTGATCACAGTGCTGCTGCCATAACGTCACCTTTGTCCTATGGGGAGCTGCAGGTTTAAAGGCCGCACATAGCTACTTAGAGAAAGACAAAAAGCTGTGTGGAGCAAGGGAAATGTACGATTCAAAAGCACCAGTGCAGCCTACTCAACCCGCAGAAATAATGAGTGGAAATATACAAGTATAACATTGCAGTTGGAATATAAATCAATGTAATCCCTCTCCCCATAAAACAAACTCTTCAATATTTTGAACATTGTTTGAAACCTTATTACTTATTCAGTGGTAAAAGAGGGGGGGGGGGGCCCTGTTTTGACTTAAATGGGAGAACCCTGGGCTCTGATTATATTTAGGCCCAATAGGAAACATGCAAAACAAAGCCATTCCTTGTCATGAGGGTTGCTTAGAGGCACTGCTGCATGAACATGACTTTTTGTCAGTAAAGAACAAATCTTGTAGTACTTCTTAGATATGCAGTTCAGAAAGAAAGATACAGTATTGAAATTAACATTCTAGAAACCTCTTCAGTTTTAAAGAGTAAAAAATACTGCTGAGCTTTGCATTTCAGTAGCATGATGCAGAATATGCTATGATAATGATATATTTCACATTAAAAATGTTTCCCTCCCCCCCCCACAGGCCGCAACATGCATTCGCTTTCAATGAAGTCCTTTTGGCAGTGATGGTAAATTGGTACATCAAAAACTAGCCCATGAAAGACCATCGATGCAGAAAGCAGCTTCTGTTTACTAGCGAATAATATGTATATATAGAAATTCCATTTATGTCACAAATGTTTTTTTTTTTAAACCCATGTGCTGGCAGTGAATGGGTTAAAGAGCGCAGGTAATCAATTTGACAGTACAGCTTATTTTCCTGTTTTGCTTTTTCTTATATAAAAATCAAAGTGCTACAGTTAACTAATAAGCCAAACCAGATTTGCTACTAAAATTCAAGAGAGAGTTTTAGAGACTCATAACACCCCCTTGGGATCCTGTGGCTAAAACAATATTTGGTAGAAAAGCAGTCTGCAGTGTGCTGCAGTTACCACCAAAAGTTAAAAAAAAACAACAAAACTAAATCAAAGTAGTACTACTTCTGCTAACGTTAGTAATGTTAAGTATCATGGAAAATAAAACGCATATCATTGCACATTACTGCCGCAAAACATGGGCAAACTTTGACGCTAGAAATGCATATATGGTTGATGCGAAGTCACAGAATGCTTCTGGTGCTATCTAGTTGAAAAGAAAGTTGATTTGTAGGTCAGTGACCCCCATCTTCTACCAACACTTCAGGTCAAGTGACGAGTTATAGCACGGAGAGCGTAGAGAAGCTCTGCTTGCATGCGGGCTTCCATCAAAAGCAGGTTCACATGGACCTGGAACACAGAACAAAAGACTATTATAAACTAGGCACTAGTAGGGCACCCGTACTGTAGGTGATGGAATCACTGATGAAGTGGTCCCCGTCCATCTTCTAAATGTAACATTACATTGATATTAAGGCACAGTACTGAATTAAAACAACTCGGAAACAAACCTTCCTCCACACAGCAAACCCCAAATATACACACTGGGTTCCCAAACACCCCGGCTTGCTGTCCTACCGTTTGTATTAGAACATCTATAGCAAACAATCATGACTTGCAGACTGCTTCTGGTTTTGCCATGATAGAAACCATTTTGCTAAAGAAAATGGTCTGTATTTTTAAAATCAGACAATTTTACTTGTGTGACATTTATATTTTATATATTTTTAAAATCAAGGCAAAACTGCCTGATAAGGATACAAACAAAAACAAACAGCATTGCAATAATGAAATAAAAAAAAATAACATTGCATTAGTTTTTTTTAAATGTATTTTTAAATAAATGTAGTGCTAGTTTTTTTTTTTTTGCCACAGAGACTTTGGAAATAACCCACCTCTTGGTAAATGTGGAACATAAACATGGAAAGTAATTGTATCAGGAATTATTCCTAAAGCATAGAGCAGGAGTCACACACTCCAGTCCTCAAGGGCCACCAACAGGTCATGTTAAGGCTATCCCTGCTTCAGCCCAGTTGGCTCAATCAGTGGCTCAGTTGTTGAATTGTTTGTGGCCTGGAGTTGGCCAATCCTGGCTTAGAGGATGCAATTGCCCCGTTACTGTAGGTAATACATATCAATATTGTACTGTGATAACAAAGGTCCCACATGGGAAACCAACTGTAGGGTCCCACAGAGATGTCATTGACAAAAGGTTAAGTTAAGGCTGGCACTATATCATTAATAGACTGGATCAGACGTGTATTCACTCTTGCACACATCCATACACTTCTAGATCCAGAGCAAACCGACACCTACATAAACTGATCAACAAAGCAATCAGTCTCCCTGCAGCCTCACTCAGGCAGCTCGTGGGCCTCTCCCAGTCATTCTGGGAGCCTCAATGTCAGTCTGAACGTTGAGGGCCAGCGTGTTGCTAGGAACCACCAAGGATTTTCTTGGGTCTCCTGTGGGCCAGAGCCTGGCTGTGAGGAAGTGAAGCAGGGTAGCTATGGGCACGCACATTGGTCCATTTAGTCAGTCATTCAGACTGCTGGCTTCTATATGTTCAAGTTCGCAATTTCATTGCTTAAGTCTACATAGTCAGTGCATTAGATCTGGGGTGCTAAACTGAAGTCCTCAAGACCTCCCGCCCCCCCCCACTCCAACAAGTCAGGTTTTCAGGATATCCCAGCTTCAGCACAGGTGGCTCATAGACTGAGCCTCCTGTGCTGAAGCAGGGATATCCTGAAACCTGACCTGTTGGGGGAGGGGGTGGGGCACTTGAGGACTGGAGTTGAGCACCCCTGCATTAGATGGCAGTCAGTATTCTGCAGGAGTAATCCTTAAATGTCTGGGAAAAAAAAAGTAAATTTTACACTTTTCATTAAATATATTTCTATAAATGTATATTTTAACGGAATTTCATATCCAAATGTGTGCCTGTGGCTCTCAGTGCTACAGCAAATCTCCTTTGGGGGTTTCATACTGTAAGCTGAACTTTAGCCATTTACGGTAAGGAAGTGTTCATTACATACTAAAAAGTCCGGCTAAAAGCAGCATGGATTCAAATAAGAAGCCTCTGGGATTTGATTGAACTGTATACTGTACAAGTCTATCATATTGTGGGACCTTCAATGCAACTACAGATGTAGCCGGCGTTATCGCACCCGCTGGTGTGCTCCCGCCGGGGGACTAGGAGACTTGGCCTTGAACTCTTTCCACGCACTTCTTATTCAAAACAATGGCTGCTTCTCCCGCGGGCGCACTGGGTTTACACAATTTGCTAGCCAGTGTAATTACGTCTGCTACATGGGTGTATATTCAGCCTGCATTTGTGCATATACGTCTTGGGTCCACGTTACAACACATACGGCACAGGCTGGAGTGAAAGAAATGCGATGTTAAAAAAAAAAAAGCTGTATGTGCTGTGCACGCGCATAGTAAGTGAAACTTCTTTGTGTGTTGTCAGCAACGTGTGTGTGTGAAAGTGTATGTCTGTGTGTGTTTGTGAGTGACAGTGTGTGTGTGTGTGACACAGGGGGTGTGGGCGGGTGGTCTGCGCTCCATGTCCTCTTCTCCTCTGCTGCCCATGCGCGACGCACTGCCGAGCTCCAGAAGCCTCTGCGCGATGCCAGCTGTTTCTGCGCATGCGTGGCGTCAGTCAGCGGCGCCACCACTACTGCGCATGCGCAGCATATGTCAGCGGGCGTGTGGGGGGAGCGGCGGCCATTAGGAGCGTGACGTCATTTCCGTTTCACATTTTTGTCTCCATGAAAGCGTTTAGTTCCAGCAAAATTGACTAGGTGTCACTAAAGAAGTTTCACCTAAAATGATCGAAAAGGTACATCGTACAACTCAGGCAGGCTGGTTATTTCTAGTAGAAAGACAGACAAAATATTGGAAGCATTATTTTTAAAATTGCAACAGACAACGGAGCTTGTGTGGCTTTAAGACACGCACCTTCTCCGAGTGCTTGAACTGACGCCAGTAACCATCATACATGCGTTTGGTAGCTCTCTCGGGGTAGCAGGTAACTGTTTTAATGTAAACCTTCAGGCTTCGTTCAAGTAACTGATTAACTTCCCCATAATCATAGTCATCGTACCTAGAGAAAATCAGGTCAGACAAACATAATTAACGACCCTCACATGATTTCACTCAGTGGTGTCTGTAAAAATAAAAATAAATAAAAAAGACTGTCATAACAGCACGTTGTGCAGGTTTAATAATAAAAATGCTGCGGTGTGTAGTGGGAGTCAGTAAGAATATACATCAGCGTAAATGCCTACTTTATAAAGAACACTAAATTATGCTGGATAGCTGCAAGGTTTCCAGTGAGCAGCAATTATAACGCTTTGTCTTAGCAGTATGTTGCAGTTCTAGGACAGCAAAGCCTCTACAACAGTGTTCATCTTTACATCTTCCATGTTTAATGTTAATATCTTTGCTTTTCACTCCTATTAGAGATGGCCACTTTAGTGGGTTTGAGATCCGAACTTTGCGGATGCGACGTTCGAATTGGAGTCGAGCAGTTTGAAAATTTGACATTTTATTCGCTGTCCGAGTTGGACTTCAAATTTTCAACTCTGAGTGAAATTCGAGCCAACCAATCAACCCCCCAAGAAAAAAATGTAAGCTATTTTTTCTTCATAAAAAAAACGGTCAACTTTAAAAACCTGCAAATTTGACCAAAATGTTCCCTTGTTAAAAAAAAACAAAAAAAAACAGTTTTAGTTAAAACCAAAAACATTTTTAGAAAAAAGAAAAAAAAAAAAGAAAAGTGCCATCACTTCAATCATATTAAATATTAAGTTAGTAAGAAGGCCACAGATGTCCCTCAGCAGATGCTTAAAAAAAAGTCTAAGGCCTGGGACATAGTACGGTGAGCCTTGCTGAGCAGATGCACTTACCCCCTGCATCTGTCATCAGCGCGGCTTTAGCAGCCGCTTCCGCATGCGTGAGGAGGCTCAGGTTATTTTGGAGAAACAGGCAAACTTAAAATTTGCCACTCAGGGAAGCTGAGGAGCGGTCACTTGACCGCTTACATCCAATGGGAGCGAGGGACTAGCCCCGCCTCGCCTCCGATCCGCCTCCCGACACGCATACGCACCGCCCACAAAGCACGCTCACTGTCTCGCCTGCCAGGACACAAAAAAGCTCCAGTTTGTGCAGGCGAGGCAGAGTAGGAGCGCGAATCAGTGCGGCCCGAGGCACCATGCCAGAGGCCTTAAGTGTATAGCAACGCATACAATCAGTATATAGAACATTCATGTATGTAAATCGATTCTCTACAGAGTAACTTGGTGAACGTCTTGCTCCTCCAGTTTTACTCAGAACAAACAATAAAAGTGACTATTTGAATCCAAAAGTAGACTGACTACTCAAGCCTACGCATGATCATGGACAAACAGGAAGTCCCCTCCTAGACCAAAATTAAGTTGAGCATACAAGATTGTAAAGCAATAGAATAATTATATTCAAAACATGGTGAAGGGTTTCTAGTTTGATACCATTATTTGGTATTAATGGTGTTGTGTACTATGGAGATTTATATTGCTTAAGCGATCTGACCCTCTCTAGACCTTCCTTCCTGCTCGTGCCATGTGGTCTGGCACAAGCTCACCTTGCAGTATTGTGCAGTGAAGGCTTCTGGGAGCCAACCTCCCCTTTAAGCCACTGAAAAAGAGTGCATCGACTTAGAAAAACCATTGTTGTGTGGCACATCACAGTTTTCTTAATCAAGAAAAAAAATGACGCTAGATGGAGTTTGGAGGTGGTCTGTGGCGTACAAAAGCAATTGATATGTATATGTTAAAACATGACAAGCGTGCCATTTTAATGTAGAAATGCATCAAAATTGCGCATCAACTTTTACTTGCCGTTAAAGACACACATCAGATGCAAAAAACAAACAAAAAAAACCACACAGAATAAAGCAATTGCCAAATGCAAGAACATAAATAATAACACCAACATATATGCAAGTATTGATTTTAGGTGAGAAATAGATTTGTTTTTGAAGCATTGTCCTCAAAAAACCATCCTTTATACTTGCCTGCCAATTATGTTTGTTTAAAACAAATTTTAATTAAGTATTTATTGCAGAACTCTGATGAACAACAAGTTTTGTGTCAAACGAACCATAGCCGCTCGCTACATCTTCTCTCAATGGTCATGGACAACTGAAGCTAATTAGTGAAATTGCAGTCACTGTTCATATCAGATTTCTGCACTTTCCATTCTTTATTAGGTGTCACTTTGTCCATTATATTATACAGTGCATACATTGTTTAGAGACTAATATTTACTTATGCACAAACATGCATGAATAACTATCAACAATGTGAAGGTCAATTATTAATAATGCTGCATATCTGATGTAGAAACAAGGATAATACAGGTACTAATACCTGGGATGCAATACATTTGTGTTTATTGCGTTATTATTGCTTCAACATACAGTATACAGTTCCAACGCAACAGCAAAGCTTTGAATAGTATAAAATAACGCAACAATAAAAATAGGAGAAAGAAAAAACAGCGCACAACGCTCATGGTGAAATAAGTACATATATTGTGTGCCAATCAATGTAACAGGTGAGTATTGGGCATACATCAAAGCAGTTCTTTTACGTATTTCATGTAACACTAACATGGGTTGTACTGCACCGGAGAGGACGATCAGATGGCGTTTCCTGCACCGGAGAAGACGATCGGCTGACACCGCTGGAACTTGGAGTAAATCTGCTGACAAACCCTCCGACACTGCAGGGCGACACGCACCCAGCAGGGAGAGGACACGACAAATGGGTCTCCACCAATGTAGAAGGGGGAGGAGATTCTCATGATCAGGTAGTCATGTCCATAACGGTATGAATAAAAACTTTAAGAAAACCCCTTGCGCAGCAAACCGTATCTTAAACATTGGCGGAGACGCGTCTGTCGTGTCCTCTCCCTGCTCGGTGCGTGTCGCCCTGCAGTGTCGGAGGGTTTGTCAGCAGATTTACTCCAAGGTCCAGCGGTGTAAGCCGATCGTCTTCTCTGGTGCAGGAAACGCCATCTGATCGTCCTCTCCGGTGCAGTACAACCCATGTTAGTGTTACATGAAATGCGTAAAAGAACTGCTTTGATGTATGCCCAATACTCACCTGTTACATTGATTGGCACACAATATATGTACTTATGTTTTTTCTTTTTCTCCTAGTACCTGAGGGGTGTTGAGCCATCCCTCCTGAACAGCTGCAGACCACTGTATATACACATTGTTAAGGTTCTGTTATTGATACAGTCTCCTGGCTATATATGATTCATTTTATTTTTTCCACTTATTCAAGTAATGTTTTTCATACTTGATCTTTAGTCACCGCACTATTAACAGTTTGTTTCTCACTGGAAATCGCTTAGATAATAGTTGTGCATTTTATCACTTTCTTTTTCAACAATAAAATAATAGCTGAACGTATACGTGCAATGTGAGCTTGCTAAAAAGTATGAATTCAATAATTAGATCAAATGTAAAAGGATCATCTCCCTTCACTCTCTGCTGCTGGCAATCGCTCAACAAGAGATCTGTGTAGACTTAAAAGGTTACATCTATGAACATGACATTGCAAAAAATAAATCCTGAATAATTAGATTCATATAAATTCTCTAACTGCCTTACATGTCCCCAAGAGAATCGATTTACCTCAAGGAGTGGATAGCTACAACAGGGAAAATGTCAAACTGGATTTGGATGAAGCCACGAAATGGTCAGCTTACTATAGTATCTCCGAACAGCACAAAGTGTAAGTGTTAAGCCCCGCTCACTTTTGTGGCATCTTGCCAAGGGTTGCAACAAGAGCAATGAAATAACTCAAACACCAGGCACCACGAAACAAATCTACTCTAAATACGAACAAACACTACAAAATATCAACTTTTCCCCTCGACCTACGGGAACATTGAAAGGTCATCACCTTTTGTGTAACATCTTTGGTTTCCTTGCATATTGTAATTTTATGACTGTTGTCTTGATATCATGAGATATTATGTAGGTAATCCATTTGGTCCATGAGGGGTTAATGAGCTACACTTGTTTTAGCAAAATACAAAATGCTGGGCTTGAAACAGGTCAGGACTGTCAATCCTGGATAGCCCACTCAAGGTGCCCACTCAAGTGTCAACTGTTTTAATTAAGGGGCTCATGCAGAGCATAGATAAGGAAATAGCGCCATCTTCTGGCGAAAAAAGTAGCCAGAAATCCTTAAACTCGGGAGAAATTGGCGCGATTTTTAAAAGTGCTTTGAAAAATTTTCAGAGCTGTAAAACTCGCCAAACTTGTGGCGAGAACCTGAAACTCGCCATGCTAATATAGCGTTGTATTCCAGAAGCTCCGAATCGCTGGAACACGCCAATATGTGCATTAGTATGGCGAGTTTCAAATATCCAGGAAAAGTTGGCAATTTGCAGTTTTTTGCGGAAATGAGATAACGACGTTCCCTGCATAACACCTTCACTAACGGCAAATCTGTGGCTATTTTACAGCCATTTTAAACTTTTTTAACGTTCCTCTCTGCATAAGCCCCTATGTTCTATAGACATGGTCTACACAGCTTCAAAGCATCCTCCAAAAGGGGTGGGCTTTTGCTGGTGCCATGAGGAAAGAATGCATTTAAGACTAGGCAAAGATTTTGAAAATCAGATCTCGCCAGAGGCATGGTTTGAATAAAACACGTGAGATATCCTGTTCTGAGCCAGCAGCCTCTCTGGGGAAAATCTATGTTATTTGGTATAGTATAAATTTTCTTTTACGTTTATCACTTTATTTTAAGAAGCCGTTCTGCCTTGTATTGTAACTATGTTTTTTGTAATACATTTTCTGTAATCTAAGCACTGTATTTTTATATATTAAAACATTTAATACGCAATGCTTTGGGCTCTGAATGAACTGATTGCATGCTCTGGGGAGAGTAATTACGATTCGGGCACATTTAGTTAGAACTGATTTTGATGTGTGAAAATGCATAGTGTATTCTATAATAAACAGGGACCTAGGGCCCTTGTAAATATTGATTTGACATACCCCAGGTGGTGGCAGTGGATTGTTATGATTTGCAATTGAGTAGAGGTTAATATTAACTCACTGGTTCCTTGCGGAGGAGAAAGGTGGGGTGGCTAGAGTAGCTGTGTGTATTGACCCTCGCTCCAGGTCTAAGTCACGTGCTCACTTGTGTGCTGTTCGTGGCAGTGGTATATTGGGACGGATTGAGGAGAGATACTGTAACTCAGTTGAGGTGAAGAGTGGGGTAGTCTGTGAGCGCTATACTAATCCTTGATCCTGTAGAGGAGATATTGTCCATTTGATGGACCTTTGCAGAGCTGAAAAGTGGGAGTGCTTGCGAGCGTCAGTATTAACCCTTGTCCATATGCAGGTCGCGTGCTAGCTGGGTGTTATATGTGACAACTGTATTTACCCCAATTAGTCGCTCTAAATCATCATCACTCAGTGACTGTATATAGAGGGAAATGTAACAATCTTTAGGCTTCACAGAATAAGCACTTGCTCTAATATAAAACATAACAGACTAGTCTAGAATTCTTGGTACTCTGTTGTATAGTTTTAGACGTATTACGGTCCTTCTAGATAAAAGACGTTACAGCTGATTAACAGTATGTAAAACGCGCCAGCATCCATTATATTACATATGGGCGTGACCCGATAATCGACTATACCCAAGTGACTAGTGAATAACCTGTATGTTAGTGATAAAAATTGTAGGTGTATCTAATACATACCTGATGCCAAACATACAGTGAACATAATTAAATAAGGCTCTTCTTAACATGGTGGTATCCACATCCTCGTGCGTAGCCATAGTATTGTAAGTGAGGTTATAGACCATGCGAAACTTATCATCTAAAAGATGTCCAATGTCAGAGTAAAGTCGGTTTACCAGGGAGAAGCCATGATCTTCCCAAGAGTAGTCCTGTTGGTTTGGGATGATAAAAATAAAGTGCATGTAAATATAATTGTAATTAACTAAGGAATACAGAAAAATATCAAAGCATGGAAATCTGCTGTCATTAGCCTTTAATATATCCTCACTGAACCGGGGTTCGGCGGCACCTTTGAATGCAGCAGGATGATCAAAAAAGTGTTGCAGGATTTCAACTTTTTTCCCAGAGCAGGGAGAATGCAGGGCAGTTGATAGGGGCCTGAGCCGTTTCCACCATCGTCCCATCAGGAGCATTTGCTTGGGGGTCGGGGGCCAAGCAGGAGGAAGCAGCATAAGAAGGTGAGGATTGGTGTCTGTACTGTGCATCAGTCCTGTATTTCTTTCCTGTCGTACGTACACACACACACACAATCACACACATCTGCACTATTGTAGGTATCACGGCAACTGAGCATTATGAATGGAGGTATCGAGAGAAAAGGTTGAGAATGTGTGTGTGTGTGTGTGTGTGTGTGTGTGCGCGCTTTTAAAATACATGGCAAGCATCATCTTACCTACCATTCCAGCAGGAATGTTTCTATTCTGTGTGTGCTGGAACCATTCCCTGACTGACCTCACTAACATTCTGCTTCAGTATCTGATTGATTTTAGGCTTAAATTCACTAACCTCGTCAGTGTTAGGTTATAATAGAGCTTCGTGATATAGACCATGTAACAAGACTTTAACTCTAGTCCTTAATGCATGTTAACATACCACAGAATGCACTAAAGCAAATAATGTGAGGTTAAGCACTGTTACATGTAGGTGGAGCTATAGGAGTTTAGTGTTGTTACATTTTCCAGGTTTGCAGACAGAGCTGCGTTTCAGTGACGCTGCTCCGGAGCACTCTGCTGCCTGCTCCAATAGGAGTGACTGGGATATTTTGAAGTTCATGTAGCTTTCAGCCAGAGCCGGCTTGAAATGTAGTGGGGGTTGGTGCGTGGGCAGAGCGTGGAGCCTCTTACCTGCTCATCTCAGTGATGTCGCGGTGTCACTGTCACGGCAATGTGACGCCACGATGTCACAGAGATAAAGAGATGCCGGCTTGATGGAGGCACTTACAGAAGCCTTGTGCTCTCCCCACGCAATCACTTTAACTGTTGTGGGGAACAGCACGGGGAGCTCGGTAGGATGGCGCCACCATCAAGCCGGCCCTGGACTTTCAGCTACATCATATCTGATATTGCACCGGATATAACCAAGTTTATATATTCATTTCAGAATGATAGACGCGTACACACACACACACACACACACACACACACACACACACACACACACACACACACCCACAAACACCACACACACACACACCACACACACACACAACAAACACACAGAGCACACACACACACACACACACAAACACACACACAACACACCCAGTGTAGGTAATTCATGTTCACTTGTTTAGCGTCAAATTTGGCTTTAAAATATGTGCTTTTTTCTGTCATATCGTATTTGATGGAAGGTCAGAGTTGGATCTGAAACGTTGTTTCCCCCTTGTTCCTTAAAAATGTCTTATTCTAAATAGCTGCTTTATTTTTTATTCCAGGATTGAAGCAGGGGGTCTCTGGTGCTGAATGGTGTTCATTTCAGCTCCTGGGGCCCCTTGCTTCCGGAGATACTTACCTCGGGAGGGGTGCTGGTACCTGCAAAGGGGGATCATGTGTGCCTAACATAATGCCTGTGTTTAAATGCAAATAGGGATAATAACTTTATTTAAGCCATGATACTATCTCCGGTGCAGCTTCCTATTGTCCCGCGTGACCAGGACTGCTAAACTTGCCAGAGATACCGGCATCACCAACGGAGATAAGTATCTCAGGAAGCAGGGGGTTTCCAGAGTTGAAATCAACGCAGCTCAGCTCGGGAGACCCCCTGCTTCAAAAAAAGAGAAGCATTAAATACATGATAAATCTATCACAAGACTAAGTTAAGCTTTTTGTTCCATCTTCGTTGGAAGAGACCCTGCATTTATTGTTTCTTTGACTGATGTGTTAGCTGCACATACAGGGTTTTTTTCTGTCAGATTTATCGCCCTGCTTTTGTTGTTATTCTATTCATTAAACTGCAAGTTTATCTCAGATAGTGATAGTTAGAGATATATACACGGGTACAGCCATACCATACAGATTATTTAATATGTATTCATTTAAATTTACATTATTATTCAGTTTATTTTTGTGTATTTTATTTGTTAACTATTTTTTGTTATGAATTATGTTGCATATGCTTTTTACCCAATCACCACTAACCTATGTCACTCAACTCCCCTCTACTAGTTTTGCCTAATTCTGAGGGTGACAGAGGCTAATACTGAGGGTGACAGAGGCTAATATTCCCTGATGAAGTGGCATGAGGTACGCCATGAAACGCGTGGGATTGTCTATTGCCTCACTGTTTTTATTTGTGATATTATTATATCTATCAATCACCTGGTCCGGCTATTCCCGTGATGCATTGAGCTTGCAGAGAGTACCATCTCAGTTACCGCTCAGCGGAGGAACTCCCTAGCCGGTAAGCACTTGAGCTTAAGCAAATTTATCCACAAGAGAGTGTGCTGTCACCACGGTGCAGGCACGCCTTTCATCGTACTACACTGTAGCTGTGCGTGTGAACATTGAAACAACCAAGACTGCGGTTTGCTACGAAGTTTGCCGGCACTTCGAAGCTCCCCCCCACAGAGTGGAAATCAGACAGCGGACGCCTTCTGACTGATTTGGACGCCACGGAGGACAAGCAAAGTGTGATAGATCAATGATGGTATATTTTACACTTCTTCTACATGCAACAGTTGCCCCCCTTTACATGAGCTGCCAATTACAATTGTATATCTACAACACTATTAATGGTTGTCCGCTCTCTTCCTTCTATTTTGTATACAGCCCTGCGATGTGGAGCCACCGCCTCTGACGAGCAGCACACTTGCAGTTACCTTGTCTCAGGATTTGCGTTTATTACCCAATATTTCACTTTAAATCTATTACGCGCTTTGAAATGATTATTAGGCAGTGCACCACTCACCTCACTGGTCTTTAAAGTTTTTCCATATTAACCCTTCGAGCACCCAATTCCCTTGTTGTATATGTTGTATGATATACATATATAACTATATATATATATATATATTTATATATATAACTATATATATAGTTATATATCTATATATCAATAAAACTCAAATATCTAATTTGCGTACAGTTTTCATGACAAGTCAGCCTGTGTAAATGGAATCAAAAATAAAATTCGGCAAATGCTACCATTGATTTTAGTGTTATCATTTAGGTTTCACCTATTAAACAGATCACCTACATTTGTTTAATTTAATTTGAATATTGCACCTTTAACCCCGCCCATGCAAAATGTGTATTGATGTGCTTTTAAACATCATCTTCTTTCTTTTATTTGTAAATACTGCACATGTAGGTCATCCATATTGCCTGCCTAAAGGCGTTAAAAATATGCAAAATTGTGTCAATTCCAATATTGCATGTCATTGCCGTTTATCGAATATAAATATTGAATACATTTTGCGAGATTCGCTCATTTATATACAGTACATATTGACATATATCGCGTGAATTTTGTCAATTTTCATAGTTCACTGAATAGTTCCCTATGTAGCTCACAGAATCATATTAAACGGATTTGTAGGAGTAAATTGCATTATGACACCAGCTCCAGCAAGAACAATCATACGTTTACTTCATTTACAATATATCATCTTTGACTGCTGCACAAGAGAGTATATACACATACCATGTAGCACCATCTACCTAAAGGCCTTCAGTACAAGGATAACGGCAATTTGTAATAGGGCTGAAATACCTGAGCTCGGAATGTAGGCAGATGTTCTTCTCCACGCCTCGCAAAATCTTTGTACCCAAACCCAGGGTCTTCAATATAACGCAAAGCATTTGACACTGAAACCACATCATCATCGAAAGCTGAGAGGAAGTACAAAGTTTGAAGGATTATTCAACAAAACTTGACTTGTAAGGATGTTATGTAACTTCAAGTTTGACTTGAACAGAAATTTTTGGCAGCGTGGTTGATCTTGTTAGGGCTTATTGAATAAAACCCTATATAAAAAGTATGCATTGGTACAAAAGGATTTGCCAGTCTGTTCCAGCAGGCTAGCTCTGACAATATGGAAGCCAGCAAACTGGCATTACGCTGGTAATGTAATTAAACAAAAACGGTATGTTTTCCTACTTCTGTACACAGTCATACCGTATATACTCCATAGCTGTCAAGGTGAAAAAAAATACAAAGAAAGAGAATTGAAGAATCTGATTACGGGACGAAGACGACTTATCAGTGCATTAGACTCGTTCTCCAAGCTCAGACACCCCAGCCTAACACCAGGAAAATGCATAAAAATAAATAAATAAATAAATAAAAAAAACTGTATGCGGTTTCAAAGGTGAAGCTATTATATTTCGTAGCACACAATATTTGTCAGTCATAAAAATGTAGCTAAAACAAGGTTTGGCTCTGATCTGATATCAAACAGCTCGGTAAACAAACTGTGTGCGTTGAAAAGGTATTGCTCAACATTCCCATAAATGTAGGCAAACTGATACGTAAAACCATTCTCTGGACTGATGTACGAGTACAGTAGTGTTGCTTGTTCACAGTATAAAAATATGCTACATATCGTTTATTCGTAAAGCACCAATATATTCCCCAATGGGGGTACAGAGATTTGATAACACCGAACATAGTTACAAAGAAATACGGATAAGCATGCAAACAAATACAAAAGGTAATGACATAACCATGTACAAGGGGAGTCTAAGGCTGCGCTTATAGAGAATAATATTCTTTTAATATATGTTCACTGTGCGAGTAACTAGTAGTATGGGTTTATAAGCAATATGAAGAGGACTATGTAATAACTGATTTCATGTGGGTGTTGCATTAGGCTGCGCTTTTAGTGCCCGCGACGCGACAGCAGACTACGGTCGCTGGAAACTCAAATTGAGATGACTTCCAGCGATCACGACCAAGCCGTCGCTCCATCGCGTTGCGCTTACTATAAGCGCTTGCGAAGGCGGCAACGAATTTGTTTTGACGTGACGTTGCGTCGCTGTCACTATAAGCGCAGCCTAATGCAACACTCACATGAAATCAGTGACAATCAGTTATTACATAGTTCTCTTCATATTGCTTATACACCGATACTACTAATTACTCGCACAGTAAACATATATTAAAAGAATATTATTCTCTAAATTTGTACTTCTGTGTGCATGTCACCCAGTGCCCACACTGGTTTGTGCCCTATTCGCTCTTACATCTGCATTTCTTTTGAGGTCTACAGAGTACATATACATTTGTGATTGAATGCAAGTCTAGGTAGCTCACCGTTTGCCTAAAAGTAACACTGGCTTCAAACAACTCCCTTACTAAACTGAATTGTACCAAAAACAGAGTACAGGCATACCCCGGTTTAAGACACTCACTTTAAGTACACTCGCAAGTAAGTACATATCGCCCAATAGGCAAACGGCAGCTCACGCATGCCCCTGTCAGCACGTCCTGAACAGCAATACCGGCTCCCTGCCTGTACCAAAGCTGTGCGCAAGCGGGGAGACAATAGAGCCTGTTACACATGCGTTATTTACATCAGTTGTGCACGTATATGACGATTGCAGTACAGTACATGCATCGATAAGTGGGGAAAAGGTAGTGCTTCACTTTAAGTACATTTTCGCTTTACATACATGCTCCAGTCCCATTGCGTACGTTAATGCGGGGTATGCCTGTATCTCCATTCTTACACCAGAATCACAGCCCTTTTTATTCCAGTCATAAGGGCATAATGTAGGGAACAAGATGTGTTCAGAAATACGTACCCTATCAATGCCAATAAGTTACAGGTAAAAAAGCAATTCAATTAATGAGAGAGAATACTTTAGCCTCACTTAGTAAGATTTCCAGTTACTAGAAGTTAAACTACTGGTTTAAGATGTTACTGAAATGTCTATTTTATGGATTAGTGTCTAGGCAGGCAGACAATCTGGCTGAAATGAGGCTAGTATCTGTAGTAGCTAAGCATTTCTGTAGAGCTCTAACAATGTGTTACTAAGCAAATAAAGTTCCTTTATCTATAAAGAGTGTCGTTTATTCCTGAAGAGGCAGGTGGCTATATTGTGTAACTACCTTCCATGCAGTTAATTACCACACTGCTGACTGCATCTGACCTTGATGTTAATTCTCAGACGGCTCCTCACAAGCTTTTAAAAAAAAGAATGCCATATGGCCTTCGCTAGCTGGTAACGATCAGTTGTTAATATAAGAATCACGAGGGATGCTTCATGCATTCTCTGCTTCATTAACCAATCAAAACATAATTTAGAAAGGGAAGAAACGTGCATCGTGACATCGGCCCTCAGCTGATGCCACCTTTGGCGTGGAGAGTTTTTCTTATGAATGCGAACTTCTTTCAGGTTTCTGTGGCTAAACACACAAGTGCAAATGTGATTTAAACATCAGCATCCATTTGATGAAGAAACCTACAAAGAAAAGGACTTCATATTTTGGATGACTGTGCAGTCTTTTCACAGTGCTATACCGCGCAGCACAAAGGGGAACCAATTGCGCTGCTGACCCTTGGAAGTACAAGGGTTAAAGCAGCCCAAGAAATCGTCACCTCACTCGTGGCAGCATTTTGAGGACGTTAAAAATGGAGGTTCATAGGACGCTGTAGGTGAGAGGATGGAGGTTCATAGCTGTGGGTGAGAGGTTGAGTAGCAGTGATTTTTGTAGTACTGCACCATTACTGACTGGATCAAAGGCGAGAAGCTGCCCAGTGGCCATCATGTAGGTCACACATTCCAGACCACAGCGTAAAAGGGAGTGGTCAACAAAGGGGCTTTAAATCTTGGGGATGTTTATTTACTGTGGCTTCGGAACGCTTTCCCTCCCCTACACCTTTACCTGATTAGAGGCGCGATGCTTACATCTGATGAAGTTGCTGTTGGGTGGAGGAAACCTTACACTGACACGATTTCAAATACTTACCTATGTCTATTTTTTTATTTTTGAACGCAACATGACTTAACCCATTAATGCTGTCAAGGTCATTAGTTCACTTTAACATACAGGTAGGCGGTACTGCATCTTATTAATGGGTTAGTATAAGATTTGGGGTTTATTTGACACCCTACTTGAATGGTGTCTCATGGCTCGGTACGGCTTTGTAAATATGGCCGTTAATGTCCCAGTGCCACCAGCATCAAACGTTACACTGTAAGACCACTTGAGGCTGGCAAATTCTATGAACTGTGCAAAGTACACTGCAGCACTATATTTGGTCAGGGATAAAATGAGATGGGATTACTATAGAACAGGTGTGCTTAACTCCAGACCTCAAGGCCACAACTTGGGTTAAGGATTTGCCAGCTTCATCACAGCTGGACAAGTCAAACTTTACTTAGTCAATTAAAAATGTATTATTCACAATATCCGAACTGGGATATTTGATTGCCATATTTGATATATATTTGATATATATATATATATATATTAGAATACCAATAAGAGAAATGTCACGACTGCCATCTAGTTGGAAATTATAGCCATATGTAATCTAACTATGCTAAGATTTACTGACCTCACAACCTTCTCCAATACAATTCATTTAAAAATGTTACTGCACAAATCTCTCCATCACTGATGGCAACATCTCCATCCTGTAATATTTTCTGGCACTGACCCCCCTCTGCCCTTTGTATCTCTCCAGTCCTATTGAATCCCTTTGGTTGAGTTCCTACCATCCGAGATCCACATTTTACTTTTATCCATCACCCCGTTTCTTTGCAAGGCCTTTCTGATCATTATCACCATCACCTAGACCAGTGTTTCCCCACCTGGGTTCCGTGGCACTCTGGGGTTCCGAGAGAGGATCGAAAGGGTGCCACGGGATTTCCCCAATCTCCCAGAGCAGGGCAGTTTCCTCTATCCTGATTGGCTGCATTACCCAGCAGCAGCCAATCAGGAGGTGGTGTCAGGAGCCTGTGGGGTGTGGCAAACAGAGGAGGCAGCATGAGCAGTAGAGGTGAGGCCGTGTGTCTCTGTCCTGTGTGTATTTTTGTCATGGTGTGTGTTTACTGTGACTTTCTGCCCCCTCTGACTGTCTTTGTCTCTTGTGACAGTCTCTGCCCTATGTTATTTGTGACCCTCTCCTATTGTAGGCGTGCCACAGCAACTGAGCACCGTGGTTGGGGGTGCCCCGGGAGAAAAAAAAAAAAAAGTTGAAAACCACTGACCTAGACTCACACTCCATAGTCAGTGGCTATATACTGTAGCTAGTGAGATGAAGTTGTAATCTTTAGAGATTTTGTTATTGTAAGTGCTATAAACCTAATAGCTTCACAGATCATCACAGTCACCAATTTTAACTCTGTCAGAGGGTCAGCTTTTGTCATTTGGGCCAACAATAATGGGAGAAGTTTTATTTATGTCCTTGTGAAGTAGTCTCTGTTGTCTGCAATTTTGATGTTCAATGTGTATGTAAAAACATATCAGCAATGTGATCAGTCAACACTGCTCTGAGCTAGGGTGTCAGCTAAATGGTTTAGAAATAACCGGTTCCATCTTGAGAAGACCGTACACACACACACACACAGTCATGATCTCTCCTCTAATAATGCCATACCAACATTTCATCCACTAATTCCTGCGGTGCACAGCCAAGTAGGTGTAGGTTAAAACAATATTTTATTAGTACAACATGGTACAGGGGACACACACTCTGACGCGTTTCGGACTGGTGTAGTCCTTAGTCATAGAGCTAATTCGCGCCATTCATCCCTACTGATTTAAAGGGGTAAACCCGCCCCCCATGCGTCATTGCGCTCCCCGTTTTGGCGCGAAAATCGCCGACTTCTAATCTGATTGGCTAAGGCTCCCAACGAATGGGAGAGCTAGCTGCCGTGAGTCTGCATCGAGAGGAGGGGAATGACGCGCGTCTAGCTTCCAGCTTCAGCGCGCAGACCTCTGCTGATGCACGCAGCGTCGTTGCTAGGTAACGCTTGTAAACAAACTGTTTGAGCCCTCATTACAAATGCACGATACATTACTGTGCATTGCTTGGCAAGATGCGGGGAAGGGAGAGACAGGGGAAGTGGGAGAGGGAAGGGGGGGGGGGGATATAGGAAGTCTATGTGGGGATGAAGAAAAAAGTTAAAATTATCATACTGAACACATTTACAACAACCATTAATTGACATACAAAACATTTAAATCTTACAAAGCGAATCTAAAACCTGAAATGGAGGTTACATGTATAGGTTGGGGAAGAAAATTGTTCCACAATGTTTAACATATTGAAATATTGGACTATCATGAATATTAATAATTGGTATTTAAGCCAATACCTTTTTGGTCTGTGAATAAACATATATCATTAAAGAGTGCACAATATATATACATGTTGGTTTAAGACAATTTTTTGTGTCAGTTTTTTATGACTGAGTGTCCGAATAATAAACCTGGTTTCTGACGCAAACCTGTAAAGCGTTAGGTGAGAAGACAGTGGATACCAAATATTCATATTGTCAGTTATATTCAACAGTAATTGTTAATGGTTCATACAATCAGTAAGAGATATTCATGACATGCAATACCAACTTTGTTATTTACATACTGAAATGTGCATGTGGGAGTGGCTACATAGGCAGGACCATTAGGGCACTCAAGGTTAGAATCAAAGAGCATATCCGTAGTATTAAGAACAGCGATGAACGCTTTCCGGTAGCGCGACACTTTAAATCATGTCCCTTAGGATCTATTAAAACACTTGCGTATAGTGCCATTGAAAACATCTCTGTACATCCTAGAGGAGGACATAGGGAGGCATTATTAAATCGCAGAGAGATGTTCTGGATCTATGCCCTTGGGACATTGGCACCCAGGGGCATGAATCAAGATTGGGAGCTCAAACATTTTTTAATTTGATCTAAATTGACGAATGAGCCCCACTGGTTATTTGATTGGCCCTTGATTTTGGTTCGGTAATATTTATAATAATAATAATATTTACAAAATCTAACTGGCTTTTGGCCAATTTAAATGTTATTAACAATTACTGTTGAATATAACTGACAATATGAATATTTGGTATCCACTGTCTTCTCACCTAACGCTTTACAGGTTTGCGTCAGAAACCAGGTTTATTGTTCGGACACTCAGTCATAAAAAACTGACACAAAAAATTGTCTTAAACCAACATGTATATATATTGTGCACTCTTTAATGATATATGTTTATTCACAGACCAAAAAGGTATAGGCTTAAATACCAATTATTAATATTCATGATAGTCCAATATTTCAATATGTTAAACATTGTGGAACAATTTTCTTCCCCAACCTATACATGTAACCTCCATTTCAGGTTTTAGATTCGCTTTGTAAGATTTAAATGTTTTGTATGTCAATTAATGGTTGTTGTAAATGTGTTCAGTATGATAATTTTAACTTTTTTCTTCATCCCCACATAGACTTCCTATATCCCCCCCTCCCCCTTCCCTCTCCCACTTCCCCTGTCTCTCCCTTCCCCGCATCTTGCCAAGCAATGCACAGTAATGTATCGTGCATTTGTAATGAGGGCTCAAACAGTTTGTTTACAAGCGTTACCTAGCAACGACGCTGCGTGCATCAGCAGAGGGGTCTGCGCGCTGAAGCTGGAAGCTAGACGCGCGTCATTCCCCTCCTCTCGATGCAGACTCACGGCAGCTAGCTCTCCCATTCGTTGGGAGCCTTAGCCAATCAGATTAGAAGTCGGCGATTTTCGCGCCAAAACGGGGAGCGCAATGACGCATGGGGGGCGGGTTTACCCCTTTAAATCAGTGGGGATGAATGGCGCGAATTAGCTCTATGACTAAGGACTATACCAGTCCGAAACGCGTCAGAGTGTGTGTCCCCTGTACCATGTTGTACTAATAAAATATTGTTTTAACCTACACCTTGCTGGTCCGCTACTCTACTTGGCTGTGCACCGCAGGAATCCTTGGATTTCACTTGCAATATGAACATTGAGCGTGCTGCACGCTGCAAAGGAACCAGCCTGCTGTGAGTATATCTCTCCTTCATTTGGAGATGTGATGACCTGGAACAGTGCAGCAGCAAAAGGGTTGGGCATGGCAGAGTCCTGCACAACAATGGTATGTTAACCCTATTATAACCCTTTATTTATCATGACACATGGACTGTTGCCATTACATTGAGTGTCTTTGCTGCAATCAAATAGCACTGGGTCAAAATACTCTTTCTTTGGGCTGATACAGTTCCCTGCTATCATGATGTGTGTATCTATTTGAAAGTTCAGACCTGGATTGAGCACTGTTTTTGGGATTTATACCCCAAACTACAGACTATTTCATCCACTAACACGAGTGAACTGAAGTGAATAGCAGGTTGAGGGGTCATGCCTGAAAAGACACAGCGGCTCAGGTTTCCTAAATGGTGGCATAGCACAACTTGGTAAACACGGCGATTGCCAACCCACTGGAGCCAATTTTTCAATGCAACCAGACTACATCTAACGAGGCATCAGAATTATAGCAATATTTTTCTCCCTATAGCGCTACTGACATTCACTCAGAGAGAAACACCCCGTTTAAAGTATTCCATAATATGATACATACCTTAAGGTACAATGATATGGGAAAAGAATAAAAACTTTTTATATGTTACATGTTATAAAGGAACTAGCACGGGGACATGAAGTTGGTTCTCCCACCTCACAGACCAGTGTCTTAACCGCAAGGCCACTATCCCTCCTCCCCCCCCCCACCCCCCAGCAAATGCTTTTAAATGATTAGACCAAGCATCGGTCTGACCTTGTAAAATATATGAAGAAGCAGCTAAGTAAAACTGGAATAAAGGAAGACGTTTTTACCTCCGGAGATGACCAGAAGACTTTCTTTCTTTTCTTTTTCAAAGCGTGTTGCCATTTCTTCCTGGGATGCTTCTTCCTCCTCTTCTCTTTCTTCTTGGAGTTTTTTCATCCTTTCCATCAGAGCCTCTAACTCACTTTCATAGTCCGTATGCTGCTTCAACAAAAAAAAAGAAGAAGGTTTTTACTAAGGAATCAAATGCAAACTTAACGCGTAGGAAGCAAATACCAGAGGAGTCAGGTAAATGCATTGAAGGTTGTAAACCAACATGAGTTTTTTTTTTATAGATGCCATTAAAGTGAACAGAGCTGCCACAATCTGACAGATCTCTTCAAGTGTGTAATCAGGAGTCCAAATATGTTCCAAGCATGGGCAATTTCCATTGAGAATACCAGTAATGGCCGACGTTCTGCCAACTTTATTGCAAGTACACATTTTTGTCAACCAAGCAAGTCAGGTTTCCAAAGATATTAACACCTATGCTGCTGGCTAGTAAAGACACAGCAATGGAGACACCCCCTGTTAAGATGAAGTTAATAAAATACAATAAGAAAATATAAACGCTATTGACTGCTTCACTGACAATGTGTACCTATTGACATGGCGATAACCATTCAATAATGGTGTAGTCCAGTCACTTTCATTTACATTGTAGGAGCTCAAAGTGAGCTGCCCAAGGGATAAATTGTTATGAAATTGTATATTTTGCATGCTTTGTACATACAAAACCTGAACAATAGATAACACGTACCCGGATTCTGCCGGCGTCACTCGTGTCCATGGCAACGCGGCGTCAAATGATGCCGTGGGTTCATGTGACGTGACACGCATCAAATGACGCTGTGGGTCATGTGATGTGACCCTGCGGCGTCATTTGACGCTGCACGAGGTAAGGAGGAGGGGCTCAGAACGAAAAGGAGCAGGGAGGGGGGGGCGCAGCAAAAAAAGTTTGCGCGCCCCTGGTCTAAGGCAGTGGTTCCCAAATCCAGTCCTCGTTCAGGGTTCCTGCTTCGCTACATGCGCGTGCTTACGTTCGAAACAAAGTATGTAAAGTTAATATCGGTTGTCAGGGTAGCAGCTACCATCACCGAAGCACGGAGTTGACGCTTGCTACAGTTTCAATAAACAACTCAAGTTGTTTTTTCAAGCTGAAGCAGCGTCTGGTACTTCGGCAGCCAATTAAATCATTCTTGAGAATGATTTCAACAGTGCAACACCCATCCCCAAGCTGATGTCTGTCGCCCCGCCTCCTGGAAGCTTGAAAAGATCTGCTGGGATGATGTGCACACATCGCCCAGCAGACTGACGCGTGCACACACAGACGCGCGCCCCCACCTCCTGTCTCTGGCACCCTGAACGAGGTCTCAATGAGCACTAACTGCAGGTTAAGGCTATCCTCTCATTAGCATAGGTGGACCAATCATTTTTGATTAAATCACCTGTGCTCAATCAGGGGTATACTTAAAACCTGTACTGTTAGTGCTCCTTGAGGACTGCATTTGGGAACCTCTGGTATAAGGAAAGAGACCGTTTTACAAATGAGCTTAGACTAAAGGAAAAACATTAATTGCCCACTGACCTCAACATTGTTACTTGTAAGACATGTGTTTTCTATGTTGTCGTTGGCAAGATCACAAATGCAGAACTTGTTTTTCACCACCGAGTGGAACCCATTTGAGGTATCTGGCTCTCTCTCTGGATTTATGCCACTACCAAACACAAAGCTTGCCAGTGCGTGGTAATGAGCCAGCAGTACCACAGCATGTACTAGCTCGGCCAGCGACCAGTTATTCTCACCCGTCTTTACCAGTTTCTGAAACGAAAATAAAAAAGCAGTGTAAAGGAAGAACTGGGATTGCATGATGAGCTACTAGAATACTAACAGGAGCGAGTGATTTAGTGAAAGACAGCCCATAGCTACTAAATAGGGCACCTTATCATTTGCCACTATGTACCACTGTTTTGGAATGATGGGCGATAAGATGCCTTCCGGCTTCGTACTTCCTAGTAAATATGGCCCTTAGTCTTTAAAACTTATTGACCAAAACATAGATGGTAAGCTCCTCGGGGCAGTGACTGTGCCTGTGATATTCTGTGTACATCGATGCGTACCGTGCTCTATATTAAACTTGTAATGCGCTTAATGAAATAGTTTATTTTTTTAATTTTAAATAAAAGTACATGTCTAATGCAATTATTCCAGACATACAAGTATACCTATCTAATTCTAGGCACTAGGACACAAAGCCATAATGTGAATGTGTACCTGTATGTGCTCTTTTGTGATCAGCCAGGGTCTGTGTGCCAGAAGTTTGTTGATTTCATTTAGATTTTTTAGCCTCTGAGGTACATATTCTAACCCATTTAACCATTCTGTTGATCCTCCAGTATTCAGGAACTCATCGACGTGCATGTTTATCAAGTATGAGCACTGGTGTCTGGCTGAAGCCTGTGAATCCAAAACAGAAAAGGCAATATTAGCTTAACTACAAAATGTGTAATGACAAATCACTAAAGTAGATATAAAAAGTCAATTAAAAAAAAATACAATGTGTACCAGACAACTTGACAGGATTCATGGAACTGGAAACCGCTGACTCAAAATGACAGTGCAGCCAATAAAAACAAAATAAAAACAAATGTGGTGTAAAGATGATGCCTTTCAGTGGCTAACGGATGTTACAAGAGAACAGCAAACTCCCAGGACTGCAGGAGTCGCTTCTTTATACCAGTGTTACCATAGAAGCTGAAAAAAACGTTGGTGTTACAGTAGCTCTTTTTTACTAGATAGGTGCACTTCAAAGAAAAGGTAGACTAGAGGATCCCTATTAGTGGCGCACTGCAAACCTACTTATGCAATAACGAGGTCAGAAGCAGCGGAATAAACACGGTTAAAATATTTTATTATTGTACTTAACTAATAATAAAAATAGATATATATCCAAAAGGAAGGACATACAGCTATGGATGTCCCTACAGTAGCTCACAATGCTCTTCTGCAGCCAATCAGGGAAAAGGGACATTCTGAACAAGATCTACTGTGGCTGTGATTCTTTTCCTACAGTCTGTTTATACGATGCACATGTATTATACTGTAGTCCCTTGTATTGCAATATTCTATTTGTGAAGGATTGCATTCATTATGTAAATGAAATTAGTATAAATTAAATTATACATACAGAGAACTTCAGACGGTCAAATTATACAATTTGACCCAAAGTATGAGCGTGATCAGCCATATAAAAGTTCACTTCAAAAATAGCTAAAGGTCGGTCAGAAAAAAATGCTTTTCAGAATGGTTCAGAAAGCCATTGTCATGTCAATGAAAATATCTTTGTGGGCTCTTACTTACTGGGTTCCTGGTTTATAATTCCGTTTATGATCTGATGTTACAGAAATTGGAAATTATGGCAGGATAATCATGCTACTCTGAAAAAAACAACCCATCAGTTTGCCTCGACAATTATTTACTTGCAAAACCTGAATTTGTACATGATTGTGACCCAGCCATGAGGGTTCGTACCAGACATAATGCTTTATGACGACAGAGAAGAGAGCTCCATTCTTCAAATCTCAAATGTTTGGGTTTACAATGACTTTATTTAACAACACTCCCCATTTATCAGCAAGATTCCCTGCCTTCTCGTTGAAGAATAGATTATTTTTTTCTACTTTCTCTCTGTAAATATTACCCTCACCCAATGCATGTCAGTAGACGTTTTGGAAATAAGCCATTTTTCATCCCACATATCCAAAAAGGGACCTTTTTACAGGTTGGACACAATAGCTGTACATTCAGATTTCATTTCAACAGCACTGCACATTTTCAAGCTATAAAAACATCCAGGTATACCAGGGCTGCACAACATACGGCCAGCGGGCCGCATGCGGCCCGCCCGGCCTCTCTTTGCGTCCCCCGATGAGATTTAAAAAAAAAAAAAACTTAAAAAAAAAAAATGGCGGCGATTCCCCGCGATCCCGGGGGTGATGTGAGGTGCATTGAGGTGAGGTGCAGGAAGGGTGAGGTGCAGGGGGTGAGAGTGGTGTGAGGTGCAGGGGAGGAGAGTGGTGTGAGGTGCAGGGGGGAGAGTGGTGTGAGGTGCAGGGGGGGGGGTGAGTGGGTGTGAGGTGCAGGGGGGTGGAGAGTGGCTGAGTTGCCAGGGGGGGGAGAGTGGTGTGAGGTGCAGGGGGGGAAAAGGATGTGAGGTGCAGGGGGGGTGGGATGTGTGTGGTGTGCAGGGGGGTATTATGTGTGTGGGTGAGGGGGAGAGATGGGGGTATGAGAGAT
Organism: Ascaphus truei; assembly: GCA_036426205.1. Taxonomy (NCBI): domain Eukaryota; kingdom Metazoa; phylum Chordata; class Amphibia; order Anura; family Ascaphidae; genus Ascaphus; species Ascaphus truei. The sequence goes on along the minus strand of CM071569.1, from coordinate 259,332,479 downwards.
AGATGGGGAGTATCGCAAAGGTTGATAGTGAGGGGTTCTGGGGGAGATATGAGGATGATGATGAGAGGTGCTGGAGGAGAGATGATGATGATGATGATGATTTTACCCGTGCGGCCCAATTTTTTTTTCCTTGGAGCATTTCGGCCCTTCTCGCTTTACGAGTTGTGCAGGCCTGAGGTATACGAAGAAATGCACATCAATAAACTTTGTGTTTGCTCGTTTTTGAGGGACTCCATAATACTAAATGCAACAATGTCATTAAAATCTCATGGGGATGAACCAGAGTAGTGTGTGAACAACTCTGGCTCAAGAGGGTCTTCCACTGAACGAATTAACTATTCTATTACCTTGCCAAGAAGGGTACTTACATTCATTTTAGGAATAACCATGTAAAATTAATTTATTGGAAAAGTATATCCATAACTATACAAAACACACAAACATCACACATACCCAACTGGGGGATACCATGCATGAAAACACACAAACACCTTGCTCACCATACAAAAGAGATGTTGTTTAACGGTGCATAGGCAAAGTAGTTAGCAAAACGCAGATAAGTGACCAGAAGGGCCACTAAAAGTCCCTATAAGTTGCACTCATTACATAATATAATATACATAAAGTACCTGTTTAATAACCAGTACCACTAGATTGAAAATATTACGGATCAAATGGGAAATTCCCACACAACCTAAACTATAGCACAACAGAAAAATATACAATTTTATTACACACTAAAATATGACGAAATGCATAAAATGACAACTAAATTACAAAAAAACTAAAAAGATCCCCTAGTGGGCAAGACTGAAAATATATGGTGAATATAGGTGCTAGTTTGAACCTATACTCATAGCCCCACAGAAATATATGGAGACAGGGTCCAAAGTATACTAACACAGCTAAATAACCTCACCATAACATAATGCAGAGTAGCAGCATTAAAACACAGGATAGTCCCACAGTGCTAGAAATAAAGCATACCCAAGAAAAACAATATGTCACACCTGAAATAGTAACCACTTTCATGATGGTATAAAGTGGATACAGTAAGCTAGGGGTGTATAGTAAGCTAAACATATATCCACAGTTTGTAACACATAGATGTTAATGGGTTTAACCGGCTGTATAAGATGTAGGTAGCCTGTAATGAAGCAGGAAATATACAACCTGGTATATGATGCTGCAGGAACAGCAATATGGTAGGAATCCTGTGTATGCAGCGTTCTTCAGTGTATATCAATAGAAGGAGCTGGGTGTATGTTCCGTCGCGTCCCACGTGACCGTCAATGTAATGATGTCACTAGACCCGACGATTGTTTCGCGCGATCAACACGCTTCTTCTCAGGGGGAGGGGGGATACCCTGCATACCTAGTTACAGGGACCTCCTTGCAGATATTTCCCATGTTCTCTCTTCTTGCCCAGTGCCTACAGGACTGGTTTTCGGGCCCGAGACCAGCACTGGAGTGGAATCCTTATCACAGCAACACCTCTGTAACTCTCTGCAGGCTCTGTCTGCTAGGTGCCTCCCTCCCCATCTTTTGATACACTTAAAACATAATATTGCAACACACAGGGCCAGGATCTGCTTACATGCCCAGGCCCTGATTGGTGAGTCGAACTGCAACATAACAAGGATACAGGGAAAGGTCACAGACCAAGTTGCAACAATTCTCCTGCAAACATATTAACCCGATTCCTGAGGTGCTGGAACCAAGCAAAGACATACCAATGTATTACTGACAGGTAGGGGTAATGGCAGACTTAACCTTTATTAACAGCAGCCATATTTACCCCCTACCGTCACACAGACCTCGGAATGGGGTGCTGGTATCTGGCAACGTTTAAAGTGCCCAGTCCCGTCTCACCAGATAACGCCAAGGCTTTCTATTGGCACGCAGGGCGTGGGAGCTTTGAAAAGGGGCCATTACGTGATCCCCGCTAGTTGAGCCGGAGCAGCTACTGGTACCCCATACGGAGTTAAGTATCTCCGGAAGCAAGAGGCCCTGGAACTGAAATTAATGGGGTTCAGCTCTGGAAACCCCCTGCTTCAAACCTACATTTATATTTAAAAAAAAAAAAGTGCGTGTGTGTGCCGAGCACGCACATTTTAAGTAAAACTTTATCTTTTGTCACAGAAATTGTATTTGTAATGGTGATGATTTTAATTAAAAAAAAAAAAAAAAAATACACAAAATTTCAGTGCCAAAAGGCAAAGAAGTTTGACTTAGAACGTGTGTTTTAGCTATTCGTAATTCTATATTTATAGTAACGGTGAATTGTGTGTGCCCGTGTCAGTCATTGTGTGTGTCAGTCAGTGTGTTTCCTCTCCCTCCCCCGACGTCACTGATGGCCTCTTCTGCCAGCAGTGATGTCACTTCCATCATGGAATTTTGTTACAACACAAGGGATTTTTCCCATCAAAACTCTGTAGGTGCCACTTAAAAAATAAAAAAAAACTGCATGGATTGCGATTTAAACTACTAGCCTTTGCAGTGGGAGATTAGTGGCAAGTCACTTTATCCCTTTGTGTCAGGTGCCAAAAAGTGTTTGTCCCGCAGAGCACAAGAAAGTGATACATTGTACAGCAAAATATATACTAGACAGTACAAATTCTAATTAACATTACAATAATTACTGTAGATAGACACATCTATTGTCCTAAAGTAACTATGCATTTCAACTGGGTATGATAATATGAAGAAAGTGGTTGTTTCACATCATCGGTACCTACCATAATAGCTATGTAGTGCCTGTAATGGTAAGGAAGGGGTCCGTCCATGCGCAGCATGTAGAACTGTGTGCGGAGAAAAGACTCCAGATACTGGGGGTGTAAACTCATGACTTGTGTGATGTTATCCAGGCGGCCGGATGTGCAGTATTCCTCCACCAACCGGTTGGTGCGTTCATTTGCTTGGCCAAACTGGTGGAAAGAGAACAATACTCAGACACTACAACCCAGATGTTTCCTTTGATAAACAACTTTGCTTAACAGATATTTACATGTGAGAGCAACTCAGATTTACATTCAAAGGATTACGAGAATAACGGTCTTCTACACTCCTTTGCGGTCAGGACGGACTGCAGTGCACCAAGTCTACAGCCAAACACTAAATGCAGAAGTCCACCCCAAGTGACTTTAAAGCCGTAATCTGCTTCAGAACTGAATACAGGGATAAACGTTTATTGGGCCTTATTTCTAGCCAGTGAAAAATGTAAACACATGTATTTATTTATAACATGTTTTACCAGGAAGTAATACATTGAGAGTTACCTCTCGTTTTGAAGTATGTCCTGGGCACAGAGTTATAATGACAAATACATGGTGACAAATACATGGTTACAAATACAGCTCAACCACCTAATAACGCTGTGCTTGGGGTCCAAAGAATCACATCGCGTTATAAGTGGATCGCATTAGAAATAATGTGCAATTGTATGCATTGTACAATAAAGTATTTAAGATACCAATAATCGTGTTGTAAAGTAATCATAAATACGAAAATTGGGAGCCATCTCGTTATAAGCAGATTCGCGTTGTAACGGATCGTGTTTTAACGGGGTTGAGCTGTACATAGTTACATTAAGTGAAAAGGGTTATAGAGTACACTAGCTGAGAGACCCGGCGTTGCCCGGGATGTAAATGCGTAATAGGTAGTATTATTTATAAATCGTGGAACAATAGGTGAGTATTTGTTGTAAAGGTTGGATAATAATGTTGAAAAGAAAGATGGAAGAAAATGTAATACGATGTTGTTTAAAAATGGTTTATTGTAAACACACCACAGTACAATGTATATTTTGGTGACATAAGTGATGTGAAAATGTGAGGCGTGTGTCCTGCTAGGGTGTGAGAGTGTGTGAGGCGGCGGGTGGGTGTTCAGTACGGGTGGCGCGTGGGTAGTGAGTGCTGGCTGTGGGTCGGGGTCCTGCTAGGGTGTGAGGCGGCGGGTGTGTGGCGAGTGCAGGTGACAGCTGGTCAGTGATATTGTTGCGTAGGGGTAGGAGGCGGCAGGTGTGTGTCGAGTGTGTGGGGTGGGTGAGAGGCGGCGGGTGTGTGTCGAGTGTGGCAGGTCTGTTTAGTGCGTGCGGCGGGTGTGTGGCGCGGGGATGTGAGCGGTGGGCGGGTGAAAGGCAGAAGTGCGGGTGGGCGAAAGGCAGAGGCGGGAGGGCGGACGAAAGGCGTTGAAGGAGGGGAGGTGAGGTCGGAGGGGTGGTGGGGGGTGGTGAGGGGAGGTGAAGGGGGGCGGAGGGGAGGTCGGAGGGGAGGCGAGGGGGGGGTGGTGGGGGATGGTGAGGGGAGGTGAAAGGTGGGAAGGTGAGGGTTGGTTGGTGGGGAGGAGGGGAGGGGAAGGAGGGGTGAGGGGGAGGGTGAAGGGGGAGAGGTGAAGGGGGGGGTGACGGGAGGTGGAGGGGGTTGCCGGAGGTGAAGGGAGGGGGGGGGGGGGGAGGGGGGGTGGGGGGGGGGGGGGGGTGACAGGAGGTGAAGGAGGGGGGGGTGACAGGAGGGGGGTGAGGAGGCGAAGGGGGGGTGGTGACAGGAGGTGAAGTTGGTGTGAAGGGAGGAAGGGAAGGGGGAGGGGAGGAGGAGGGGAAGGGGGGGAGGAGAGGGGGGAGGTGGGGGAAAGGGTGGTGAAGGGGGGGGGGGGTTGGGATGGGGAAGGGGGAATTGGAGGGAAAGGGGTAGGGGGGGGGGAGGAGGGAATGGGGGGGAAAGAGGGGGGAAGGGGGAAAAGAGGGGTGGAGGGGGTGGAGGGGGGGAAGAGGGGAGAGGGGGGATGGGGAAAGTGGGGGAGGTGGAGGAGGGGAGGAGGGTAAGGGGGGAGGTGAGGAGGGGAAGGGGGGAGGTGAGGTGAGTGGGGAAGGGGGGAGGGGAGGAGGGGAAGGGGGGAGGAGGGGAAGGGGGGAGTTGGAGGAAGGGAAGGGGGGGGGTGGGAGGGGGAGGAGGGGGGGAGGTGAGGGGGGAGGAGGGGAGGTGGGAGGGGGGACGGGGAGGGGAGGGGGAACAGGGGAGATGGAGGAGGGGAAGGGGGGAGATGGAGGGGGGGGAGGGGGGGGATGGTGGGGGAAGAGGGGGGGAGGTGGTGGGGAAGGGGAAGAGGGGGGATGGTGGTGGGGAAGGGGGGGGGGAGAGGGGGGAGGGAGTGGTGGGAGGGGTGGAGGAGGGGGGAAGGGGGGGGGGTGGTGGGGGTGGGAAGGGGGAGGGGGGGGAGGGGGTGGGAGGAGGGGGGGGTGGGGAAGGTGGGAAGAGGGGGGAGGTGGTGGGAAGGTGGGGAGGTTGTAAGGGGGAGTGAAGGGAAGGTGAAGGGGGGTGAAGGTGGGGTGAAGGTGGGGTGGAGGGAGGGTGAGGGGAGGTGAAGGGGGGGGGGGGTGGAGGGGAGGTTAAGGGGGGGGGGGGTGGAGGGGAGGTTAAGGGGGGGGGTGGAGGGGGTTAAGGGGGGGGTGGAGGGGAGGGTGGAGGGGGAGGTGAAGGGGGATGGGAAGTGTAGTGAGGGGTGGTGGAGGGGATGGGCGTGTAGTGAGGGGTGGTGGAGGGGAGGTGGAAGGGAGGGGAAGTGTTAGTGGGCGGTGTGAGGGGAGGTGAAGGCCGGCTCACTCACCCATCGCGCAGCCCACGGGATCTGAGGCGGGAGGCAGAGTGTTGTGGCCGCTCCCCCGCACCCTGAGGTGTAGCGGCGTCCGGGGGGTGGGGGGGGGTGTGGAGGGGAAGTGAGTGAGGGGAGGTGATCACTCCGACTCCCCCGCTGAGTGTAGCGGACGCGGGGGGGGTGGATGGGAAGTGAGTGTGAGGGGAGGTGATCACTCCGCTCCCCCGCTGACTGTATAGCGGCGCCGTGGAGGGAAGTGAGTGAGGGGAGGTGATCACTCCGATCTCCCACGCTGACTTGTACCGGCGCCGTGGAGGGGAAAGTAGTGAGGGGAGGTGATCACTCGTCCCCCGCTGACGTAGCGCGCGGGGGGGGGGGGGGGGGGAGGAAGTGAGTGGGGGAGGTGATCACTCCGCTCCCCCATGAGTTTGCGGAGCCGGGCCGGGGTGGTGGAGGGGAAGTGAGCGTGTAGGGGAGGTGATTCACTCCGCTCCCCCGCTGAGTGTAGCGGCGCCGGGGGGGGGGTTGGAGGGGAAGTGAGTGAGGGAGTGATCACACGCTCCCCTCTGAGTGTAGACGGCGCCGGGGGGGGGGTGGAGGGGAAGTGAGTGAGGGGGGTGATCACTCCGCTCCCCGCTGAGTGTAGCGGGGGGGGGCGGGGGGAGGGAAGTGAGGACGGGAGATGATCACTCCGCCTCCCCCGATGACGTTAGCGGACCGCCCGGGTCGGGTGGAGGGGAAGTGAGTGAGGGGGGTGAAGGGGGGTGAAGGCACATCCCTAACCCTCCGGCTCCCCCGCCCGTCCGGCAGGCTCGCTGTACGCGGCAGCCAGTGGAGGGGGGGGGGGGGGGGGAGGGGGTGCAACCCCGGATTGGCCCTGAAACAGGAAGAGGCGAGCCTCCGGGACATGGTGGGGAAGATGAGCGGGAGATGTAGCTGCTAGTATGTAACAGTGTGTGTGTGTGTGTGTGTGTGTGTGTTGTGCTGTTGTGTGGTGGTGTGTGTGTGTGTGGTGTGTGTACACCTTTGGCCCGTATCATCCGATCAGGCCCAATGAGAGGTGTGGGGGGACGGGCCAAGTGGGAGGTGGTGTGAGTGTTGTGAGGCCAATGAGAGGTGTGCGGGGGGCGGGGGGCCAAGGGACCAATGAGATTGCCGTAGGGACCACCGGGACACATCCAGGGCAGCAGGCAACATACAGTGTTTCCCATATAGTATACTAAACAGACATGCATCACGTCCAATCAACATTTTGGATTGTGACTTAAACCAAAGGGAAGGGGGGGAGGCAAACGCATCAGACTTGGCAAAATACATGTCATATGGGTTAGATTTTTGGTTGCCTTTCACTTGATGAAATTGATATTGCAATGATTTTTTTTCCATGATAATAAAAAAGGAATAAGATCAAAGGAAGCTTTTTTTGTTTTGTCCAAAAAAAAATATATCTCAGAGAAACTTCACTGCCACTAGAATTTTCTTATATATTGTGAACGTCGTACAACATTTCAAATCTCTACTTTGCCCGTCGTAAAATAAAACTTAATTTTTTGATTAAGGGTTTTAAAGATGAAGCATTTATGGTTTCTGAACTTTCTAAAGGTATTTGTAATCCAGTTTATGTAGCTTGCACAGATAGGAGCCCTTGGCGTGGACGCACTGGCGCCAGACGCTGGCACAATAGTTTTATGCTAAACCAACAGGGGAAATAATGTCTTGCTACATCCACCTTTCAGGACTGCGATGACATCTGGGAATAGAAAACGGAATGGTCGTTGAGCCATTTAAAAAATTACACACCAAAATCTATTGGGGGCAAGCAGTGAGGATTGCCGTCGATAAAGGGGGGTTCTCTTGGCACACAGTTTTCCCTGCCTAGAAAAATTTGTGCCAAAGAAAAAATCCACTTTTTTTCGAGGATCAAGTGAGGGTTTTGATACGTTAGTTTGTTTAGACTCTTATCCCAAATTGATGTGTTTTTAGGAATTGTGTGATGGATACGCGTATATTCACTTGAATTTTTTTTAGGATTATAATCACTATGCCACTGGGTGAATTTAAGATTCCTGATAGAAAACCTAAGTGTTCTTTTACACAGGGAGGATTGGCGTATTAATATTGGTTAGCAGCAGGAATTCTGTGTAAACACAGGAAAGCAAAAGTACCCAAGTGTTAACACACTTTTTTTTTTATAACATCTCTCATTTGGTACTTATTACTGGTATGAAATTAGGGGTGGGGGGGGGTCTGGGGGGGAAAAGAAGGCAGGGGCTGGGGGGGGAAAAAATAAGATAATTTTCCCTCACGGGCTAAATCTGAAAATACAAGAACTATGCCTGCCGTTCAGGTGCTACTGCGCAAACCCCCCCCCCCCCCCCCCCCAAAAAAAGCGTAAAGACGGCTCCTAGAAAAGAGGATAACCAATATTGTGTGTGGCAATATGAATGCTTTTTTAGGATTTAAAAACGGATTTTATAAAAAAAATAGAGTTGATAAAGTGTTGCCAAAGCATCAAGCATGTTATATTGTGATGATAACCATTTCTTGGCTTTCGATTTGGTTCTCATTTTATCACAACAGCACTGCTTTATGGCAACACGAGACTCAGAACATGTCACTTTCGTGAACACCGTACAACCTTTACCGTCCAGTCATACTGTGCAGCTCCACCAATTTAAGGCACTTTGATAAATGCTTCTGGGGTGATGTTCTAGGATGGCCACAGACACCACGCAAATAATCAGCCCCGGATTGCGGCACTTGGACTGGTATGAATAGTAGGCTTCCTGCTACCCTGTTTTTAGCTGGCATAGAGATGGGCAAAGTATTGAAACTGAATCTGCGGGTTGTTTTCAATTTGTAGCGAATTTGAAAATTCTGAATATTTCTAATTATATTATTTAACATGCTCTAATTTTCAAATATTAAAAAAAAAAAAAATAAATATAATAATAATAATCTGTATTTTATATTGTCCAATTTTAAAAACAAAATCCAAGACAAATAATTTGCCCTCTCTCTGGTCTGGCAGGAGAGGGTTTGAGCCTATTATAGCCTGGTGACGAGAGATTCCCCCGCGACCGATGATGTCACCCATCGCCGTCGCCATTGCGAAAGTTGTAATTCATAGTTGGAGACGTCGCTGGCTACAAGACCAGTGACATCAGCTAAGGGGGAAGCGCAGAGGGAGAGAAGAAGCTCTCTGATTTGGCTTATAGCCAGTCACATGTGGAGACAGTCTCTCCAAAAATCAAAATTCTACTGACTACGAGATTTTTGGTGCATGGCTGCAACGCTGTCGCGTCCCGGCTATAGCCGCTGTGTAGCTACGGCGGAGGACAATGCATTGTGTTTTGACAACGACGTCGCGTCACCGGCACTATAAGGCGCGCCTTCCCATTGCTATCCAAGAAATGCAGGACTCTCTCCTGCTTACCAACAGCTATTTACCGTATTCAAGATGGAGGTGAGAAACTGCAACGCCGTCTTTACATGACTGCACGTGTTGTGAGAAACAAAAATAATATTACACTGCATGCCATTTGCTTGCAAACAATGAACAAAATATGGGGATTTTTATTTATTTATTTTTTAAAGTGTAATTCAAGAGCTTTGCAGATTACAGGTAATCGCGTTTCGTTTCCCCTCTTCCAGCTTGCACCAGAGTATTTATAGGAAGAATGCAAACACGGGGCATATATTCCATTATAGAGTTGCAAGCTAAGAACTGGTACATTTTAGCAGACAAAACCAGTGACCCTGAACATATAGAAACCCCGAGCACATGAAAGTGATGGAAAGAGACCCAACACTAAAAGCCAACCACAAAACGCTGTGCAAACCATGACTGGGGCAGTCTCTACACACAAATACACACTTGTGGCACGCGGATTCAAACATACAACAAAAATGTTTAAAGGTTAGTCATCCAACCTTCCCTGCATCTAGTGCAAACATGAGGCACAAAATAAAACCAGATGTATCCAGAAATCAGTCTTATTGAAAGCAATGGGACTTGTATGATACTGTACAACAGGTGGTGTTGTTGCCCCTTTCTAAAAACAAAACAAAAAGGAGACGTTTCTAATTACACCATACCTATGAAAAAATGTTAAAGGGACCAATCCCTCCTAGGACCCAAATGTACTAATGGGAGAGATATGGTTTTAGAGGCTAATCCTGAGTGACGGTGTGTTTTGCTTTGCTTACTGAACTTTGACACCTAAAAGTATGTATGTTAATATATAATATCTATGTAGAGATATACATTACGTATATTTTTTTAAAGTTAGTTGGCAAACATGCCGAGCCGAGACCCTGTGCGATCCCTTTGTCTAATGATAGTGTATGTTAGTAGTGCTTGCATAGCCAGGAGTTCCCCTATTCTGCTCCCTTCATCTTAATTGAACTTCTCTGCGTATAAGACTGGGTAAGCCAAGCATAAAGAAAACACTTGGACAACCACTCCCCTCAAAAAGCCCCTAAGGCTGCGCTTATAGTGCTGGCCGACAGCGACGTCACAACAAATGCATTGCCGCTGTTGCGTGAGACTTATGAGTAAGGCGGACGGGGCAGCCCAGGCTTGTCAGCGATCGCGGAAGTCATCTCAATTTTATTCCAGCGACCGCAGCATGACGTCACCTTCGCCGGCACTATAAGCGTAGTCTACGAAGGGCAATTGTGTAATCGATTTACAGGAGGAAACAAAAGAATATTAACCATGTTAAAAAGCAAATATTTGACTGTTAAGAAAAAGCAAATAAATTGGTTACAAAGAGATTGGGGTTTTTTTTGGACAGCTACATGTGATGCCCATTAAATTCAGCTGTTGTGTATATTTACTAGATCTTTAAATAATGATGGTTTATTCCTGCCTGCATGAGCGTTGTTAGAAGCAGGAATTATCCCAACCAATTGTTTAACTCTCACCTCTGGCACATTCCATCTTCTTTCAAACATGCAGATCATCCCACCATGCTCAGAGAAACCCAGACTTGACTCTCGCGCCGTCCCGCCTAAGTACGCCCTCTTTCTCTTCTCCCTTGCTCCAAGCTACTTCAGCCGATTGGAAACAACATCTGACGACTCACTCTTCTCCCAACTACTTGCTGACTCTTTACAATCTGGGTTTCCGTCCTTATGTATCACTCACGCGAAACTAAGGTCACGTATTCTACTAATCTCGGAGATTCTCTGCTGCCCATTTGAGTATGTGACACCCTCTTCTCCTAAACCATTCTCCACTCATTGGTCCTCAGTGACGCAGCTTCTCTGGGCTCACGTCACGACCTTTCCAACCGCTCGTTCAGTGGTTCCTTCTCTGTTGTCTCTTCCCTATCTGTCCCTCTTTTCACTCCCTATCTGTTTGCGTCCACAAGGCTCTGTCCTTTGCCCCTCTGCTCTCTTACTCGAACCTCTTCTTTTGGGTGAACTAATACAATCTTTTGTGTCACCATCATCTTTATGCCGATGACACCCACAAATCTCTCTCCTCCCTTGACTTCTCCCTCGTCCATGTCTAAAAAACTGTCTCTGCAATCTCATCGGATGTATTCCAGACGAAGTGGCAAGTAAGCTACGAAAACGCGCGTAGAATTCTATTGTAGCAACTTGGAGGACACGGTTCTGGGTCGATTAACGTGAGGAGGGTGTGGCAAACGAACCAGAGAGATTACAGCGGTGTAGGACAGGTCTTTCCGCCCTGACCGCTGTCGTCACAGGAAGTGACGTCCCGGAAGTGCCGCGGCGCGGAAGTATCTCCAAGTGACTGTACAGCGGCATCCCCCCACGAGTCACCTACGGCTCTCTCCCAATGATTGATACCATTGTACAAATGTGAGTGTAATACCTGTGTGTGTTTATGCCACATATTACCCTTATTGTATACACTATGTGTGCTCTCTTCTTATTGCATTTGGGCGGTACATTCAGAATTAATGACCACCTCTAGCTCACCAGATATACTGATTTAACACCTATACATCAGGAAGGCATCTATGCACAAAGGGAAATTAGTCAGAGCAGAAGGGTCTCTGACACGTCTGTAATCCATTTATGGAGTGAGGACCTATCAGAATTATTGTTACACATATTGTATTTGGTCTGCACTATATTTCTTCCATTCTTTCCCCTGTATATCATCCAAAGATTTCAGCGCTCCCCCCACCGGAAGAAAACGCAATGCTCACCACTACCTGAAGCTCAACATGTCCAAAACAGAATTATTATTATTCCAGTCTTCCACGACACTGCTACACCAACCACTCTCTGCCACCGACAATAACATCACAAAACACCGCAAGGCCGCTGTCTAGGGGTCATCTTTGATCTGATTTTCCTTCCTTCTCACACCTAGTCCTCACGAAGTACCTACCATCTCAACCTCCAAAATATCGCTAAGAGACGCCCACTACTCTCATGATGCAGCTAAAATCCTAATCCACTCACTCGTCCCACCTCTATTACGGCAACTTCTCTTAGTTGGCATTACCCCCAATGTCCGCCTCCCCAAATCCAATATTCAGCTGCTAGACTCATCTACCTTTCTTAGCGCTCTACTTTATGCTTCATTACGCTTATCCCTACACTGGCTTCCATAGCCTCTAGAATTAAATGCAAAAGCGCCTTAGTTAATGAATTACAAAAGGTCTCAACGACGCTGCCCACCCCCTTACATCTTGAGACCTCATCCACAAAATACATACCTACACGCCCCCTATGGTTCTGCCATGATATCAGCCTTCCCTCCCACCTTACTACCTCCTCTCACTCCGCCCTCAAGACTTGTGCTTGCCCCTTGCTGAAAATTCCCCTACATGCACCATCAAACTCTCCCCAGCTTTCAGATGTTTCTAACTAAACTCCCTGAAAAACTCACCTGTCAAGCAAGCCTACTCACCATTCTTCTAACATCCATCCCTGCCCCTCCCACCTCACAGGCCAAGCTGTGTGGCTGGACAATCTTCACCCTATGAAACATTGATTCTCTACCCCCCCCCTCCCCACACACAACACACACACCACCCACAAACCTTAATAGCTTCGCTGTCTGACAGGGCTATTTCTAACCTGAGTCACACCTTATCATACCAATAAACCATTCTTGTTCCAATATTGTCCCTCATTCCCTCTAAACTTTAAGCTCTCGCGTGCGGGGCCCCGTATTCCTGCTTTGTATCCCTTGTGCATGTTGCCCTCACTTGTACGGAACGTTTTTGTTGTTGTAATATACACTAGCTGAGAGACCAGGCGTGCCCGGATGTTTTGTAAATGCGTAATAGGGAGTTATTTATAAATCGTGGAACATAGGTGATATTGTTGTAATAGGTTGGGGGGGTAAGGGCGGGGGGAGAAAGGATGTGGGGGTGTGGAAAAGGTAGGGGGGGGGGAGGAGAAGGAAGGGGGTGGGGGAAGGAGCGGGGGGGGAGAAGGAGCGAGAGGGGAGGGGGGAGCGGGGGGAGGGGGCCGCGGGGGGAAAGAGATCGGGGCGCAAAAGGGGAGCGGAGGGGGAAGGGGGGGTGGGAGCGAAAGGAGACGCGGGGAGGAAGATGCGCGCACAAATGGGAGCGAGGGTGGGGAAAGGGCGAGGGGGAGAAAGGGCGAGGCGGGGGGATGAAAGGCGGGACCGTCGGAGCGTGGGGGGTGGAAAGGGGAGAAGGGGAGTGGAAAGAGGGGCGGGGGGGGAAGGGAGGGGGGGGGTGAAGGGGAAAGGGGGAGCGGGGGAAAGGGGAGAGGGGGGAGCGGGAGCGGGGTGAAAGGAGCCGCGACGAGGGGGGGAAAGGGGAGGGGGGGGAGAAGGGAGCGGACATTTTCCGTTCTCAGGGACGGGGAAAGGGGGAGGAGGGGGACGGGAAACGGCGGGGGGCAAAGGGAGGAGTGGGGTGAACGGGGGACGGGGCAGGGGAGTGGCGATCAGAAGGGCGCGGGATAGGGGGAAGTGACGGGGGACGGGGAAGGGGAAGGAAAGGGGGAGAAGGGGACTGGGGGAAGCAGGGCTGGGCGGAGAGGAAAGGGGAAGTGGGGGACGGAGGGGAAGCAGGGGAGCAAAGAAAGGGGGCAGGTGATGGGGGAAGGGGTGAAGGGGGGAGTGGGGGCGGGGGGAACAGGGGAGTGGGGGACGGAGTGGGGAAAGGGGAAGGGAGTGGGGGGACGGGGGAAGGGGGTGAGTGGGGGGGGGACAGGGGGAGAAGATACAGGGGTGGGGGACGGGGGAGTGAGGATGGGGGGGGGGTGGAGAGCAGGTGGGATATGTATTGTCAATAATTATGTATGGGCATTTACCCCCCTCCTCCGGCGTCCGTGCCCTGTGGTTCGGGATGGTGGGCCCCCCCCCTGTTCCCTGTGACCGCGGCTCGCCCCACCCCACCGTTCCCCGGACGCGCGCTCCCCCCCCCCCGGCGTCCGCTTGGCCCCGATGTGTCCGTCTGCTGAGTGAGGCGTGCAGGCAGCGCCATGGGAGGGATGAGACTCGAGATCCCCACAACCAGGGCATGCAAGACGATGTCTGCGTCGCGGCTTTGAGAGGCGGTAGGAGTAGCGCCATTGTGGGACATGAGGCGGCATGCGCCTGTCGTGAGCTGAGGGCTGAGCGGGCGCGCTTGGGTCTGAGGCTGAGGCGGGGATAGCGCAGTGGGCCTGAGGACTGAGGGGGACGGGACGCCAGTGGGCCTGGGAGTGCGCGCGATTCCGTTCATTCTTCCCTGGCCGGAACCCCCTTGCGGGGTGGCTCTGCAGACACCAGTGGGCATGAGGCTGAGGCGGGACGCGCCAGTGGGCCTGATCGGCTGAGCGGGGACGCGCAAGTGGGCCTGAGGCTGAGGCGGGACGGCAGGCAGTGAACCTGAGGATGAGGCGGGACGGCACAGGATCTAATCATTGAGCGGTTGGAGCGCCTGGGATGGGTATTGGGCAAGGACTGATGGAGGTGCGGTGGGAAGGAGGGAAGAGCCTGAAAGGCAGGATGAAAGTGAAGGGAAGGAGAAAAGCGAGAGGGGGGGGGGAGGGGGGTTCCGGTTTGTACAGGGAGGGGGGAGGAAAGAGGGGGGGGGTGGTGGGTGTGTAGAGAGTGCTGTGGTGGGAGGGGGGGCTGGGGGGTGGTTGTGTGTGGTGGGTTGTTTGTGTATAGAGATGCTTGGTTGTGTGGATGGGTTGTGTGTGTGTGTGGGTGTGGGGTGGGGGTGGGTGTGTTGGTGGTGTGGTTGTGGTGTGTGTATAGAGCTGCGGTGTTGTGTGGTGGTTGTGTGTATAGAGATGAGCGTTGTGTGTGGTGGGTGTGTGTGGTGTGTGTTGATGTTGATTCCCGTTTAGAGAGGCTTGTTGTGTGGGTGTTGTGTGTGTGTAGAGCTGCTGTGTTGTGTGTGTGTGTGTGTGTGTATAGAGCTGCTGTGTTGTGTGTGTGTGTGTGTGTGTGGCCCGTCACTCCGCCTCAGGCCAATGAGAGGTGTGCGGGGGCGGGCGGCCCAAGGGACCAATGAGATTTCCCCTAGGGACACCGGACATCCAGGCAGGCAGGCATACAGTGCTTTCACTAATATAGTATAAGATAACTCTGTACCCTATTGTACTGCGCTGTTGAATGTTGGCGCTTCACAAATAAACAATAATAGTTAATTATATGATGCTAACAATCAATTTATTTAAAAAAAAAAAAAAGAGAGAGAATCTGCTTTGATTGAATTTTGAATTTCATAAGGAAAATGGCATTGTAAGTATTAACTCCATTGACTGATTAATAAGGCTTCATTCACCATTTGTATTTTATTTACACGCTAGTGTTATGCTCACATATAAATGTACCTCCTTTTCTGGTATAAAGGCACTTGGTCCTCTTGTTGAAGGTTGAGAGATTATGATTTTCTTATCCTAAAATAAAACGAAGAAAAAGGCTTTTAAAAGAACAATAATATGAGAAAGGGTATCGGCTAAACAAACAGAAATATTCTGACTTCTAATCAGTCGACAGAAGTCATTTACTGAATGTAACGTCTAATTAGTGGTAATATCTTTGCTGACCCCTTCAGTGTCGCTGGCACCTCTGGCAAATGGATTAAGGTTTCAAACGAGTATTGTTCACGCACCCACTTAGTATTAAAAAGTTGAGGCAAAGCTCTTCATGAACACGATATTAGCATGGGAAAAAAATTCTGCTGCAGAAATAGCTTTCAATTTATTCCCCCTCCATGTTTATTATATACAGATCTACTTAGAACCATACACATTTCACATGGATTCAACATTTGACATCATCCTTATTTAACATGTAAAGTATAAGATAACATACTGTATCTAACATTTGCAGTGTTTAACCTTACCCAATTTACCTTACAATTAATAAGCTATTAGCCTAGCGTTTCCCAACAGGGGTTCCACAGCCCCCTGGAGTTCCGTGAGAGGATCAAAAGGTGCTGCAGTATCTCCCCAATCTGCCAGAGAAGGGAGAAAGCAGGGTAGTTGCTAGGGGGCTGGGCAGTTTCCTCCACCCTGATTAGCTGGATTACCCAGCATCAGCCAATATCAGGTGGTGTCATGAGCCTGGGGGTGTGGTCAAGCAGAGGAAGAAGCAGCATGGACAGAAGAGAGGCGAGTCTGTGTGTCTGTCCGACCTGTGTCTTCTGTGACTGACTGTCCGTCCTGTTGTGGGGGAGCCTCAGCACCTGAGCACTGTGATTAGAACGGTCTCGAGAAAACAAGTCTGGGAACCACTGTATTAGACACTGGTGGTGTTGTACCTGATAATACCCACCTGCCGGCGATCCTCTTATTCTAGACTTGGTTACACCTCATCTCACATTGGCATTTAATTTCTCTCTTACACAGGCTAACTCTGGGGGAGTGCACAGACCGTTCCATTCAGGAAGAAAAAAATATTATGAATGCTAGGCATTTCTACAGTAGAAGGGAGAGGTGGGTGCTCCTGGGAGGTATCTAAACCTAATCTCATTAGTATGATTTTACTGGGCCCCGTCTAAATGTCTTTGGGATTAAAGTACCCAAATATTTACCATAATAGACATTAGTGATAACTTGCAAATTAGGCATCAGGACATCCAGACAGCATTTCACTCACGGATGGTATTTTATTTTACATTTTTCTTACGAAAGTCTCCCATATCTCGTGAAACTATTTATCATTTACTATTGTGCGAAGTTATTTGCACTGGACTTCTCTTATCAGCACAGCGCCTAGAACATCGAAGGTTACGAGGGGTCTTGACGTTACGTCAGTTAGGTCAGACCTAAACTTGGCGTTGCTCATATCCAAACACTAAAACAGGGTATTTGCAGTGCAGCAATTAAGCACCAAATCCTGCAATTTTATAACTGGCAGCTCAATTTGTTTGTATGGAGCCGCCCAAAAAAACTTGGCCAATTCAGTTTCTGGATTGGACACCAAGACTGACATAACGTCACGTTATTAAAGGATACAAAGTGTGTGCGCAACACAGTCCTAATAATTAGCTTTGAACGGGTGTTAACTCGGAACATAAATGTCGATCTGGGTTTTCTTCATATCACATTATGTTCACCGACATACTGGAGCTTTGTGGATCGAAGCCTAAGTTATATGATTAAGGTTCCATATTGTGGCTAGGGTTGCCAGGTGTCCGGTATTGAACCGGACAGCCTGAGATTTGGTTACTCTGTCCAGTAAAAAATAAGAGATAATACCGGGCATGTATGTGTGCGGGGGGTGGGTTTGGTGGGGGGGGTTGGGGGAACGGGTATGTGTGCGGGGGGAGGACGACATGTGTGCGGTATTACATCTCTGGACTTGGTAATCAAGTCAGCCAATCAGGATGAAGGTGGCAGGAACCTGGGGGATGGGGCCAAAGAGCGGAGGAAAAGCATGGAGCAGAGAGGTGAGGCTGTGTCGTGTGTGTCGTGTATATTTGTTCTATTTTGTCCTGGGGTGTTTGTGTGTGTGTGTGTGTGTGTGTGTGTATGTGTGTATTTGTACTGTATTGTGTGTATGCGTGTTTTCTCTGGCTGTCCTGTGGGGGTGATAATGACAGGGAGGGTGGGTGAGAGGATGGAGGGGAGGGGGGCGAGAGAATGGAGGGGGGGGTGAGGATGCTGTGAGGGTGTGTGTGAGAGGATGAAGGGAGGGTGTGAGAGAGGATGAAGGGACAGTGTGAGAGAGGATGAAGGGAGGGTGTGAGAGAGGATGAGGGGAGGATGAGGGGAAGGGACGAGACAGAGGATGAGGAGGGGTGCAACAATCTTGGAATTTGTGTGGGGGAGCATTAAGATCAGTATTGCTCGCCATGTACAGTATAACTGCAGGCAAGTTATTTATAAATGATCTGACCATTACGTCATTTGTTCTAAATTTCACTCCAAGCATGCACCAATTTGCACCATTTCATATTCTATTTCCTAAAAAAATCCTTGGAAGGGTCACTCCCTCCCAAATCTCCTCCCCAGATTTTTTACGAAACAGAATATAAATTGGTGCAAATTGGTGAATACTTGGAGTGAAATTTTGAAAAAATTACGTAACAGTCAGGTAATTTATAAATAACATTCTTCCCCACCAACGATTCTCACGCGCGTTGCACCTTTCACCATTATGTCCAGTATTTTTGGACAAGCCACCTGGCAACCCTAATTATGGCAATGATCAAAACTTGATAGACATGGCTGTAAGCTTGCAGGTTAAAGAGGAGGCTAAATCCAAAGCCAAAACAGGGAGCTCTCCCAGTTGGGAACCAATACTCCCCAAACACATACATATATGAAACCATACTGGTAGCCATATAAACGGACGTGCATACTTTTGACCAATCCAGACACCTGACTGTAGATATGTAGGAGTCTTCCATTGCCTGGAAAAACCCCTCACTACTCAAAATTACACATGGAAGAGTTTGATCACGTGATGAATAAACGCTCTCAGGGGTGCTCAACTCCAGTGCCCAAATCCCCCACCAAACAGCAGTTGAGCACCCGAGAGACTATTCATCACATGGTCAAATTCTTCAATCTCAGGGGTGCTCACCATAAGTCTTCAAGATGCCCCCAAACAGGTCAGTTTTTAAGGATATCCCTGAGACAGTACACATGGCTCAACCAGCTGTGCTGAAGCTGGGATATCCTTTACACCTTGGGGGGGGGGGGGGGGGGGGGTTTTGAGGACTAGAGTCGAGGACCCCATGTCTATCTGATAAATTCAGTGTTACAGTTTGTGGTAGATGAACACCTGACAAAAACAAGCTAGAACTGTTGCTCAGGCTGTGTTACCACAATGACTTGCATGCTTATCTCTTTGCGGAGAGAGATTTTGCAGCGATCAAAGGTCTAGCACTGAACTGAGCAGATTTGCTGCAGCTCATACTAATTTACTAATTGCTCTTGTAATATTTCTCCTAATAAACTCGTTTGGATTAGATTTGGAATAAAATTGCTTATTCCTGCTTTATTTGTGCAATATCTAATCTAGCACCGGTAATATTAGGAGTTAGAGAGAAACATGGTCACGTGACGCGACGGCCCTTGAAAAATCAAATTTTGCCGGCTTCAGATTTTCGCGACGGCGGCGTCGCTCCGTCGCGTGCACTATAAGCGCACGCAGCGGCGGCAATTTGTTTTCGGTCGGCGTCGTGTCACCGTCACTATAAGCGCGGCCTAAGTGATGAAATGCGTATTACCACTCTCTGATACGGCATAATGTAAAGCACTGCGCCACACGTTTGATCCAAGCTGTGGTGTGCACGCATGCATGGGATTTCCACATATAATGTATATGGAAACCTTACATAGACTGTTTCTATTTCACCTAGGGTCAGATTAACAGAGATCTGTTACTGACTTAAGGTGCCAACCTAAATTAACACCTTGTTAAGCTTTAACGTACCTTTTCAAAGCTCACCAATGTCAGGACGTCACATTTTTAGCTATAAAGAAGTATAACAAACATTGGTGCTACAAGTCTATTCAATTTAAACACAGTGGTTTAACCTGACATTGGTTCAATCATACCTAAATGTGGAGTTACTCCGATCCAGACCCTGAAATATGGATTTTGCGAGCGAGAGGCCACCTTTAAAACACGCGTACGCAAGCCATGTTATGTGTAGCTAGCGCAAGAGACAGTGCTAACTTAACGCAGCAAAACGTGAAAAAAAATGATATTTAAAAAATAAATAAATAAATAAATTACGTTCTGTTGTATTAGATAACACGGTCTGCATTTTTAACACAATGCCATTTTAAAAATGTACTGATCCTTTGGTTGCTACAGCAACCATTTAGAAAGTCATATCCATTTCCTCTTTTGAAACAGGCTCTAACATACATTTTTGAGTTCTGTCCTTTAGCAACAAAGTATCACAAACAAAGCTGTTGCAGTGTTCCAAACAGCAGACTGTCTATTTACTCTGAAAGCTGTAACAAAAATGTGTTACACTTGGTAATATAATGTTACATACCAACTGCAGCTTTTCACAGACTGCAGTACAAATTCAGAAGGCAGCCATTTCGTTAGGCACATAATCGGTTAAAGCTTCAGCTCTTCAACAAATGATAGCAGAAAACTTTGTAACTTTGCTCAGTGTACTCCACTGTGAAAAACAGGTAGCCTATTGCACACATTGTAAATGTAGTGGGCAAAGCAGTTTTTTTATTATTTTTTTTTTTTTAAGTGTGGCACCTTGCCTGAAATGAACGCGTTCTAAATATATTAAACATTGCGGTAAAGCTCTTTGACCCACATATTACAAACGAGTGAAACAATATTTATGCTATAGAAACAGAACGGGGTGAGTATCTTATGTAAGCCCCCCTTTCTGTACAAAAAGAAGTAGAACTGTAAAGATGCCATTTTTAAAAAGTAGCGATACAGTGAAAAAGGCAGTAATGGTTTTAGTACCCTCATACTTCACCCACTGGCTAAAATGCATTGTGAGCTATGAAAAAGGCTATTGAGTACGTTTCAGATATATACTACATATAGCGAGTCTCCTTCATTAACCAACAGTCAATGTCCCTGTGACTTGAGTGGCAGATTGGTACCGTCTACTGACGAACAAGGAATGTACTCATGGTCATCAATAAAGTGGAAAACGTTACTGCTCATAACGTGCACTTGTATTGTGATAGGCCCCGCTCTCCTACTGCACAGTCTGTGCCATTTATTGTAACTTTGTGCAGGTTGCTAGTTTAATGCGGATATTGTACCAGTCTTTGAAGGAGCTGGTGGGGTTTATTCAATACAGTGTGATGGTGGCGATCCGACACTACTACACGGAAAGTCTTCAAGTCGTCGGGACTGCGCGGTAATGAGAAATGGTCTCTCACTTTATTAAATAAGCCTCAGGAGGGAGTGTTTTGTTAGATATATACTTTTTTTTAATGTATTACAGCTGCTCTTACTTATACTAATGTTAAATTCACTCTGATAAGGAAACACACAGATAAATAACAGTAATGAAGACAACAATAATTCAGGCCTCGCACAGTATCACTAAAACACATTAAAGTCTGTCAAACTATTTGATTTATTTAAAAATATTCAATAATTGCTTTGAATGATAAATACAGTACCAGGTTTCCAAGCCCTATGTTCTATTACATAGACCATATACAAACATACAATGCATTAGGCTGCGCTTATACTGCCGGCGACACGACCGATGATGTCACCCGTTGCCGTCGCGAAAGTTGTAATGTAAGTTTACAAGGCCACAAGGCCAGGGACGTCAGAAAGGGGGAAGGCAGAGGGACAGAGAAGCTCTCTGATTGGCCACACGGGAAGAAATCAAATGACAGTGACTACCAGATTTTTGGTAGCGCTGTCTCTTGGTCGCTCCGACGCCAATGCATTTGTTTTGACGCGTACATCTGATGCATCTGATTTCAGACGTGCTATTAGAGAGGGTTAGGGTTCCTTACAATGCATCTGATCTCAGACGCGCTATTAGAGAGGGTTGGGGTTCCTTACAGTGCATCTGATCTCAGACGTGCTATTAGAGTGGGTTAGGGTTCCTTACAATGCATCTGATTTCAGACGCGCTATTAGAGAAGATTAGGGTTCCTTACAATGCATCTGATCTCAGACGCGCTATTAGAGAGGGTTAGGGTTCCTTACAATGCATCTGATCTCAGACGCGCTATTAGAGAGGGTTAGGGTTCCTTACAGTGCATCTGATCTCAGACGTGCTATTAGAGAGGGTTGGGGGTTTCTCAGAATTTCACTTGGGCTTCCTTAACCAAAAAAAGGTTGGAAGCTGTGACCTACAGTATAGTATATACTTTGAGCAGAGCACCTTAAATATAGAATTGCTACTTGACTGAAAAAAAGAAATGCATAAAAAGCTGCTATTTATATGGCAAGATGACAGTCTCCTGAATATTTTCTCTCCATTATAAACCCAAAACATGGACGAAGATATACTTGCTGATAGTTAACAATTATAAAGTAGAATTACATTGGTTATGTGAAGAAAAAACAACAACATTCTAACGCAATAACTGGGTAGGGAAAAAAAAAAACTTGCAGCAGTCGGATCTGAAGATCACTATGGTATGTACAGGCATACCCCACATTAACGTACGCAATGGGACCGGAGCATGTATGTAAAGCGAAAATGTACTTAAAGTGAAGCACTACCTTTTTGCCCCACTTATCGATGCATGTACTGTACTGCAATCGTTACATACGTGCATAACTGATGTAAGTAACGCATTTGTAACAGGCTCTATAGTCTCCCCGCTTGCGCACAGCTTCGGTACAGGTAGGGAGCCGGTATTGCTGTTCAGGATGTGATGACAGGCGCATGCGTGAGCTACCGTTTGCCTATTGGGCGATATGTACTTACTCGCGAGTGTACTTAAAGCGGGGTATGCCTGTACCAGTTTTTTATACTGTGACGAGGATGGGGGGGAAGAAACACCTGGACTATTTAATCCTGTCCTTGGCAATCAGAATTAGGGGGGGGGGGGGCTCATCCTAATTAGGACTAAATACATTCTTATTACTTTAGATATTGCAGTCAAACACTGGACTATCTACAATGACGAGGCAATCATATTTACATCTCACAGTTATGTATTGATGCAACTCTCAGAATGATGTTTTCAGTGGTTAATCTTATTTTAACAAGTGCCAAATCAAACAAGTGAAAACAAAATGTAGGTCGGTAGATTTTTTTTTGACAGCATTTATATTTTTATTACTGTAGTAACAAAGGAGGAGGGAGGGAGTAGGTTGTATGATACCTTTTATTGGACCAACAAGTAGATATATTACAGGCTTTCGAACCTCTTACGGTCCAATAAAAAAACATCATACCACCCACTCGCTCTCCCTCCTTTGTTATTACATGGAAGGACCAGCATGGTTACCCACTGTTCTTTGCCATTTTATCACGGTTTCCAGTGGCAGTTGGTTAAATACTGGAAGAACGAGCAATGCATCGCTAAGCAACACTGATGGATTTAATTGTGTGAACACTACGAATGTGACTCTATAAATATTACCCTGCTCAGATTATTTAGAGATATCGTATGCTGTTAATGCATATGTTGACAGCATATGGACAGTCTATCAACAATTCATTTTTTTGTGCGGTCATACAGTACTTCAACGGCCCTTTATCACCCTCCGTTGATTTGATATAGTGTGTGAGATCTGCACTTTATAGCTTTGTATTGGGATTCAGAATTTTGGGGCATCTAATAATTAAGCAACCATAATCTCAGATGATTATATTCAATGATTTATTTAACTTGTTAGGAACTGGGGTTTTATATACGATTAGTAGATTATTAAAAAGCACAATGTAGTAAGTGCCAGTTATATTCAGATGTTATTCTACAAGTATAAAATTAAATAAAGCCTTTGTTTCTCAACATAATTCATTACTTTGATTTCAACAAGCGGTGGCTACAAAACAAGTACATTTTCTGGTACAGTATAAACTGTAATCTTAGATTGGTTGTTGATATACAGTTGGGGTCCCACATAAGACCTGAACTCATAACAGCAATATTAGGGGTCCCACATAAGACCATGAACTCATAACAGAAATATGTTCAATATGCTGTCACAATGGCAACATGAAAATACAGCTCTACTGGGTTCCAGGTACAATGCCCTAATTATTCCCAGCAAAACTGCTGACCAAGATGGAAAAAGAAACTCATATCATGCATCACACTAGAAAGCCAACTACATTCAAACATTTATCTCAAACACTGGTAAAGATCAAACTGCAACTAAAACATCTGTTACAATGTGCTTGTTACTCAATATGTGATCAAATATTCTATTTAGTACTGGGTAAGAATAATTATGCTTAATCATTAATTTGCAAACAACAAACTTATTTAAAATACACTATTAAATTCATATAGATTCATGATTTTTAACCTGATTTATTCAACAGTATAGTAGGATGTTTTTAAGGGGAACAATATATTCCCGTTTGTAGAACTTTGATTCAATGTTTTAGTCCATAATTTTTTCCCAATCGTACATGGTACAACCATTGAATTAGGCCAAATTGACCACTAAAACGGCACAGCAAGACTATCATCTTTTCCCCACCCATTATGCCCCCTGCTGTACCATTGGCACCATTGAGGAGGGAGCTGTCTTCTGTTTGTGTCTTGTCATCTAGAGCAGGTGTGCTCAAGTCTAGTCTACAAGTCCCACCTCTCTCTCTTCCCCGCCCCATCCCCAACAGGTCAGGTTTTCAGGCTATCCCAGCTTCAGCACAAGTGGCTTAATCAGAGGTCCCGTCTTTGAGCTACCTTTGCTGAAGCAGGGATATCCTGAAAACCTGACCTGTTCGGAGATCATATGATGCAGACATAGCCCAAAGTGCGCCCCCGACAACCCCCCCCTCCCATGTACCGTTTATTTAGATCCAAATGATTATTTGTATTTCCCATGCAAAGATCTAAAGAAATATTCCCGCATGGGCCAAGTTGTGCCTGTCGCTTATGTTTTATAATCCGTTTATCTTCTTACGAAAGTAACAGAGGAGATGACCAATGCCCCTTATGGGGGCGTCATCATATGTAATGCTCTGTCCCCACTTTTTACTTGGAGAGCGAATTCCACATGGGCCCCAGACATGACTCAGAGGCCACAACTCCATAAAATAAAAATCATCCCTAATTATGAACGTGCGCGTGGGCTTCAGAAGGATTTCGCTTGTTAGAATCACCTGCTCAGTCGTAGCATATTTGGTATTACAATATTACTCAGCCTCTCTATTTTCTGCTATTTGAACTCTTGGTATTTTGCTTCTTCCCCATTTTTCAAGGTAGTGGAGGAGAAAATATTACATGGACAAAGCAACATGTCAAAGAAAGGAGATTCATCTCAATGTTACATCTGAAATATATAATTTTATATATATATATATATATATATACACACACACACACACACATATATACAGTGTTCGACAAACCTATACATTTGCTCGCCCCGGGCGAGTGGATTTAACCCCCGGGCGAGTAAATATTGGGCCAAGCAGCACACGTTTGGTACTAGGTGGCGAGTAGATTTTTTTGGTGATTTGTCAACCACTATATATATCTATACTATATAATATATTATATCGATAGATGTATATATAGATATATATATATATATATATATGAGATATATATATTTGATAGATATAGTATATAGATATAGATATATATATATATATATATATATATATATATATATCTCTCGATCAGGACCAATGATCCCGGGTTTTCGCCACAGTAAGCAGCTCTCGAGTGGCAGGGGAGGAGGTAGGACAAGGCCTTTGTTCTGCCCAATCCTGGGCTCAGACCTTGTACCTTCCCCCTCTGTACGTAAGATGTTGCACAGCTAAATTGTTTCATTTGTCTCTACCCTTGAGATAGACCTGTAATCACACAGGGGTGTACCCGGGATTGGCACCCTCTGTCCACTCCCTTGGGGAGTGTGAGTGATACCATTCCCCTGGTTCTACTAGAGAACCAGGGAAAAGTAAGGACTGCTTCAGGTGCCCTTGGCCTTGCGTGTAGGTCCAGGACCATCCAGAGGTTGGAATCCTGTGTGAACTTTACTGAACAGATAGAGTGTTGTACTGTGTATGCAGAGGAACAATAAAAATCGGTTCCAGTTAATCATACTCCTGCCTAGAGTGCAATTTTTCTGGGGGGAGGGGGAGGGAGCACTGTCAGAGATAGAGACCAGTCATGTACCCTAGAAGCCTTCCAGACGCCCCCACAACCATCGGCGGACCACTCAGCATCCTGTGAGCCAACAGGTAGTTAGCACTACACCCCATGTAATGGCAGAATCTCCCAGAGGGTGGGGGAAACAGCGTTACATATATTTTTTTAAATCAGCAGGTTTTTTTTTTTTGTTGTTTTTTTTATTAATAAGTCTTCAATGTATTGCATATGGTTCATCGCATTACTTGGAAGACTCATAAGCAAAGAAACGAAAAAAACAAAATTCTCTAATAAATAATAAATAATAATAGTAAAAAAAAAAAATTATTGCCTCTGATCAATTTGGAAGAGTTAAGAAATATACATATTGTAACCCTTTTACTACCAGAGGGAACGGTGGCAGTGAAAAGGGTTAATTGGATGCATCAGCATTTTAACATTATTTTCCTTTTCACAGTGTCCCGGAGCTCTGGCTAGGAGATGTGTGAGAAACATGACAACACAAATGTGCTGCAAATAGATTAAAAGCAGCAATCGACACTGCTCACAAATGCAAAACTCATCGCTCAGAGACTAGGGGTGTCCCCAGAAATTATGGGACTATGGACCAGTTCCGAGGGACCCCTCGATTCAAATATGGGGGAGGGGGAAGTATTGCAGTTTAAAGTCACTAGTTTTACTAATCAGACTTATGTTATCAGAATATGAGAACTTGTTGTTGAGCATGTCAACAAAAAGGGAGCGAGGAGGGGAAAAAAAGGGTACAGCGGTTTCAAAATATCACTAAATATGCTAAATAATGCTTACAAAATTTTTTTTTTAACCACTTCCTTGTTTTTTCAGTTGTTTTTTTTTTCCCTGTTTACTTTCAAATGGCCACACTCCATGCATGATCCCCAGCCTTTGCTTTCACAGCACAAAATAAAACATTGATCAAATCAGCAGTCATTACTGAACATTATATAATAAAAATCAAAACTAAAATGCAAAGCATTACTTGGGTCCTTTACTCTGTATAGTAAATAACCCCCTGGTACTTGGAGAATATAAAGTCTCCCAGCTGCACAAATTGCACCAGTTTAATAAAGGAATCTCCCCCCCCCCCCCCCATTGCTTTCAATAGGATGCCCTTTGTTTAACAACCACAGTCCCATTTATTTCATTCCTCCCCTCCCCCAGAGATCTGTCACCAGCAGACTTTGGTAAATAACACCCATGTGCCAGAGAGTACTGCAATGTTTTCTAATGTATTGATGTCCTCTCTGGCACTTAAGCGGTTGCAATTTTTTCAGAGCCAACATTGTCCAGCAAAAGAATGTAGGGAGGAGCCAAGGATCCGAGTAAACAGCAGCTGAACCGTCTCTTCTTCCCAGCATCACATCACCAATCAACCTCTGGCGCATCGCTCTCCTGGTCATCTTAGCAGATTCTACTGTTCCAAGCAATTGCTGTGCCCTGTTATTCCAATCAAAGATGGGACCGAAACGGCGATCTTTCTATAATAAAAACACTTTTGGGTATATTTTATTTGAAGACCTCTGGAGTGATGGTTTTGTTCCTTACCTGGGACTATTTCTAAGCCTGTTTTAATTCCTAGCCATTCCTCCACTACCTGTATTCTGGGTGCCACAGAACTAGATATATTTTTAAGCCTTATACTGATTGGCTGGCAAAACCAATGTAAGGTAAGGCTCAAACTAAAATAAACTTAGGCCAGAAACTAGTGCAACTGTAAAATAAGAAAAACCGTGCACTAAAGGAGGATGTGGAGTTTAAAAGAAAAACCATGGGGGGATACAGAGAAGAGCACCCCACTGAAGGCCCACTGGGAAGTGAACGCAGCTTCCTGCCCAGTGGCCACAGCGTGGGTGTACTCTGCCCGGATACGGGAGCGCACCAGCACCCAGAACAGGGCTTGGCAGGTAAGGGATACCTCCCCAGCCAAACGCTGCTTCCTGGATTTATAAATAGCCAGTTTGGCTAATGCAAGGAGCAGGTTGACGAGGAGGTCCCGGCCCTAGTGTTCCAGAATACAGGGCGCCCAAAAATAAAAAGGTGCGGGGAGAAGTGCAACCAGAACTGCAGGAGAAGACCCCTCAAGAATGACAAGAGGCTGCAGTCTGGCACAACTAAAATAAATGT
Organism: Ascaphus truei; assembly: GCA_036426205.1. Classification (NCBI taxonomy): domain Eukaryota; kingdom Metazoa; phylum Chordata; class Amphibia; order Anura; family Ascaphidae; genus Ascaphus; species Ascaphus truei. Next base: position 259,304,582 of record CM071569.1, on the reverse strand, counting down.
GGAACAAGGCTCCCTTGCGCCACAAAATGGGCATGTGGCTGGGGGGTCCGTGAAGTGGGTAAGGTACTCTCCTGTGCTCTGTGCACCATGGAGGATTCTCCAGCTCAGTTCCCCGGTGGGTCGGGGAACTAACTCTGAATAGTTCCCTCCATCGGGGCCTCTCGCCCTCGTTTGTTGGTAGTACCCACCTCCCAGATGGTATCGGGGCAGGCGACGAGGGCGAGGTAGTGCACTGTATGGAGCACGAGAGAGTACAGCCACCTGCTCGGCATACCGAGGGTATGGTGCCAAGCCTGCTTAGGGGTATGTATGTATGTATGTATGTATGTATGTATGTATGTATGGTTTAATATATATTATAGCAATCTTGGGGGGGGTCATGGATGTCAGGGGAACACAGATGAGCTCCGGGGGACTCCTCTGTTCAAGAAGGCTTAAGTTTAAAAAAAAAAAAAAAGTCTAGGCAAAACCAGTTCTTTAATTACCCATTTAAAAGGTGATGTCTATGCCATTGATGACTCCTAAAAACTTTTTAATATTGTTATAATTCACAACCCCGTGGGAATGAGCCAGAGGAGAGTTTTTGCATTTAATGATTAGCTTTTACTTTAGCAACATATGTTGACATATTATAAAACCCTTATACTTTGGTTTCACCATTCAGTCAATTTGAATAAATGTTTCACTTGTTACTGTATTACTGACCCAATGCCAGGTTCCTGGCTGATCAACCTTTTAGAAACCAGAAGGCTATCATTAAAGCTGCAGTTCAGTTTTTTTTTTTTTTTTTTAATTCAATAGTTTCATGTGGTCAATCTCTAATTACCTAAAGAACTATATAGCTATATAGCTGCCAGTCAATTCGTTCTCCATGTATTGATCGGCGAAATTTGGCGACATCTTTAGATATGGCATATGTTTTTCATCTGCTTCTGTCAGTCAGTGGAAGCTCATGAATATTCATGAGAACTCCTGCACTGACATGTGCTAGAGGGAGGGCAGGCCTGACAAAGGGGTGTGCCAGGGCTTGTGACAGGACATGAAGGGGCAGTGCCTTAGCAAATGCTTGTTAAAATAGAAAACAAGAAAATTGGTCTTTCAAACTTGTTTTTTTAAAAACAGAAAATGCTAAAAGTATTTTTTCTCACTACAGAACGGATTTATTAAAAAAAACACACATGCAGTAGGAAGGATTATTGATCTGAACTGCAGCTTTAAGTGTCTCATTGTTCAAATGTCTACAGTGGCAAGAAAATGTTGTGTTTGGCCTAAACTGCTTTAATTGCATTTCTGTGTAAGGGCTCGTTCAGGGTGCCTGCTTTGGCATATGGAGGGCGCGCGTCCGCGAGTGCGCGCGTTGCTGGTGTAGGAGACGTCCGATCATCCCCTGCCGACAGCCTGGGCGTTCTGTCGTTCAGTGGGCGTGTCTTTGACGTCACATCCGAATCCTCCCGGCCACAGACAGAGAGCAGGGATGAGGTGTTGCAGCCTTGAAATCATTCTGACGAATGATTTCATTGGCTGCCTTGGTCCCTGTGACGCTGCTTCAGCTGCAGTAAACGAAATTTTCGTTTACTGAAGCTGTCGTCAGCGGCAACTCCTGGCTTCGGAGGCAGGCCAGTAGCTACCCTGACAACAAGTATTCAATTTGAATACTTTGTTGCTCACGGCAGCACGCACGTCAGCACGCCCTGCCCCCGAAGCCAGCACCTTGAACGAGGCCTAAGGCTGAGTCCATGGTGACTCCGGCCATGCTGAGGCAAAGCGGGTGCTTTCCCTGGCCTTAGTTCGCGCGCCGTGTGGGGGTGTGTCGGGGGCGGGCCAGTGATGTCACGGAGCTGGTTCGCCCTCATTGGGCGAACCGCTCACGTGACCGGCCCTGCGCTCCCATGAGCCCCTGCTAGAGCCGCTCTCATTGCGGCTGCAGGGGCTCACTGACAAGCGTCAGCGCACCTCAGCACGGGTCAGCACCTAAGCGCCGACCATGGACTCAGCCTAAGGCTGCGGCACCGCTGGCGCTGACCGCGCTGAGCGCTTGCCAGTTTTACTTACATAAATCTTTATTTATAAGCCCCTGCTGACACACTTAAGCTTGGCGCTTGAGTAAACTAAAAAAAATGTAACTTTCAAGCGAGCTTAACTTGCCTGCAACGCCTCTCGCGCGCACTTGCGAAATAGCCAGGACACCCGGCGCTCATGCTTGGAGAGCTGGTGACATCACCGCTCTCAAGCATGAGCGCGGTCAGCGCCAGCGGGGCTGCAGCCTTAGTTTAATACCATAGTGAAAGGAACACCATGAAATAACCAACCGTAGGAGCAGAAATTTGGATTGCGAGAAGTTACTAAAAGCGATCCACCTCCGCCTTGCCCTGTATTGTTACGATGCAGCAGTCTGCCAATCTGCCGTCCTTACGAGGACACGTTATAGAATTAGTTGCAACGTGAGCAAAACTGAAATCAATAAGTCTTGCATGGAATATAGAGAAGGCAAACTGAGCCAACTAAGCAAAATGTGCTTGTTGCATAAGACTGACTTTTAAAGAGCGTGTGATATCCAAGTAAGTGACTCAACTAGGATAATGTAGCTAATCATGGTGCCTTGTGTGCAAAGCAGGAGAAAAACTGTATCAGACATGCCCTTGCACAGGATAATTTACATTATTAATTAAAAGGCTTTTGTAACAGTATACGTTTGTTAGTTGACCTACAGTAGTGTATGCAATGACATTTACAATGATCTAATCAAAACATTGAATCAAAGAAACATGTCTCAACATATTGAGCTTCAATCCATTACAATATTCCAAAACAGCTTAAAATACCTTTGTAAGGGAAAGCTCCAAACCTTTTAATGGATTTTATGAATCTTTAGGAATCATAAAAAAATAAATCTCCCTGGTCCAGACATGTTCTCCCCTGGGTATGTCATTTACTCAAATCACCTCCCTTTAGAACTTTTAAGTCATTGTAAGGTATTTGGGGTTCACACGTTTCCACGGGTGGTGAATGTTCTGAGATTATTCCATATTGAGGCCCAGATTCACAAAAGGGTGCTGCTAGCTTTAGCTTGCTGAGGCTCCCATTTATATGCACTTACAGGGTGCTCTGGTATCTCCCTACTTATCAAATAGGTTGTAGGCTGGTCGGGGCAGTAACTCCTTTTCCTAATGTTACTTTTATGCATCAAGCGCTTATTCCTATTAAGTGTTAAATTATTATGTGGCGTGTTTTACTGCTGTAAAGCACTATGTACATAGATGGCGCTATATAAAGATACAGTGTACATACATACGAATTGGAGTAAAGGCTACTAAAGCCCTTTTGCGAACCTGGGGCTTAGTCTTTAAGAGGTGCAGAATAGCGGAATAGCAATATTCGTTGGGAGGAACGCTGGATTACTTTGCAGAATGTGGAAACTTTTCTGGCATTAAGATAACTGTTCAAAATTATTTTATTGCATCACCACCATGATCTGTCTGCTTACGAACGTCATTAAAGCTTTGTCTGTACATGCCATATGCAATTTTATTAGCTTCAGTAGCATTTGTAACTATAGTATATAAAATACTGTAAGTGGTGGTCATGATCTTCTACTTTAAAAATACCTGGTACGGTTTTCAATAAGTTTGGGGTATGATTTTTTTTTTCTATTCATCATAATATCAGTTTACACATGCAAAACTAATGTTGGAGAATATTATTGTGATCAAATGTATAATATGGGTTAACCTCAAATGTAAAGGGCGTTTTATAGATGCAAGTAATATTCGCTCCGAGACGATAATCATACCGTATTTCAGGGGGGGCGCAAGATTTTTCAGTGGGGGGCACGGCGGATGCAGAGGCCCTGCGCTGTTGCCCAAGGCATTTAAATTAAATGCTGGGGGATCGTGTGAGTCCTCTGCAACCATTCTTACCTTGTTTTCGGCGATGCGTTGTCATGGCAACGCAGTGTCATTTGACGCCAGAGACAAGGTAAGGGAGTGGGTGCGAGCAGGGAGGGAAGCGGAGCAGGGAAAGATTGCGCGCCCATGCCGTATATCACATACAGGTTTCAGTTGAAGGATCACTCTACATGTTGCAGGTTTAATGCCAGGAGTACTACATTTTGGACGATGTACATTTTACACTATTGCCACAACTGGCAACATTTGAGTCAAAAAGTTCTGAGAACTCAAAAATTGGAGTTGAACAGGAAATTGCTGGTAAATCAGTAACTTATGTCAGCACAACAGATGGAAAGTACTCAGATCTTGCAGGACAACATGTAGATTACACCAATTCCCTTTTCTTCTTATAGCTTCCATTTTTTTAAATGAAGTATTACATACAGAACAGTTCAAATATAACCCTTTACAGGAAAGAAGATTACATGCATAATACACATAAGGCTATAATAATAATAATAAAAAAAAAAAACAAGTTTAAACACACCGATTCTTCCAATTCAACAACAAAGAAGAGATTTGTTGCTGCCAGACAACCATTTTTTTGGTTAAGGAACCCTATAATTATATTGTGAAATTCTGCGGAACCCCAACCCTCTTGAATAGCCCGTCTGAGATCAGGTGCATTGTAAGGAACCCCAACCCTCTCTAATTGCATCTGATCTCAGACATGTTTTGTAAATTCTTCTGTATTTGGTACAATTTCCAAATGACCGGAAAATTACAGGGAACCCTTTAGGAATGCCAGGGGAACCCAATGGTTCCTAGGAACCAGTGTTGAAAAACACTGTTTTATCCACTTAGAAGGTGAAGTTACAGCATGAAGTTCTTCCCTGATTCGTTCACCAAACTCCGTCTCCAAAAACAAAAACTGTGAGCATTGATCACTTCGCAAGACACGGAGTAGTATATATTTGTTGAGGGCGTTTCCCTGTAATTAGTCCTAAATTATGATTTCAGGATGTGGAACAGTGCTTCATGTTTCCAGTCCAACACAATACTTGTCAGTTCCTCGTGCTGCAGAAGAATTGAGCTCTATTCCAAAGATGAGACTAAAACCTTCTTCAGCACGGACAACCCTACCCAAGAGCATAATCAATAGAGCCCTAATTTGTGGAGGCCAATGTACAGCACGAGCCAGGAGAATAACAGTTCCTGCATGGACAAATGGTTTAATATAAGCAGACAACTACAACATTAGCCTTTTTACAATCATGTGAAGGACAAGTTATCCAGATGAGTTAATCTTACATCAAGAGCAGGAGAGAGACTACAATGCTGATGCATTGTATAGAGCTAGTTACAATGTTAAACCCCCTACTCCCCCATATGTACTGTAAACCTCAGACTTTACGGAGGCGCATGCGCGAAGGATCGGAGTATGGAGGCATAAAAGACTAGCTCCGTCCCGCGCGATTAAAAGAGAACGTATAACACTACCTCAAAATAAAATCAGAGTTTCAAACACCTAACCGGAGCACTACTAACATCCCAGGATGGCACCGAAGAAATCAGGGGGGCAAAAAAAACAAAAACTGGCGGATGTAAGGACATATTTCGGTGGAGCAGCTGAAAGCGCCCCACCAAGAGAAATGGCCGACACGGACACTGAAATGGAAGGAGACGATGAGGATACAAGTAATCAATCCCAACTCCCAGTCAGACGCTGCGACTTCGAGCGACTATATATGGACTTAAAAAAACTGCTCCAAGCAGATATTAAAGAGCTCAAACGTGAACATACAAAACTGGGGACACGCACAGACGACCTGGAAACTAAGGTGGATCTTACGATTAAAGCGGGGAGAAAAACAGATAAAAAAATGACTGACTTACAACAACAGATTGACGACCTCAAAGAAAGACAGGAAGATGCAGAAAACCGCGATAGAAGAAACAACATTAGGATCCGCGGAGTCCCAGAAGAGATAGGAGACTGTGAGGCCTTTACCGAAAGATGGCTGGAGTCCCTCATGCCAGACAGCCCAAAAGAAAAACTCCTAATGGACCGATGTCACCGGGCCCTGCGATCGCGTCCGACACAGAACGAGCAGCCGAGGGATATAATTCTCAGGCTGCACTATTATTCTACACGTGAAGCTATACTGCGGTTAACAAGAGGAATGCCAGTAATAGAATTTGAAGCCACGAAACTGCAAATATTTCAAGATTTATCTCCCCTTACCTTAGCGAGGCGTCGCACCATGTTCCCTGTAACTAAAGTACTCCGGGAATCAAACACACGCTACCGCTGGATGTTTCCGTTTGGACTCCAAGTCACGCAAAACGGGAGATCCCTTGTGCTAAAAAACATTGGAGAGGGCCCAGGGTTTCTGAAAGCACTCGGCCTACACAGCCCCCCGTTGGGAGCAGCAGAGGAAGAACCAACCCTGGAACCGGAATGGTCCGGCGGACCTTCCACTCCAAAACCAAAGCGCACGAAATGATGCATGGAATAAAACACAAGTGCATATCACTTAAAATACGTTGTTCAGAGTTCTCCCAAGTTTACTGTTAAAACACCACGTTGTGCCAAGGGTGGTACTGAATAGAAGCAGACCTACACCCACATAGTGTCTGCAGACCCCAAGCGGAGTACCTCCAACAAACCCCTGGAATAAAATCTAAATCTTCCCATCATATCCGCCCAAGAAAGAGCCAAGTTCCAGTAAAAGAACCCAAGAGACTCACTTTTTGTTGTACGCCATGTGGGCAGGAGAAGATGGCTGACAGGCTGGAGCTTCTTGCACCCCACCGTGAAGCGCACAGGTAGGAAATGGCCGACGCGCGGGAGCAGAGATCAGCACATCCTACACGAACCAGCCAAGGATCCAAAATGGCCGCCGCCGGAAACCGGAAGCGGATGGCACCAATCGGAAGGAGAGACACCCGCGCCATCTTGGAGGTGGCAGAGCTGCCCGGAGCGACCACAGGCCGTGAAAGCCCCCACAGGCATGAGAGGACACCTAAAGGGCGCCGACTCATATACCTGACGCGAGTCGGGATCCGACAGGCCCCGAACTAAGACACCATACTCAGCGCGGAGGCAGGGAGACACGGGCACTTAACAAAATAAAAGAGATAGCACCATGCCCACACACACTTAGATAGAGATACAAGAGGGAGCAGACGGCAAGGGCTATCAATCAGCTACGGATAGTCACTCCTAAGATGTCACACACACAAGGCCCCGCAGCACTGCTCATAAGAGGGATATAAAGTGAAGGGAGCTAGGGAAGAGACACAGATACAACTATGAGAATAGTTGAAAGAACACTAGGGGTCTGCAACACAAGCGATAGGAGAGAAAAAGGCACAACATGAGTTGCAATTATAGGTTAATGTTACAGCTACTTACAGCTACACAGAAGTTGAAGTTACGGTCTAGATAGACCTACAGTTGGTAGTTCGCAAATGAGCGCGGGCCGGAGGGTAGGAGGGAGCTCTATACCCCGAGGTAGGCATGTGCCTTGGACAGGACCTGGGATGGAGGGTCTCCCGGAACCCTGTCAAAGTCCTTTGGGGAGGGAGGGAGGGTAGAGGCCCTAGGGGAAAGGGGCCACACTCCCCGAAGGCGCTGGACTCTAATTCAGGACTGGGGAGTCTGGATGGGGAGCCCATGCTGTTTGGATATGTTCATTTAAACAGTGTTTTTTTTGTCATGTTATGTTTGTACCTACCCTCTTGTGTCTTGCCCTCCTCCCCCCCCCCACCTCCCATCCCAGCGACTGCGGTCATCAATGAGGCGGAGGACACGGCCCTACCAGACCGAAAAAGGAGAAGGACTACGCAGAAGGAGCCCACCCAGATGTTACAAACCTCCGTAAAGCAGCCACCAGACGCTGATCCAAATGGGTAGAGAGATATGTTGCCTTTCCCATAATGTAAAGGGACTGAATCACCCAGCTAAACGTAAGTTAGCCTTTAAAGACTATAAGAGACATAGAGCTGACATCCTCTTCCTTCAAGAGACCCACTTCTCCAAAAAAAGCTACCCCAAATATATAGACAAAGAGTACCCCACAATATATCTAGCCTCAGCCCTAACAAAAAAGAGAGGGGTGGCCATTATATTCCACAAGAACATACTGTTCGAACTAGAAAAGAAAGTTATAGATCCTGAGGGCAGATACATTATCTTAATAGGCTCCATCCAGGGTCAAGCTATCACATTAGTCTCGCTGTACGCCCCATGCGAACAAGCAAAAGAATTTTTTGCTCTTTTCTTTAGGCGCTTACAGAGGGAAGCAAAGGGCCAAATCATATTAGCAGGCGACCTGAACAGAGCGTTAAATTCAAAGCTAGATAGATGTACAGCCCCTAATCAGTCCAATAAACGAGACATACTAACAATCTCCCACGGACTCCGGGACTGTCAGCTAGTAGACATCTGGAGGGAGCAACATCCACAGACCAAGGACTATACTTTTTACTCCCACCCCCATGACAGATATAGCCGGATAGATTACTTCCTTGTATCCAACAGACTGGTCCCAATGGTCTCCCACACGGGCATACACGACATTTCGTGGTCAGACCATGCACCGATAGAGCTGCGGTGCGAACTACAGTTGCGGGACAGACCGGGAGCGAATTGGAGAATAAATGAACTACTGCTAAAAATCCCTAAATTTGATCTCGAAATTGCAGACAAAATCAGAGAATACTTTACAGAGAACGAGGGAAGTGTATCCTCACCTGCCACTTTGTGGGAGGCCCATAAAGCTACCCTCCGTGGATCTCTCATGTGCCTAGCTGCTAGACGCAAGAGAGAACAAGAGAGTCAGATCAAAGAACTGAAGGGGAAACTGGCCTCCCTGACAGCAATACATAAAACCTCAAAACGCGAGGCAATCTTGACTCAGATCAAAGATACCAAAAAACAACTAAATTTAAAACTGACATCTCACGCTGAAAAAGAAATGAGCTGGATGAAACGCCGATTCTTCGAGAAAGCGAACAAGCCAGACACGCTCTTAGCGACTAAACTTCGAAACAAACAACCAAATTACCAAATACAATCAATTCGCACGCAGGGAGGGGAACTTACCTCTAATCCTGCGCGAATCGTAGAGGAATTTAAGCACTACTACGAGTCGCTGTACGATGGGGGTAAGGTTATCCACAATCAAACAACAAACAAAAATCTCCGAGAATTCCTGAAAGAGGCAAATTTGCCCAAATTGAGCAGAGCGGAAAGAGAGGCACTACAGGCAGACTTCTCTTCCGACGAGTTGACAGATGTCGTAAAGTCTCTTAAGCCAGCCAAGGCGCCGGGCCCAGATGGATACTCCAACCTCTATTACAAAAAATACATAAAACTTCTAGCCCCATACTTATTGCAACTCTTTAATTCGGTATTGCAGGGAGCTTCCTTCCCGGCGCAGATGCTCCAGGCGTCCATTTCACTGATCTACAAAGCTGGAAAGGACCCGGCAGACTGTAAGAGTTACCGGCCCATCTCTTTAATTAATACAGACATTAAAATTTTCTCAAAACTCATAGCTAATAGAGTGGGTATCGTCCTTCCAAAGCTGATACATCCAGATCAGGTGGGGTTCATTAGCGGCAGACAGGCGGCAGACAACACCAGACGAATAATTGACGTTATCGATCTGGCCCAAAAGCAAAATATTCCTTCGATGGTGCTTAGTCTGGACGCTGAAAAAGCGTTTGATCGGATCGATTGGCCCTACCTGAAAGAGACGCTGGGGGCGTTTGGCTTCGGAGGAAGCTTATTGGAGGCCATCATGGCACTGTACGAGGGGCCGGCAGCTAGAGTGAGGCATCAGGGATTCCCTTCAGAGCTTTTTCAGATTCATAGTGGCACGAGACAGGGATGCCCGTTGTCCCCCTTGCTGTTCGCCCTATGTGTAGAACCCTTGGCGGCACATATTAGGTCAAGCCCGGATGTCAAGGGCATAACTTTTAAAGAGCAATCCCATAAGGTTGCCCTGTACGCAGATGATGTGATCCTGACATTATCGCAGCCTCTTACCTCTCTGCCCAATGTGTTCTCAATTCTGGGGAGATTCCATCAAATCTCGGGTTTCAAAATAAATCAGGCCAAATCAGAAGCTCTCAATCTCAATCTACCTAAATCAACTGAAAAACTAATTGGACTCAATTTCAATTTTAAATGGCAGCCCTCTATGATTAAATATTTAGGGGTTAACCTCACCAAAGATTATAAAACCTTATATAAGGCAAATTACCCACAGTTGTTCAAGACACTAAAGGAGGATCTACGGAGATGGGCAGAATATAGCATCTCGTGGATAGGCAAGATACAAAGCGTAAAAATGAATCTTCTCCCACGAGTGCTGTATCTCTTTCAGACCCTCCCGATTCCCCTGCCACGAGAAGAGATCCTCTCTTTACAGTCCGCGATAACAAAATTCATTTGGAATAAAAAAAGGCCCAGAATTAAACAAGATATCTTGAGGAGGCCGACCTCAAGAGGGGGGCTGGGCGTGCCGTGCTTGTTTGCTTACTACGAAGCAGCTCAATTAACGCAGATTCTGCAGTGGCACACAGACCCAACCCTTAGGAGATGGGTGGTACTGGAGAGGGAGTGCTGCGCCCCGGTGGATCTGAAGAACCTGATATGGCTACCCAAGAGTAGTCATGTACGGATGTCCACACCACTGCAGGCCATGAGAAATTCCCTGGAGGTATGGGGGGCCACTAAATTTAGATGTTCTCTTACATCACAGCAGTCATTGATGACCCCCATATGGGGCAACCCGGACTTCGCTCCTGGTCTAGACAGCGCTCAGTTCACAAAGTGGAGACTAGCAGGCTACCTCCGATTGTACGATCTTGGCAGCAAGGGTGTAATTAAATCCTTCGCTCATGTAAAAGAGGAAAAAAACATTCCGAATACTGAATTATTTAGATACCTACAGATAAGGGCCTTCTATGCCAAGACCCCAATTCGGCCACGGAGAACAAATTTCGAGCAGCTGTGCGCCAGACAAACGGACACACGGGGACTAACCTCTCGAATGTACAGGGAAGTGATTTGTCCGGAGACAACTGACACACCTAGACTTAATTATATGAGGCAATGGGAAGCTGACTTAGGGGACACATTAGAGGACGACGATTGGGATAGGATCCTACAGGCAGCAGCAAAGAGCTCTATCTGTACCACGCTAAAGGAGAACGCCTATAAGGTCCTCATGCGTTGGTACTATACCCCAACAAAACTCTCGAAATTTGTCAGAGGCTACTCCCCGCTCTGCCCCAAACAGTGCGGGGAGAGAGCGGACATGCTCCACATGCTGTGGTCGTGCGCAAAAGTGGCCCCGATTTGGGAGGAGGTACAGGAGTGGCTACAACGGCTGTTGGGGATCGAGGTCCCCTTGGATCCGTGGCTGTTCCTGTTAGGCCGGCGGGTTCAGGGGTTCTCGAACGCAACACACAGACTAGTGGCACATTTTGCCACTGCCACTAGATGCGAGATCGCAGCACTGTGGAAGCAACCACAGATTCCAATTATACCCAAAATCAGAAATCGAATTTGGTTCATCTGCCGGATGGAACAGTTGACAAGTCTGGTCAACGACACCGGCACAAATTTTCTAAAAGTGTGGTCACCTTGGCTGACACAGACAGACATCCCGGGGGTTGACCTCACCAACATATTGCAATGATAGCTAGCAAAGGCGTTCTCCGGTGGCGAAATGGATCCTAGACACTAGGCCCTGAGGTAAGCAACATAAAAAGGGGAGATTTAGTTAAAGGATATTCCGAACTGGTAGAGGAAAATAGGCACACAGCCACATAAAGAGCTGCGATCCCGGACCTAATTAGGAAAGCCTAAACTAGCACAGACCAAAAACCGCCAGTGTCGCTCACCACCCCCCCCCCCCCCCCTCCCTCCCCCCCCTTTTTTCTCTCCTTTCCCCGGTTCCTTTGTTCGTCCGGTATGTCATGTCATGTTTTGTATGTTGTTTGGAGAAGAAGTATGAAAAAACAGTGACGCATTGTAAGCCAATGGATTGTGTTAATATGTCTGTATTGCCTCACCTAATAAAATGAAAGTTTAAAAAAAAAAAACCTCAGACTTTACTCTGCTGCTGTGTTATTATTACTTGCTGCTCTTTCCTTATCTGCTAAGTGCTGACTGCAGCACAGATCCCAATCCTTCTGGGCAGGAATTCCGGGCTCTGCACGCTGTAAATCATAGTGTGGACTGCCAACTAAATAGGAACAACAGGAATTGTCACAACCAATCAGTCAGTCCTGTCTTCGGTTTCGTGCCGCTGTACAATTTTGGAAGTGTATTTTGCATCAATAGAAAAAAGAAACACCAGTCACACAGAGCCCCCATGTGAATGATGAACATATATAATATGTATATGTTAATACGCATGCATGTACAGTATGCAAATATGCATGTATATATGTATGGAGGCAAACAAGTCCGCAAAGGTAGGAAAGAGCAAGAAAACAAAAAAATATGAGTAGAATCAATAGCTGTAATGTTTAAAGAGGTTAAACCTTTGCTGCTAGAGGCATCAACAATGCATGCCCACCTGGCAGTGGAAGGGTTAGAATGCAAACTTTGGGGACCACTTAAGTATAGTCTTCAGGCAACAGTGTACGCATCGCTTTACAAAATGACAATACAATGTAAATAAAAGTACAAACAATGGGGATAAGTGCAATAGGTACATGACAACATCAGGCAAGGGGAGACCCTGCCCCCCCAAGAGCTTACAGTCTAATTCAAATGAATGGGACTCAAATCTTCCCAAGCAAAGGGAAGCAACTTCACGGCATATTGAATAAAAGACTCGGACTTCAATGCCAATTTGTGCGTTGTAGAAAAAGTTAGGTAGATTTCTGATTTATAATGGGCAAGGTTTATAACGGCCTTCCACCTAGAATCATAAAAGTCTACCTGCCGTCTTCAACGTCACTAAAGCCCTCTCTCGCCTTAAACCCTGCTCACTGACTGCCCCACACCTCTGGAATGCCCTTCCCCTCAATATCTGACTAGCACCCACTATCCACATTTAAGAACCACCTCAAAACACACCTGCTTAAGGAAGCATATGAGTAGCTCCATGGCTGATAATTAACACCTCATACATAAACCTTGGCCCCTTGCAGACGCACTTACCAGAATACCATCCTACTGTCTCTGTACGTTCTTACAACCAACAAATTAGATTGTAAGCTCTTCGGAGCAGGGACTCCTTTTCCTAAATGTTACTTTTATGTCTGAAGCACTTCTGCCCTTCATATTATTTTTTTATTTATATGATTGTCACATATATTACTGCTGTGAAGCGCTAGGTACATTAATGGCGCTATATAAATAAATTGTCCAGGGTAGGAAGGGAGCGACGATATCAGGGATACACCAAAAAATAAAGAACATATAATAGTGCAATAAATTAAAACAATCTGGATAGCAAAAAAACTTGGCTCTTTAGCAATGCCTACTTACAGCAGGTCAGAATTAAAACAGCATTGTCTACACAACTGGTAGAAGTGGATCAGGATCTTCCGAATCAGCACTGGTTTTCAACAGGGAATATGGTCAGATCAGCTCTCAGACGGGAGATGTTGTAAGGTGGATATCATGCAAAACAAGGGCAGACCATGGTACAGATCGAAATAAAATTTATAGTTGAAAAGCAACAAAAGGCATAAGAATCGTACTCACAATAAGTACATTAGACATGTACACGTAATGTTTTACTTGAGGCAAAGGAGTGCCGGACCCGTGTGGTACAACTATCAGCTACTCTTCTCCGTTACTCGCATAAGACCGTGTGGAAGATGGCGTCTGACGTCACATCCAGTACGGCAGTGACGACGTCCGGTCCGGTCGAGGAGCTCTGGAGGCGGGCAGTGAGGGAACACGGCAACTCAGGGAGCCTTCAGTACAAAGGCAGCTGCAACTGTGACTGGCACAGCGAAACGCCTCCACGGCGGGAAACGCGTCAGAGTTTTTTAACCTTGTGTGTTTGTTTTTTTTGGCCATAATGCCCAATAATTAATCTTTATTCATTTTTTGCCCCAGCCTTTTCCTTAATTTCCTGGCAGTGCTCCGCTTTTTTCTCTTCTTTTCTACCCTGGACAAGCTATCTCTGTAAGGAATTTTCAAGTATATGAACTTTTATTCACATATTGGGTGTGTTAGCGCCGTTTACAAGTCACGTTAAGTTAACTATATAAATAAAGACATACATACATACTATTCCCAGGGACATTCAGTGTAATGTGTAAGATACCGTTTGTGTTTTATAAATGCAACACACTAAATTACATGTGTAGCTCTGATATTCTACACAACATTGCCACAATATCCAAAAGTTACATTTTTTTGGTGCAGCGACATCCTTGTAAGAAATATTATGGGCTCAAAAAAAGTCACCAGGGGGTGCCATATACTGGCAAAGTACTTTGTTCTTGCACTTCAAAGCCAGTGCCTTTACTATGCCAATCCTTTCCCCGTCTCCTGTAGCACAAAATGCTGGAGACGTGCAGTGCAGGACACCAACTTCCATGCAGCCAGCATTAGAAAATGCTGACAGAGGCACAGGATAGCTTGGTGTCTGGATCCCAACACTCCTTTTAGCTTCAGACAAGATGTCAAGGAAATCTCCTCCCTGCCCTCCACCGCGCCCCCTCCCCACCAACTATCTTAACCTTTTCCCGACTGCAATGCATTATTAAACCATATTCTAGGATCGTCCCAAATAGGTAATAACATGGGGGGGGGGGGGGGAATTCTATTCCCATCTCAGAGATACGATCATAAATATCTTAAGCTTCTATTGTTAGACAAACCTTAATTTATACCAGCCTTTGAAATAATTTCAACAATTGGTAGAGAGTTATGATAACAATAGAAGTGTGGCCAGGTCCCCCTTCGTCCTCTTACCTCCCGCTGCGGCCGGCTGGGGAGAGTGTGGAGAGGCCGGGTGCTGCCAGAGTGGTGAGCGCATCGCTGGAGCTCCACGGAAACAAATGCACAGGGCGCCGCCATCTTGAGTATAGCCACACATGTCCATTGGTACCAGTATATGCGATGGCCATTTCGAGTTGTGTGCATGCGCAGTGAGCAACACAAGTGGCGGCCATTAGGAGAGTAAAGTACTGCAGGGGAACTACAGCCTCCAGAAGGCCATAGAGGCTGTTAGTCAGGTGGCTAAGCTTAGCCAATCGCATGGCCAGATTCCCCTGCTTCCACTATGGATACATTTGGCGCGCCAGGGACCATGCCAATCGGAGCTGGGACACGAAGGGTGAGGGTGTAGGTGCAGGGGCCAGAGACCCCCTATTAGGCCCCAATTCCCCAGTAGGTTGTGGCTGCTACAGGGACACTGCCCCATTAGCGGATTAGTGTCAGGGATACAGCAGAGGATGCCGCACAACAGATGCGGCCTGTGGTCTGGGACCAGGCCACCACCGCAAGGCCTAGATACTATCTTCACGGTGGGACCCTCCAGTTGGGTTCCACCCCACATGGAGGCGGACTCACGTTGACTGCGTGGGACCGGATGGACCCCTATTTTCTGTTGGCGCCAACGGGTGTTGGAGCACTCGGCAGGTATACTACCATCTACAAAGTTCACCAACTATAACACTGTGGGCAGCACTGCCACACACACTTCTGGGTGGGTTGGCTACTGTGGACACCAGGTTGAGTAGGGGCCCAGGTTACAAAAATAAATGGATACAAAAAAAATTCCTTTCAATCAAGATGCATAGGGGGGGACACTCTCACCGGGGTGTGGACTAAGTGGATGGGCAGTGGTATATAGGTGTGTGTAAGGCCTTGCGAGGCCTAGGTATACCTATTGTGGTATTATCATTTGCATTTCAGTAAACCTGTTATTACAGGTCCAGTCTGTGTGTACTTATTACATTGGGTCCTGTGAAGGGGTTATCCGGCACTGTCAAGATCCCTCAGAGGTGGAGGCGCTGTCACCAGACAATCCAGGTACACCCCAGGCTCCCAGCAACGGAGGTTCAGGCCTCCTGTGAGCTGCAGGTAAAGCACCACACACACTTCATAGCTGCCATATCTCCCATAGGGTGGGGAAACTGCACTACACGAGGTTACATTCAATGATCAGAATTACACATTATATTTACAGGCATTTCAGGTACAGTTAGAGTTAATATGTGATGAGAGTGTATGTAACCGTTGCAGACAAGATTAAAATGGGAGACAGCTCAAGTTTCGAAAGAACGCCACTGTACTGAAATTAAGTGATTAAAATCACAACTACAACAATGTATTCACATTTTATGAACCCCCTTTGCTCAAAGCACATTATACTATATATATTAGTGGTGTACCGAGTACCCGGAATTACCCGGTACCCGGCACATTTCCACCTACCCGGACATTACCTGGACCCGGCAACTTAGAAGTGGGCTTGGCGCCGGGTAATGTCAGGGCAGCTGGAAATAATCTTATTACTTAAGACAGGCGCCTGTCCAATAGGAACGCTCAGTCTCCTGCTCCGGTCACGTGGTTCCCCCCGCGGCTCACAAAGACACTGTTTACCTGCTCCGGTGCTGTGGAAGTGATTCCTGCAGCTTCCCCGCCGGCTGAAGACACCTCCGATGCTGCCATCGCCACAGGACTACCTACTGCTGCTGGTCCTAGATGTCGCCACCACCCTGCAGGTAAGTGCCAAACCGGGTAACCGACCGGGTAGAACCTTTCATTTTGGCCGGGTACCCGTTTTTTTTTTATAATTGAGGACCCGGTCCAACACTAGTATATATGGCTTATCGTGAACTCATTAGGGCAAGCTACACTACCAATTGCCCAACATTGCAGGGATGCAAGTTGTTCAAGATCCCATTCACATATTTACACATTGATTATTTGCAACCATTTGTCTCGTATCAGAGAGTAGAGATGGGAAAAACATTTCCTGGAAATTGACAAATCCTGAACATTTATGCATATTCATGAGCAAAGTTGAACCTTTATAACCTATAGAGTAAACAAACTGTACAAATAATATCAGCATGAGGCTGTATCTATAGTAAAAAAACTTATCGATGCATGTACTGTACTGCAATCGTCATATATGTGCATAACTGATGTAAATAACACATTTGTAACAGGCTCTATAGTCTCACCGCTTGCACACAGCTTCGGTACAGGTAGGGAGCCGGTATTGCTGTTCAGGACGTGCTGACAGGCGCATGCGTGAGCTGCTGTTTGCCTATTGGGCGATATGTCCTTACTCGCGAGTGTACTTAAAGTGAGTGTCCTTAAACCGGGGCACGCACACGCACACGCACACACACACACACACACACACATATATATTTGCAATATGACACCCTGACAGTTTAAAGGTGAGGTACTCCACAATCATCCAAAGTCTCATTGGGGGTGTCTATAACAAAGTCATCATTCAGGAAGGTACTCACATTTGTTGTACTTTAACTTGACTATCAGGAGATTTCTCTGCGGCATGCCAGACGCTGTAGTACGATCCAGTAAAGCAAAAAAAGCAGCACCTTACTCCCTTGGCTGCGCGCTGCTTTTTCTTCTTTTTTGCTTTACTGTATCTATATTTCACCTTTAAACCCACACATGAATCCCCAATACAAAAATACGTAACCCGAAAAGCATCCCAATGGTTTTGTTTCTTTTGGTATCTTGGTGCATGATACAGACAGCACAAGGTGGAGAACAAATGTGAATTTTTACTATAGCCTTTTTTTAAATTTTAACTAAGACACCAAGAGTTGTCAAAATGTATGCATTTACATGCCTAGCGTAGATATGTACTTGGACTGCTAGTCATGGTACTAACATGGCTTGTAAAACAAACAACTTATTTACTGTCTATTGAAAGGAGGATTAGGCCGAGTCCATAGAGACTTCAGCCGTGCGAAGGCGCGTCTGGGGGCAGGCCAGTGACGTCATGGAGCTGGTTAGCCCTCATTGGGCGAACCGCTCACGTGACCGGCCCTACGCTCCCATGAGCGCTTAAACGGGAAAAAAAATTTGACGGCTATGCCTCCCCATGCCTGCGGAAGCGTGCGCGAGCCCATGCTAATGCCGCTCTCATTGCGGCTGCAGGGGCTCACTGGCAAGCGTGAGCGCGGCTCAGTGCTGACCATGCCCGCGGCCTGAGTCTTCGCATTGGGCAAGTTCATCTTACAGTCATTGCCAATGGATCTTCTCCCCTAAATGAATACACAAATAAGATTTGTTGCACCCCTAATGAATACACTCAGTAGGTTGTGAGTGCTGGGTAGATCTTGGGCAGACATAAGCAGCTTATTTCAGAGAAGGGAAAAGCTCAAAATCTCCAATTCCATGTCCAATTAAGAGAAGCTGGACCTCAGTCTACAGCTAACCATGCCAGGTCCACCCAGCTAATTTTGTAATTTTGACAACACATGGCTATCTATATTCACAGTAAGCAACAATGGCTTCTATTTAATATGCTGAGAAGTAGTCTACCCTTGCTCAAGAAGATCTAAGACACATTCAAATGAATGGAGTGAAATCTTCCCAGTGAGAGGCATGCGTTACAGCACACTAAATAGTGACCAGTGGAAGAGACACCACCTTCAGTAGGGATTCCAGCATTAGTGTTTGGAGGCGATTAGACAGAATCGGGTATCAGGAGTGGAATTCAGCAGCTGTCTTTATAAAATGGCAGTCGAGTGTTTTGCGATCGTGGAGTTTGAAGTAGAAGTTTGAGACAGTTGGCAGGGCTGTGTCAGGCCAAGAATTCATCACTCGGATTCCAACATGTACATTTTCAGAGATAGGTCCTCAGCATTAAAAATCCCTTTCAATCCCACACAGCTTCACACAACTGAACAGTACTCAGGAGGAGCTGCTTGTTTTGGATGGAACTACATTTTCTTTCTACAGACTTCTTGGAGGAGGGAAGGCTTCTGTGACTTTATGAAAATGTTGCAAAGGGTAATTCTGCGGGGGGGAAATCCTTAATCCGTTTTAGATGACAAAATTAAAATGGGATTTAAATTACCAAATCAAAAATGTAAATGTGCAAGTTTGAAACACAAAATATTCAGTATCTCTCATTCGCCTTTAAAAATTCTATAATATACATTAAATAATTAAGAAGCAAAACCTTAGATTCCTTCGAGAAAAATGGTGCACCCCAAAAAACCTGAAAGCATACCACAAATAAATGGTATGCTACAATGAATACATTCAAAATATACACAATTCCTGGAGGTAGAATATAGTTGTTAAACTTTTGGCTTCTAGAGAGAGGTTGCCAACACACTTGCATTGGACGGGGTTAAAAGAGGAATTTAAAAACAATATATGTATTTATATTTAATTACTTTATAATTTATTACATTCAATTTTACAAAACCAATATTAAAAATGTTACGTGCAAGGTTTGTAGAAAATGAAAATAAAAGAATATGTATTTATTGTAATGTATTGTATACAATTCCCTATGTATAAATAGGAAAAATACAAAATACTTATTAAAAAATAGCTTGTGCCTTTAAAGTTCAAGGAAAACAATTAGTTTAATTCTAGTGCATATCCCTGCTGGGTGTTTCCCTATTAGAGAGGAACCGACACAAAAAGGGAGAGGACTTCCCGCTACATCCCTTCCTATTCCCAGGATATGGGCAGGATCCTTATTAATTAAAAGGCAAAAATACACTTGTCTTGCCAAATGAGACAAATCTCATACAGTATGAGAGGCTACAATGTGCAAGACCTTTGGGTTATATGCATGTGTGCATCTAGAATCAAGGTCCACAGCAGTGTAGTTTATATTTAACTTACTGTAACCTTTATGACGTCCTATCTATCTGTTCAGCTTTTTAGCATAACATATACCAGCACACTAGGCCAGGGGTGGGCAACTCCAGTCCTCAAAAGGCCACCAACAGGTCAGGTTTTCAGGCTATCGCTGCTTCAGCACAGGTGGTGCAGTTGAAAACTGTGCCACTTGTGCTGAAGCAGGGATATCCTGAAAGAACGGGCCTGTTAGTGGCCCTTAAGGACTGGCGTTGTCCACCCCTGCCCTAGGCGATAGTTATTTCTTGACCGACGCAAAAAAATCTGACTGCTGCTCACGGTCAAAGCAGAATAGAAGAACGGGGCTTGAATGCAGAAAGTATCATTGGATCATGTTGAAACCTAATACAGTATCTAGGGCAGAAGGTTTAACCGGTCACGTCTCCTCAGTTTGTCCAATATGTTACATTTTCACTTTCAGGATCTATTTAAATATGCTGCAAAGTTGTCCTTCATTTATTGGAGAAGCTTTTAAACCAACAGATTTGAATGGAGATGAATACTTCAGAAGAAGAAAGAGCGAGTTATTCATAGCACATATATAGTAACGACTTGCCCTGACTTTTAATGGAGGTTTTCTGCACAGATTACATTTAGTCTTATAGCACAGGGTTTACCACCTCCAGTCTAAAAACAAAAAAGAGAAGCGCAAGGAAAACCAATTCAATATGACTAATAATAACAACTTTATAGACAAATATAAAAGTTCAACACTTGCATCAAAATGTAGTCTTGAATAAAGGATGACACAATCCCCCACGCCCCTCAGGCTACCAGATGGTAAGCAATTTGCACATAACTCAATGCAAAACCTTTAACTAGCACAGGAGTCCTTGTCCAGAAGTTGGACAACCAGCACGATAAACGTTAAAAAAGTGTCTTGCTCAAGGTCACTAAGTTAAGGGAAGTGTAGCACTCACTGTTTTTATACTTGAAAACAAGATACAATCTTTGTT
This sequence comes from Ascaphus truei, assembly GCA_036426205.1. Taxonomy (NCBI): domain Eukaryota; kingdom Metazoa; phylum Chordata; class Amphibia; order Anura; family Ascaphidae; genus Ascaphus; species Ascaphus truei. Next base: position 259,283,871 of record CM071569.1, on the reverse strand, counting down.
GCTTTAAACCGCCCCATGGTTCAATTACATTTTGCACACAAAAGGGCCCTTATGCCACGTTCTAGGGGAGGATTTCAGTCCCATTCACGTCAGTGGACCTGTACTCTTCTCCAGCACAAGGAAATGGCTTTACAGCATATTGAATAAGGGCCAAAGAAAGTAACTTATCTTAAACTGTATTGTGCACCTTCTTGTAATGATTGAAGACAGTTAAAAGCTTATTACCACTAATTTTGTAAACAACCTTTATAAAAATAAATACTGGTACCATTTATATGATTGCCACGTGTATTACTGCTATGAAGCACTATGTACATTAATGACGCTATATAAAGACATACATACATTTAAAGTATCTGGTATGCAATTGCTGAATCTCTCAATAAGTGATTTAACTACAGTATAAAAAAAATTATTTTTTTTTTTTTTAAAAACCACGTTATTAATCACCTACCATTGTTCATGCTGGTCCTAAATGTGATGACACTTGGATGCCCTTTCTCTGTCACTCAGCTACTTTTAGTTATGTGGATTCTACATAAACTACCCCCACATACACCCTACTCATAGGGCCAGGATTGCTTGGTTAGGCAAATCCACAAAATCCAATAAATTACAAATCTGCAGGTACATTAAAGTCAAACATGTTTAAAAAAAAAAAAAGTATGTAAATACCAGATTTTGATATGTTTGTGTTTAATATATTGAGACCATTCATTTGTTTTCTATGTCCCTCTAATGTCATTCAATTTGTTGATTGGATCTTAATTACTGTGCATTTACACCTTTTTACCAGGATTATACATTGAGCACAACAGGTAAAGTGAAATAAATTGTAAATTTATTCCCACGAAAAGACATATACACAATGAAACAAAATATATAAGAAGAGATACACTTACTTGGGAACTGGGGTAAAAAAAAAAACAAAAAAAAAAACTAGACTTTCCTAGCTATTTGGTGGGTTAAACAAGAGCCTTTAGTTGACCAGGACTTAGCCCGAAATGTCCTGGAACCCAAATTGGCATGAAGTTCCAGACGCCACCGCTCCCTTAGCTGCGGAGGACTTGAAATCACTTGACCGGGACTTAGCTCCAAACGTCCTGGAACTAGAATTGGCATGAAATCCCAGCCGCGACCGCTACGTTCAAGTCTCAGAACTTGGCAGAAAAAAGTGGGACTTCGGAAATATTCAGCCTTGAAATTTCCGAAGCCGGTCTCTTGCTATTTTTCCAAGAGCATCTTTTGGTCGTTTCAAATTTCCCGCTTGACTTCTGGCACTTAGAATCTCTCTGGGTGATTGGCTGAGAGGATTCTTATAGTATTTTGGAGTCCATTCACAAAATACTACAACCAATCACAACATGTGAACTTTCTAACCAGCCAAATCAGAGCGATGCCAGTCTTGTGAAACCGGGCAAGCATGGATTCTGAATCAGCAAGGGCATGCGCAAGATTGCCAATGTAGCCCCTTGTTATTCAGAAGCCACCCGCTGGGTCTGGCTCCTCCAAGTATGCTGGGGCAAATGTTAGTCCGGAGGACTTCCTTTCATCCCAGGACTTGGGTACTTGAGCATTTCCTTCCTGCCCACCTCTGACATCCTCTGTGGCTTAGCAGGTCTTAAAATTAGGTAAATACAACCTCAGATGAACAACAACACATGACATATTACACCGTGTCATGATTTAACAAAAATAATATGTCATGTGTTGTTGTTCATCTGAGGTTGTATTTACCTAATTTTAATACCTGCTAAGGAACAGATGATTGTTATTATGTCCTAATATGTAAAACCATAGAATTCAAAGAGGGTGTACTTTCTTTTTCACACCACTGTATGTATTGGGGAGGTGGTTGTATATTTTATATTTATTGTGGTGGTGGTGGTATTTTTTAGATGTTTTGGGGCGTAGGGGCATTTTTTAGATGTATTAGGGGGAGGGCCAAATCTTTTACCATTGTGTCCAGTATTTTTGGACAAGCCACCTGGCAACCCTACATACATACCAACCTAAAAGGTACAGGTCCAAGTTAGCAACATGTAGGCCTATTACAGCTGCACAAATTATAGTATAGCATAGCCTCCAGCCACTATCCTTCTGTTGGGCCCTCACAGAATAAGTCCTGTTAGATACAGGCACTGAAGGATACATTCTCTCATGAAGGCCTAGCTTGGTTTTGCAGCCTGTATCCGGGGGCGGGCATAGCTACAACCTGAGTGTGTCACCCTGGGAAGGATACTGTTTGGGTCACATGCAACAAATACGATGCCTGTCAGTATCAGACCTGCCCTGTTATGGTGCAGGGTTACAAGCCCATCCCCTGGGTATATACTGACTCTCCCAGAAGTCAAGGCTCTCTTCCCTCCCACTGTGGAGTAGGTAAAATACATCATAAACAAAGTAGGTAAAATCATACCCTTTATTCCCTACGGGAGTAAAGGAGGAGCATACATGGGCCTAAAGCCTTGGAGGTCCCCTTCAGGGATAGGGAATGCTGTGAAAGGACAATAAAGATCAGTTAAACCTCTGTGTGGATAACTGCCTGGTTCACACAAGGAGTGTCAGCATGGACCATCCTGGTCACCCCGGGATCCTCGCTGACTGAGGGCGCTGTAACCTGAGGGATTAACACTGAAAACCTGTCCTGATGTCTCCCCATACCACCACTGAGCATCTCAAGACCTTCTGCTCCAACCTCACAGGTACACACCAGCAACACCAGGTAGCCGCATGATCTCACTTAGGGTGGAGGAACAGGTGTTACAATAGCAAATCATTAAAAATTGTAATTACCAATCTTTATTTACTTTTTTTTTTCAAAATTGGTGGTATGTTTGTTAACTTGTAGGTCCCCAAAATTAGGAAAACTAAATAGATATCCTGGAATATTAAATACTTACAGCTTTCATTACATTTAGTGGTACATACTCTACATGTTCTTATTTCAGCTCCTGCCACATTAAGTGGTCATATGCCTTCCACCTTACATATCCATCTACTATAAGCAGGGTGCAAAAAAGCACTCAATTTAAACTGTAAATAGACAAGTACTGCTGTATATTAAGACCTTGTGTGGGCTTTTTAGCCAATTACAACAGTGGTGTCAAATACATTCCCAACATGTGGCAAAAGGGGGCAGAGCTGGGACATCTGCCCAGTAGCAGCGGTGGGGAGTGGGTGTGGGGAAGGGTGCCCCATTGGAAGTTGGTCCCGCTTCCTCATTCGCCCACGTGATCGGAGGGCTCCCCCCAGGTAAGGTGTAGGGGGGTATTTTGTATTTGGGGTGGGGAAGCCAAGTGTGTGTATTGGAGGAAGGGGGGGGGGAGGAGAGAGCAGGGGGGGGAAGAGAGCAGTGGGCTCAACGCGGCGGGCGTCATGACTCGCAAGCGCAACGCTATTGTGATGGACTTGAGAACGTGGAGAATATTGAATGACAAGCAAAAGTGTGGCTAGCTTTGAAATCTCATTGGATATCGCTGAATTACAACATTATGAAGCTTTAGAGAAAATTTGAAACATGTTTCTCCGACTTTGACCAGGTGACTTTCAAGAGGAAACTTTTACCTAGGCAAAAAGGGAGAAAGATCAAAGAAAGTATTGGGAACATATTAAGACTGCTTCATGAATGGTCAGGCTCTTAGGACCCTATGCAAAATGCTGTGGAAGCAGCTTAATTGGGCTAGAAGAGGTCATCTGAAAAGGATCTCAACTGTTCTTCAGCACATCAAACACGGCAAAAGTTCTAAGGCTGGGGTCATGGTGCATTCGACCGTGCGGAGGCTGGTCAGTGAGCGGGCGCTTACCAGGCCATGGTGGAAGGGCCATGGGTGACGTGCCTGGGGGCGTCACGGAGCTGGTTCGCCCTCATTGGGCAAACCGCTCACGTGACTGGCCTGTCGCGCCAAGAAATCAGTTTGAATTGATTTATTGCGCAACACGCGCCCCCTCCCACTTCCACGCGCACGCCGCATGGACGCAAACACTGAACACTGTACCATGGCCCCAGCCTTAGAGGTAAGAGGCTGCTACGGCAAGAGTTCTAAGGGGTAAGAGGCTGCTTGTATGTATATTTGAATAAGTCCTCCAACGTAGTATAACTGTAATTACAGTAGGATCGCAAGGATTACACTAGAAGCAGTGTATAACGAAGTAATAAGATGAGCTCAGTCTTCTAAAGAAAAACGCTCACTCCTCCAGTAGAGGAAGAAATTACACTGCTCTTCCTCAGACTGCCAAGATTACCCCAAAAGTGAGGTATTTAACTGATCTGCCACACAAAGGGCACCAGAGGTTTCAGGTTATTATGGACACAGGATGGCCACATTTCACTCTTCGTCTCCAGGGATTTTTCCAATAAGAGCCAATACTTTCCTGATGTAAAACCACATGTTCCTCCTATACACGCCACCACTTTAGAGACGGGAGGGGTTAGTAAAGAAAAATACCAGGACAAAATCAACAAATACTCCGCACCTGGATTCAGCAAGACATTACAGGGCAATCTTGTGTGAACAGGATAAGATCTTAGTTAAATGTCAACCTCCCTATGCTCTGCCCTCTTAAAAATAGATATGTTACAACAAACAATAACATGTATAACAGTTTCCAAATATCTACAGTTTTTTCCCCTAGGAGACTAGGGACATAACTATTATTAGGATACACTCCAGTTTACAGGTGCTGATAATCGACATCCTTCCCAATATTCTTTAACCCCATTGTGTTATTCTTGCTAGTTGGAACAGGTCTGACATATCAAAAGGAGTGATGGGCCAAAGGGTTTTACCTTTTAGGTCAGTGAATGCAGCTCATGTGGACTATGATGCAGACGAGTGAAGCAAGTAAACAACAATTCAAATGTCTTCCCTATACAGCCCTTCTTATGCACTTACTCGGTCCCAATCTCTTTATTGTACTGTATCTACAGAGTTTCTATCCTCATTGGAAGAATTGCATGCTGGACTAACTCCCTCCGCGGGCAGGGTTGGGCTTACAAGATGTCGGATGGATAGCACAAAGAAAACTAAACATGGTAGACTGAAAGGGTATTTTTATTGGACGTACGTTATATTTTATCGCCAATGAGAAGGCACGTCGCAAGGTAGTTATTGTTTTATCCTGTGAATATAGACTACTGCTTTATTGTAGTCGCTTATTTTTATTTTGATAAGAGTTCCCAATGATTCTCATACAGCCGTTCAGATTTGATTGCAATGTGAGAGCAGGCACAGATGAGAATATATTGGCATGCAACAAGCTGTTTACTTGCATCAGGAATGAGGTGATGCATTCTAATGCTGCCAGTGAACAGCAATTACATTCCCTTGAGTCTACATTCTACTGTACATAATCCTCATTACTTGGCAGAGGCAGGGAGTATGCAGCAAGAGAACGTTCCTCTAGGGTTGCCAGGTGTCCAGTATTTAACCGGACTGTCCTGTATTTGGACACTGTCCAGTAAAAAAAACTGGAGGTAATACTGGACATGTATATGTGTCCGGTATTATGTCTCTGGACAAAGTGACCTAACCGGCTTGGGGGGGCGCCGGATTTCCCAGAGATGGGATGTTGCTAGGGGGCTGGGCAGCTTCCTCCATCCCGATTGGCTGCATTACCCAGCAGCAGCCAATCAGGAGGAGGTGTCAGGAGCCTGGGGGTGGGGCAAAGGAGAGGAGGAAACAGCATGGAGCGGTGAGAGGGGTGTGTGCGTGTCTCAAGCGCATCCCACCTGTCACCATTGTATCCAGTATTTAGGGAGAAGTCACCTGGCAACCCTATGCGCCTCAACATCATGTAATACTGATTGGCCAACTAGAGAGCTGCCCAATGCACCCTTGCTTTTACTTAGATGTGGCACTTGGTTGGAGGGCTGGTTGAAAAATCATGATAGAGTATGTGTTAAAGTAGCAGTCTGAGCTGATCACAATTTTTCATTTTGCCATTTTATTTTTTACTTTGTTTTTATTTTTTTATATCTGATGCTCCATTTAGGAGATAAGCATGTTAAATAATAAGTGTCCATGGGGTTAAAATTAAGCTCTCTCCAGTGCAGTCTAAAGTTTACTATGGTAATCTTGGAAAATCCTTTTTTCCTAGTCTTTTAAACCAGGAATATCAAATAAAAGGGAGCAGGACATGCTCAGGGGGCAAGATACTAAAATAATAGCAGTTACAAAACACATAAAAGTTTCTGGGGGGAGGGATTGCTGCTTTAAATGCATCTACTCACAATAATATTATAGTTACCTGGTCCCCAGTGGTCTTTCATTTACTGTGCTCAGCCACAGACCTTATAAAAAGGGGACCCGTTGCAAGGGTCCAAAATAGGTACATGTAGATAAATGGAACAATATGGGCACAATGGACTTTTCAGAATTATTTTATTGTGCCATACACCACAATAAAATTATTATTCTGAAGTCCATTGTGCCCATCTTTCCCTTTTATCTTAAGCCACAGGCCCTCCGAGTCTCCATTGAGCAGCGGTGCATGTATGGCAATGAGGTCTTGCATTCTACAATTAGTAAATGCTGTGGTGCCTAGCAAGTCATTTAATTAAAAGCTGCCGAGTAAGCAGTAATACACACCGACTTCAGAAAAGCAGAGAGAGGTCAACCAAGGATTCACAGCAGTTAGATATGGGAGATTCTTGACCAAAACGACATTGTAATGGAAAAGTACTGACTTATCATTGAGACTTTATTGGTCTATAGGGGGTTATTCATTAGGCTACAATAGTTCAGAGTTTAATTAATAACCCCCTAGGAGACTTCATGTTAAAACATTGTGAGAACTCCAAAATCAGAAAAATCAGTCTAACTCACAGAATCTCATCTACGTCCTCTATGGAAGACACCAATGGGTTAATTTCTCCATCCAGCTTAGGTAGGACGAGAACTTCTGCGACTGCAATAAAAAGGAGCGTTACCCATCCCATGTCAGTTCTTGTCCTACCTTAGTTGAAGGATGGACGTCTGCAGTTGATCTGCCGCTTTGTTCTAGTTTTTGAACATTTTTCTTCAGACAGGTCGCTCTCATGCTGTCCGATTAGAGAAGGGGATTCGTTACCTCCCCCACCCTCACCTTACCTCAAGACCGGACCCTTTCAAGCCACCACTTGGACCCATCAGGAGCCATACACAGCCCTTTTATCTGTGCTGGAAGGCTCCCTGCCCTGGGGTCCATCATGGCTTATCCGCATGGTCCAGCATTTAGCATGTGGTGAGTTGGTGAAACGCGGTGACGTCACTGTAGTGGGAGCTGGCGGCATGGTGATGTCATTGAGCTCTCCTGGCACCAAGATATAATTTCCGGGTGTTCCAGCTTCCTCCCTGGTCGGATCTGCCCATCAGGTAATTCATGGAGCATCTTTCCTCTTCTCTAGTGGATAGTGGGTTGGCAGCATGTCAGCGCCTGCTGTTACAGGGGACCAGAAAACTGAGCAGCCTCAGCAGGAATCTCAATTTGCGGAGCTAGGAATGCAGTCTCCAAATATAAATACTGTGCAGACATCGATGTTAATTTACCAGAAACTTATCCAAAGAGGTTTTGCGCACACCGAGTTAAACCGATTAATAAAATTCTGCACAATTCATTTAATTGATTGGATGAAGACTTCACTCATGCAGTCCTTCGATAAGATGCAGTCTCAGGGGTCTTTAAAAAAGGCCTAAAATCACAGACTTCATTGGATCTGCAGGGTGACAGCTTGGTCAATTATTCAGAGCAGGCAAGTGTTTCGGAGATTGGGGAATGTTCTTTATCCGAGGAAGAGGAGACCAAAGCAGACATGGAGTCCTTCAGAATAGACATCAAAACACAAGCTTAAGAATATGAGGACAACATTTAATGATTAAGACACCAGAGGGGAACTTGGGGACCTGGACCCCTCCTTTTTGGGCCAGTAGAACATTACCAGTTCACAGTTCTATCAAGGAGATCGTTAGGATGGAATTGGCATTGTTGGATAAAAGAAGAGCGATGATTAAGACATTTGGCAGGATGTACCCAGTCAATGAGCAATATTGCAGTGGCTGGGGAATACCGCCAAAAGTAGAAGCAGCAATCGCCATGCTAGCAAGGAACACGACAATTATCTAAGATGGATCATTTTTGAAAGATCCCATGGATCACAGAATAGAATGGTGTCTTATGCAAACAATACTTGTCTATTGGAGCAACACTTTAACTGGCAACAGCAAACCGTCAGGATCTGGATAATTAATCTGGAGTATAGAGTTGAAGCTGGAACATCTAGGCAGAAGTTACTGAAGGACTTCTCGCATCTAAAAGATTCAATATATTTTTTGTGCAATGCTGCGGATATCATTCAGCTTGCAGAAAGATCTTCGGCATAGCTACAAGAAGAGCCCTGAAGCATAGGGCAGCAGATGATTCATCCAATAATAGGCTTGTGACTTTACTTGTGGGGGTGCTTTTCTCTTCAGGGAACCATTAGATGATATCATCTCCAAGATCACGGGAGGAAAAGGTGACTTTCTGCCTCAGCAGAAGACATTAAGATTTTCATAATTTATCAGGCCTCTAAGGCGAAGTTTCCAGGAGGCAAGATCCTATCAAACAAGCCTATAATCGGAATTCACACTAGCAGTAGCCATGGCATTATAGTCTCCCTACTACTGTCTAGTCTCCATAGACAACCTACCAGTTGGGTGACCATCAAGACGCAAAGTCTCTTAAGGGCATTGGACCTCGATCCAGAAGGCAATGCCAGTTGGTGGGATTTCTGGATAACAACAACAACAAGACTCCTGGGTTCGACAGATTATAGCCCAGTGGTATTTCTTGGAGTTCCCAGGGATACCAGGTTAACATTACAGGGAATCACGTCTCAAACAATTCAGAAAATAATTTAGTCTTAAAACAGGTGGTTCGAGATCTGCTGGCCAATGCCTCACTTCAGCCGGTTCCACTTTCTCAGAGAGGCAAAGGATTTTATTCCTGCATTTTTGGCTCAAGGTCCGGTTTGTTTCCCCCATACACAATCCTTGAGGTTGACGGCGTGTAACTTAAGAGGACTTCATTAAGAGACATAGGGACTCTCAGATGAAGTTATACCTACACTTATGCATTCCAGGAAACAAGTGACATCTACAGCCTTTTATCAGATCTGGTGTAAGGAAAGTGAAGCCCATGCAGATGGAAGTCCCTATTATATTGGACTTTCTTCAGCTGGGATTGAATCCGGCATCTCTGAAGGTCCAGGTTTCTGGATTGGGCACATTCAATCAAACAGATTGCCCGCAATTATAGTATTGCTAGATGTATGAGCTATTTCTAGAATAAGACCTATACTACCTCCGGATCACTATTCCTCAGTGGGAACTTAATCTGGTTCTATAAATATATTTATCTGCCTTTGAACCAGTTCCCAAGCTCTCTATGAAGTTACTCACTACTAAAAGTAGTTTTCCTAGCAGTGATTACAACAACACAGAGCTCCATGCTTTACCTTGTTGTGAACCGTTCTTTCAGATGCAACAGGACAAGATTGTGATGAGGACCAGGGCCACAGTCAGATTTCCTGGGGCCGAGGACTAGAGTTGCATCAGGGCCCCCCCGTCCCCCCAGGTGATATGCCCCGGCGGTCCCCCTAGCCCCCCCTGCCCCTATTTCACAACTCACGAGCCCCCTCTATTTCCCACTCTCTCCCATGTATTTCTCTCCCCTCCGCCTCACTCACTCTCCCCAATCCCGCCTCGCATGTATTTCTCTCCTCTGCATCTCACTCTTACGCTCTCTTTTCCTCACTCACTCCCCCTCTCTCGCCCCTATCATTCGTTAATTACCCCACTTACTCACTCAATCCCCCCCACAAAAGACATACTAAAAAAAAAAAAACACCGCCCTAAATACATATAACCCCACCCTGCAATACATAATAAAAATATCCCGCTGCCCCAATACATTTTTAAAAAGACCCCCACTCCCCAATACATGGGGAAAAAAAAAACAGACTTACCGAAGACACGTGGGAGGGCCTGCAGCACCACTAGCGGACGGCAGCAGAGGAGCCTGCTGCAGACAGCTCGCGGAAGACAGACTCAGTGCCGGGAAGGTAGGGGGGTGGCAGTGCAGAGAAAGCCGGTAGGGTCTGGGGATCCCTAGGACCCGGGTGGCTTTGAGAGGGGGAAGACACATGGGGGTGGGGCCTGCAGGCTGCAGCACCACTACCCACGGTCGCCGATAGTGACACGTGACCGGCAGGAGGCCCGGGCCCCCTGACTCACCGGACCCGGGACGCCAAAACCGCTGTCCCCGCCGTTGGTGGCACTCATGTGGACTGTTCCACATCTTCAAATTAAAGTGATGTCAGGTTTTCATATCAGACAAACAATTTCTTCAAATTTCAGGTCTCCTCAAAGACAGAGATACAAAGTATAGCTCTACTCACAAGTTCATAATGACGTTCTCCACTTAATGTGACAGCCAAGACCAGTGGAATAATGTTTCAGATCCCATATGGACCTTTCATCAGGTTTGCATAGAAGGACATTGTGGTGCGAATCCATCATGCGATAAGGAACATGAGTGGCACAATCTAGATGTGGTTAGAGCACTAATGACATACAGGCATACCCCGGTTTAAGGACACTCACTTTAAGTACACTCGCGAGTAAGTACATCTCGCTCAATAGGCAAACGGCAGCTCACGCATGCGCCTGTCAGCACGTCCTGAACAGCAATACCGGCTCCCTACCTGTACCGAAGCTGTGCGCAAGCGGGGAGACTATAGAGCCTGTTACAAATGCGTTATTTACATCAGTTATGCACGTATATGATGATTGCAGTACAGTACATGCATTGATAAGTGGGAAAAAGGCAGTGCTTCACTTTAAGTACATTTTCGTTTTACATACATGCTCCGGTCCCATTGCGTACGTTAATGCGGGGTATGCCTGTATTGTATATAGAGAAGACTGGACACTGCCATGGCAGCCTCGTGGGCCGAGAAAGCTCAGGCAGGCCTCTGTGCAAGAAAGGGCTAAAGCAGCAACCTGGTCTTTACATTTGCCAAGTATTACCATCTGGATGTTCAATCTTCGGTGGATGCAAGATTCGGAACAAAGGTGCTTCAAACAACAACAACAACAACAACAACAACAACAACAACAACATTATTTCATATCACACTTTTCTCCCAATAATACCCAAAGCGCATCACAATTACAGAATAGTGCGCGGTATAGGCATTTTTACAGATAGTCCCTGTCCAGATGAGCTCACAAATCTATGTTTTTGGTGCCTGAGGCACAGGGAGATAAAGTGACTTGCCCAAAGTCACAAAGGAGCCGACACCAGGAATTGCTTGGTTCCCGATTCAAACTCTGTCATTTACAGAGTCAGTGTCTTTACTAACCGAGCCTCTCCTTCTCTAACTAAGCAGTAAGTTGTTCCAGCTGTGAAGAGAAGTGTAACCTCCCAATAGTCTTAAAATAGCTTTGCGACATCCCGTTTGTGTCTGCCATAGAGCAGCGGTGCGCAAACTCCCCGCGCCTACGCCCCGCCTACCTGCTCCCTCCTCGGTCGCACCCCCCCCCCCTTCGTGTCTAATGATGCGTCAAATGACGCGGTGGGGTCATGTGACATCACGTGACCCGCGGCGGCATTTGACGTCACGTCTCCATGGCAACGGGCGGCATGTGACGCCGCGTTGTCATAGAGACGCGTGACCAGAGCCTGGTAATTAAGTTTACAGAGGCCTCGACCTCTCAGCGCGGGGCCTTCGTAAACATCACGCCCCCCCCCAGAAAAGTCTCAGGCCCCCCTTGGGGGGGCGCCCCCAGTTTGCACACCGCTGCCATAGACGATGTAGAAGAAAATTGGAAATGTACCAACCTATATTTCGGTTTCTTCAAGTCCCCTATGGCAGGGTACCCCCCTCCCCCCCTTATCTTTTCTGCTAAATAATGTGTGAGCTTCCTTTAAAGAAGGCTTTTCCAGAGGGAAAACCGACCAGGGATGGGTAATGCCCCCTCCCTTTATAGCAGTATCTTATCCTACGTCAGCTGGATGAAGGAATTAATCCATCGGGGTCTGCCACAGAGGATTTGAGAAAACGGAAATATCGGTGTTTACATTTCCTATTATCAGCGTGTAGACATATTTGAAAATAGAACCAAGGAAAGTAAATTTAAATTATAATTTTATTTGATAAATTGAAAGAAATCAGGACATAAACCTCTTCCAAACGGTGACAAAAAGAAAACAAGTTAGGCTTTTGCCAGAAGACTCTGGCTAGACAGGAAATAAGGACATGCCAGGGATCTCTACCTATTGTATCAGTATGTGATCTGTTAGAATGACATCTTATTTGTTTTTCCACTGCCTTACATCTCCCATGGGAACGTGCTGCGAAATAAAATGTATTTACACCAATGTCAATTCACATCAATAGGCACCGCTAGTTCCTTTCTAAGAGAAGCTACATGAATGCCGACTACATTTATAAACTGTTTTTTTTTTTTTACAAACATTATTGTATAGGAGCTGATTCAGCTGGCTGAGAGGGAATGGGTTAACACAGCCAGTGAGTGATCTGCACATTCCCTTCTCATTTCTCCAGAGTCCAATGGGGTAGTTGAAAGCATTATACAGTAATCTGATCCCAGGAGCAGAGGCAAAATAACTGCACACTTTTTCCTTTCATAAGATGCAAAAACACAATTATAGCGTGTTTGTTTTTTTCGTCCAGTTCTGTTTTGCAAAACAGCTGATGCAGTGTGAAATCTGCAAAACCTTATATCTGCAAGCGTTCAACAAAGCGTTCAACAAGATCCTTTGACAGAGAGAGATCGAGCTGCCAAATGCAGGAGAAAGAGGCTTGAAAAACAACTTCAGCTGGCAACTTGCCAGAGTCAGAAGAAAAACACATTTTTTCCCCCTGCAACAAAGAACTTAAAGGATACTGTTAAAAAGGATTTATATGCTCGTTTCCGAGCTTTTCGGACGTGGGCACTTAATATTCAAAGTTATCATCATATTATACAAAGTGGATCTTACGCTTTTTTTTTTATAATTATTATAATTCCTCTGCTTTGTTATTTTGAACAGCTCAGCAATTTTAATTCATTTACAGCCGGAATCAATGGGGGTTGCTGGATTTTACGGAGTAGTGTATGAGCCCGTAACTCCCACCGCTAACAGGATATCGCCATTTCTTAATTTCACATTGTACATAAATTTAAAGAGGAAATCCAAAAAACTTGAAAAAAAGTTGTTTTAATATATACAGTGGTTACCTTTATTGAAAACGAATTACCTAAGCTACCGACCGATCTGCAAAATTCTGTTTCCCAGGGTTCACTAAATGGCTGCCTTTGTTTCAAATCAATCCTTCAGTCATTGTAACTCAGCAGCTACAATGTATTCTTATATTACAAAGGTAGCATTATATATTGTTACAATTTGCAGCTCAAACTACTATATTGGCAAAAAATTATCACAAACAGCTAAAACCTGCTATAGAAATCACGCGCGCGCATGCGCACACACACACACACTATTGCTTGAATTGCTCCTGTAATATGGATGTTTTGTTACGCCATTTTTAACAGAAACCCTCCTACACATTGCAGGCCTCCTCTTTGGCGCTGAAGGCGTTAGCTATTTTTGAAGTGTATTTACCCTACAAGATTACACATAGAAATCGAATCTTTTAAAATAAAACAAGAGATCTTTTGTGAATGAACCTCTTCAGAACCATCTGGCACTAATTCAACATGGTGAGAAGAGGGACAACATGCAGTCAACACTGTAATTAAAAGCAGCGGCCTGTGCTGACCGCCATTTATTTACTTTTGTTAAACTTCTTGCCAACACTGTTTTTATTTTTTTTAAACCGATGCTCTGTGCAGGAGATGTAAGAGTTTGAAATATAGTGTCCGGGAGGTTAAAATGGAGATCTCCCTGGGACCCACTGCTGTCTAATGGTAACCTCAGAGGCTAGAGTTTTAAAACAAATCATGATTTTTAAATATAAGAATATAATAGAGCAGGATATGCTCAGGGGACAAGAAACTAATATTACATGGAGTTAAACTCAGAGGCTTCTGGAGGGGATGTTTTGCCCACTAGTCACACCTGGCCCTTACTAAACATGCTCTCACCCTGTATTCCTTTGCCCTGTCTTATGCAGCACTAGGAAGATTGCTCAACAGCATTTTGAGTTGAGCCCTATGTTGCATAGGGGCCCAAATGTGCAAACAAAGTGTGGAGTGTTATGCAGCATTTAGGACACTAGGTTTTTTTTTTAACCCTATAATCTAGAAACCTACCGATATATCAAATGTTCTATCCCAGGGACGTTGTTGGCAACATAGGATAATTAGCCTGGCATTGAACATTTGGTAAGGGTTTGGTGGCTCTATGGTGTAGAACAAACAAACTGGCATGATTAACTGAATTCACTCTAAAACAAAGGCTAAAACCCCACTTCTAAAAGTTACTTGCACAATATAATAACTGCTATTACAGTATATAAACTTTGAAATAAAATAAAGGCTGTAATATTTACCAATACAAAACTGATCCAGATTAATGCACCATGCCAAAAAAAATTACATTTTTCTTGCTAGCCTCCCGCCTCTTAGGCATTTGCACAAACACAACAGGACTACGACCTCTTCACTTAATGGTGCACCTCAAGGCCCATTCACTTTTATGGGCTTTAAGAGGTGTTAAGGTTTAGCACCGTTTAATAAATATTGGCTTATATACCAATCTCTTCCAGGCTGCAAAACAGCAGCACAAGGACTTGGCAAAGGAAAATAAAACATTTTTTTTAGTATGCATTTTTTCTTTGATGCATCTTTAGTTTTTTTTTTTCTGCACCGGCTATGCTGTTTGGGAATAATTACAATAAATGTGGGTATTTGCAAAAGAAAGAATGTGATGGAGGAAACCATCTTAAAATCGACCCCAGTAAATTCATATTTACTATATCAGACCAGATTCAGCATTTTTTTTTAATACCATTTCTGCCAGAGGTGCTGCAACGACTAGAATAAAGAGACAAGCAATATCAGTCTTAGAATTATTATATAAATCAGCCAAAGTGACCGATCTTGACTTTTTCGGCCCAAAACCTCCATTGATTGCAATCTGTAATGTCATCAGAAAAACAGACAGATTGGTCACTGTGGCTGATACAGAATTAAGCCCCAAAGACTGAACACCCTTTCTTAGACACATCATTAGAAATAAACACAAAGAATTGGTGTAACGTCAAATAACTGATTTGAAGACAACAGAATGCAAACTCAACAAATTGTCGAATCTGTTGACAATTTGGATTTGTTAACAATGATAGTGTGAAATGTAATGTGCATCTAATTATTAGCTGGGACATTGTGTTAAGAAAACAAAGGAACGCCGGGGGTTATGTTATACAGATGTAGCAGGGGTTACTACACCCGCTGCCACGGTGTTGTAGGAGATTCTGTGTTAGAACTGCTATTTAATCCTATGAAAAATCTGAGATATTCTTCATTATTACGAGTTATGAGTGGGGTGGCTACACCTGTTTATCAATTATCAGTAGCACTAAAAGACAGCATCATTATCAATGATAATAAACCAGTGATTCAGTGGCTGACATGTTTAGAAGATAAGTAAAAATACACGTTTATGAATGTTAATGGCAGGCATTAGGGGGAAAACATTTTTACCGAGGGTGAAGTGTCATTATGTATATTTACAGTGCCATAAATACAAAGGACTGTGTTACGCCAAATTTATTAGGACATGTTAATAACGGTGATAATATCATTATACTGTATGCCAATCGGCACAGGGATACCGGTATAATAAATGATACAGTGTGTGTCTGAACAAGAATGTAATCATGGATGCATTAGCGTGAATGGGGGTGTGAAGGAATGCTTAAGATGTTATCCTAAAACTGGTATTTTGATGTATTCTTTAAGTGAGTAGAGTTAGGAGATGAATGGGATTAGTAAAAAGGAAGATGTTGATACTGTATATTTACTCTGCAAATGAGAAATTAGGAGGTAATGTATAGATGGGCATTCCAGTGCGAACAACACATACATACATGTTTTACTGTATCATGAATTGTTTGTTCTCTCTGAAACCTTTCTACTAGTTTTAACTTCAAGCAACAAAATTGATGTATAGGTAACCGCACTTGAGTGCCTGTCTGTATTTGAAATGATGGCCATAATGTCTGCATCTTCTCGGACTATAGAGCACCTCTCAAATTGCTGAGCCCTAACATAGGGCAAGCACCTCAAGGTAAACATTAAAAAGTGAGACAGGTAGAGAAGTGCAAACCATGTATGCGTGTGAAGAAGACAGCAGAATAATATGATTAGTGTACTATTGAGAAGAGGGCGATCTTCAAATGTGTACAAGTCCAACAATGGGGTAGTCAGATAAATGTCACATTATGGTAACATACAGTACTTGCAGTGGGGACAAAAAAAAAAAGTTTAAATTAAAAATGATATATTTAGGTAAAGGGAAAAAAGAAGAACTAATGTGTAAGGCAGTGAGATGTGTGTGATATTCATAAAGCTAGCAAGATAAACATGGAAACAAGGGTTGGCAGAATGAAATAGGTGTCAATATAACAAGCGTGAGTTTCTAACAAGTGTTATTGTGCATATTTATAAGAGATGTGTGACAGTGAGGCGAGTCTGACAGCCAAATAAGTGATCTTTCACTACATGCAATTGTGAAATAGTTTGAAGAGCAACAAAAGTGATGGACAGCACTCAAAAACACACGAAAATAAATGACTATATGCAAGGTGCAGCAGGAACAAGGAGGACCCCAAACTCCCCCTGAATCAACAACAAAACACAACTAATGTTCCAGTACTTACTGACTCCAAGGAAACTGTAAACCAGGGTATATAACAAAAAGATAGGATTTAATGTAAGCACAACACAAAAATAAACTTGGAGAAATGTCACACAAGCAGGTAATGTGTCAATGGACCCTAAAAGATGGTGTAGGGAAAAACAGAGAAATGGAGTGGAAAAATAGGGGGGGGGGGGGAAGGGGACGAGGGTAGTAGGGGGGCAATGTTTCGGGGTTAAAACCCCTTCCTCAGGCCCGTTCCCTCAGGTCCAAATGGACCACAAGGTACCTGACCCCTTTATCCCCAACCAGCTGAGCAAACTCCAATAGTAATACAGCAAACAGCAATCAATGTAACAGAGAATAAGCTCAGTATCAAAAGTCCTGAGCCAGCAAGAGTACAGGTGCTATGTAGCAAGTAAATTGAAAGTCAAACCGTCTCTCTCTCTCCTACTCCTGTTGAGCTTATTCTCTGTTACATTGATTGCTGTTTACTGTATTACTATTGGGGTTTGCTCAGCTGGTTGGGGATACAGGGTTCAGGGAAGTACCGTGTGGTCCATTTGGACCTGAGGGAATTGGCCCGAGGAAGGGGTCTTCAACCCAAAACGTTGCCCCCCTACTACCCTCCTCCCCATTTTTTCCCCCATGTTATTTCCCCATCCCACTTTTTTTTCCCTATTTTTGCTCTCCCTTTCCCTACACCATCTTTTAGGGTCCATTGACACATTACCCGCTTGCGTGACATTTCTGCAAGTTTATTTTTGTCTGGTGCTTAAATTAAAATCATATCTTTTTTGGCATATACCCTGTTTTACAGTTTCCTGAGTCAGTGAGTACTGGAACATTAGTGGTGAAATACTTTGCTTTCTCTCTAAAGTAAACCTGACAGGAGAGTGATCTGTTTAATAAGTGCGAGCCTTATTAATGAACGTGCCAGTGACAGGAGTGTGATCTGTTTAATAAGTGCGAGCCTTATTAATGAACGTGACGGTGACAGGACTGTGATCTGTTTAATAAGTGCGAGCCTTATTAATGAATGTGACGGTGACAGGAGTGTGATCTGTTTAATAAGTGCGAGCCTTATTAATGAACGTGACGGTGACAGGAGTGTGATCTGTTTAAGAAGTGCGAGCCTTATTAATGAACCTGATGGTGACAGGACTGTGATCTACTTTGCTAGGATGAGCATTTTACACGAGTGTGACAGTGATATGAATGTGAGCCAGTGCATGTGTATGGGTGATCATCGTACCGATTTGAGTGTGAAACTGTATGAGCCTTACAGTACATACTGAGCATGCAACAAGGGAGCAATTCTATTAGCAGAGTAACATTGCATTGCGGTTATTTACAACGCAGGGGCTGCTTTAGGAGTTTATTTCCCAGGTCAGTTACTTTATCATTATCATTATTATTATTATTATAGTGCATGGAGTCCCTAGTGAGTGTGACACAGAGCGTGTGGTCAGTGGGTAACATGCTATAGTGACCTGGGTGCCCTGGACTCACCTTCCTCTGCACTCTCTGGCAGTTGCTGCACGTCAGGTAGTCGGTGACATTGCACAAGGTGTCATTGCTGTCCCGGTTCATCCTGACTCAGACGCTCCCCGGTCGGTGTGGATGTCTTTTCCTCCCCGGCTCCGGCTGCGGCTCGGTCAGGAGGAGCGCTGCCTGTGAGCTGTGTACTGCGGGGCGACCCGAGAGCACAGACCGGGCTGGGGAGGGAGGAGGCGGAGAGTGTTAGAGGAGAGCGGGAGGAGGCTCCACATGCTCGTTCTCCAGCAACCAGCCGCTGTCAGCCACGCCCACACAGCTCCCAAACCACGCCCCAGCAGTAATCTCTACGGGCTATAACCACGCCCATCCTCCCCTTTGTCCCCGCCCCCTTCCTACTTCAACTCTATGCTGAGACCTGCTTAACCGTTCTCATGGCCACACCCCAAACCCCTACTCCACCGCCTCATCCCTAGTCAATCGCGCCCTATTGACTTCCCTCGCGTCACTCCCCTCAGCAACTGCTCGCGCTGGCCAATCACAAATCCGACAACACGAAAGGAGGGTACATTGGCATTGGCCAATGGCAGAGAAGCGTGTTTGCCGAGGTGACCACGCCCCCGGCGGATAACCACGCCCCGTGCAGCTGTAGGACAAAGGCAGCACAGGGTGATGATAACAGTTATTAACTTGCACTGGCGTTTCCAACCTGTGTTATGTGGAAAGCATCAACGAAAAGGGGAATGTGATATTTATTAAGCCAATATTACCCGCTCTTAAAAATATATATTTATTTAATGAAATGATCCCCCAAAAATAATTGTAATGATTACATTATAATGAAATAGAGTGCGCTGGCTCCATGTTACACAGGGAACCTACAATCTACTTAAACATTTGGGCAATGAAATATGTCAACTAGGGTAGCTGGTAACATGTTGGTATGTATGGGTGATGGAAAATACACACACACACACACACACACACACACACACCACACACCACACACACACCCACACACACACACACACACACACACACACACACACACAACAACACATAAAAAAAACAAAAAAACACCGAATACGTTATGGTGGGTAAAAAAAAGTGACAAAAAACCCTCCACAGTAAAGCATAAAGAAACTGTAAATATTCCTGTATATTCATTTGCAGTGTCTTACAGGTCTGCAACCTGTCTTTCACCATTTACACCCAGCACTTCCACTGCCGCAAGGGATTCTGGGAAATGACATGCAAATGGGCACACAGGTTAAGGGTTTGCTCATAATGTTGAGCTTGAGATAAAAGGTTGCATGTGTGCTCATTGCATGTCATTTCCCAGAATCCCTTGCTGCAGTGGAGTGCTGTGTGCTGGGTGATAATGGTAAGAAACAGGGTTGCAGACCTGTCTAAGACATGCAAATGAATATACAGAAATATTACAGTTGCTATATATATAATATATATATGTAGCCCTTTTTTCTGACGCGTCCCAAAGAGACTACTGGTCACTGTATAAACCTGCAGGCTCCAGGAGATCTAGCTCCGCTAGCTGAATCACGGGTAACACTTATACACTACTTAGCGCAGCGCCTCCACTTACCCAAGATCCCCGTGATGTAAGATTCCCCTGAGCAAAAAGACATACAACACCTTATGATTGTAACTGTTTTACTATAATAATGCACAGTAGCAATTAACCACAACATATACACTTATACTCTAACGGTATAATCTTAGTGGCTCGCCCATCATCAGGAATAACATCTCCGTCCCCTCCCACTCACCCGTGCCCCCCACACAGTGTCAACTATGGTCAAATATAGTACTATTGTGTATAGGCTCAGTTCTTTAGCCTCTCGCTTAGTGTCCCTAAAGAGGTACGCCTAAGGCGGAATCAGCGCCTGTGACCGGTGTTGGTGCACTTGATGTAATAATACCTTCCGGTCACGGCGGTGACCGGCAACAACTTCACAAAGGGTCAGATGCCTCGACAACGTAGCCTCCAGATATCACGGTGTCCAGCCGTCTGGTCCAGATGACTGCAACCGCCGTAACTCTGTGCTTTTTCCCTAGCTGGTACTCAGTAAGGGGTGATGCTCTCTACCACAGGCCGTCCCTGCAGCACAGCAACCTATGGTGACTTCAGGGAATACTCCTAGGGCCCGCCAAGCCCATCACGAACGGTTCACCTAATGAGGGCGAACCAGCTCAGTGCCGTTTGTGGCCGCGCCCCCAGATGAGCTGCACCTAGCCACAAATTGCAGCACGGCCGAGCAGGGCGCACGCTCGTGTGCCAGCACGCCACGCTCCCTCTCAGGCTTTGAGAGTTTGAGATTGGCATTGTGACGGAGCGTGGCCACGCCCCGCCGCGTTTCAGCCAATGAGGGCGAACCAGCCGCGGGACGTCATGGCCACGCCCCCGCAAACCTACCGCCACACCCCCTCCCGTCACAAACTTTCTCTCTCCCCTCAGACCGCAGATTGCAGACTAGCGCTGTGAATGCGCCGCCCCCCGCCGGGCGCGTGTCACAGTGCTGACTGGGCACTCAGCCTAAAGCCGCGCTGATTACAGATGCAGGGGGTATAGAATGTCAATAGGAGAGTGTTCTGTCTTTTTTTTTTCCATTTTATTTCCTACTGAGTGCGAATAGCCGTGCGGCTATGAACACTATAATGTCAGTAGGTTTCTATGCCTATATTCACGAGCAAAGCATCATAAAGTCTTATAGCTCAGTGGTTATCCTCCAGGCCATTTGCATAGTGGACCAGGGTTCGATTCCTGGCTGGGATGTTTATTTTTTTCCATTTTATTTTCTACTGAGTGCGAATAGCCGTGCGGCTATTTGCACTCAACTGTGAATATCCACTGCCGGAATAACTGTCTTATGCAGGCGGGTCACTGACCCCCTGCACCCACACTACCTCTCCCTTCACCTCCCGGATCCCCTCTCACTAACTTCTCCCTAATACCTGCAGTAACCCACTGCACTAACTGTACCTGCAGCAACCCACTGCACTAACTATACCTGCAGCAACCCACTGCACTAACTGTACCTGCAGCCACAGCACTGCACTCACACTCTGCCTGCAGCTGCACTGCACTCAGCCCTGTGTCCTTCTTGTCAGCGCTAACAGCACTGACAGCCGTGACACTGACAAGACTGCACACACACTACCTAAGGGCAGGGTCCCTAACCTAGGGGCCGTCCCTCAGTACCTACCCACTACCCTAACAGGGATTGGGGCCTGCCTGGGACTTGGGGATCTACCTTACCTGATGTAGGAGCCACTTGCTCCCTACACCCTGCCTCCCCCTTCCTTCTCCCAGTTTCAACTGCCAAACGTGGTCCCCGCAACATTGTAGCCTTCCTCCACAGGAGAAGCTGCAAAACTCTATTTGCTGGCTGGCTGCACGTGATGTGGGTGAAAGGGCAATCCCCAGAGGCTGCTGGGAATTGTAGTCCACTCAGGACCTCTTTAGCATTGAGACCGCGTGCGCTACCCTTACTGAGCCTGCGCAATCCTGTAATGGCTACCGCGGTGGTTCTACGCATGTGCGACCTCACGCCAACCTTAACATTGCTGCCGGCACTCCTGGCAATGTACAGCGCGTGCGCGACTACACTGCGCAACCGCGAGCAGACACAATGGCGGCCCCCGCTAGCCGGGTGCGCCGCAGAGCCTCGGAGCGCTCGCTGCTCCGGCCCCCACCTTCTCGGCGGGTCCGTCGCTGCCTCCGGCGGCACCTGCGACCGCTCGGCGCGCAAGCAACGGGGTCTCTGAGGTTGAAAAGAGACCGGGGTTATATATATATATATATATATATATATATAATAATAATTATATATAATTATATCATTTTATTTATTTCTAAAATATTTTATAGTGCTCAAGGTTGGAGAGGGCTATGGCTGTGTGTATATAGGTTTGTGTCATCTGCATACATGTGTATTGAGGCTTCCTTACAAGCTGTAGGAAGATCATTGATGAACACTCAGAAGAGTAGGGGCCCCAGAACAGAGCCTTGCGGGACACCACAGGTGATATCCAGGGGGTTAGAGTTAGAGCTTGAGATGGACACATGTTGGGACCTACCTGATAGGTAGGACTGAAACCAGTTTAATGCTTGCTTCCCTATTCCAGAGCTCTGGAGTTTGTTAAGCAGGATAGCATGATCAACCGTGTCAAAAGCCATTGCAAAATCTAGGAATATTGCACCAGTGAGTTGTCCCGTTCCATTCTACACTGGATTTCATTGCAAACTTTTAGCAGGGTAGTTACGGTGGAGTGTTTGGGGTGAAAGCCAGATTGGAATTGGCTAGGGATATTTGTCTTGGTATAGTAATTGCTTAATTGGGAGTGGACACATTTTTCCATGACTTTGGATAGTATTGGGAGAAGAGAGATTGGCCTGTAGTTTGAGACAGTGTTTTTGTCCCCACTTTTGAAGATTGGGACAACTCTGGCAGTTTTCCAGATCTTAGGGATATGGCCTGCAAACAGGATAGAGTTGACTATGGAAGCAATTAGTTTGGCAATGGCTGGGGCACCAAGTCTTAGGAACGTAGATTGTAGTAAGTCAGGTCCACATTGGTTGCTTAGTTTTAATTTGAGGAGCGCTTGTGCAATCTCCTCTTCGGATACTGGGCCAAATTGAAAATTGTGGGCAGTGTTGGGAGGGGGTGGGGCTATAGGGGTACTCCCAGGATGAGATCCATGTTTTTGATTTCCCTTTTAGTTTATGGGATTCATTTCTCCCTTGTTCAGTTGCCTGATATTTCCCCTGTTCCAGCAGCTTGCTGCATGTAAAGAGCAACATTTCGTTACACTTGTTGTTTACTTAGACCTTTCAGTGAGTTGCTATAGCAATCTCAGGCTTTCCCTCAGGTTGGGTTAGTCTGCCTTCTCCCCCTCTGGTTTGCTGACAGATGGTCTGTCCCCAGGCTATCTTGTTACCCAGAATACACTCACACTTCCTCTTTCCACCATCATCACTGGCTGAGTGAGTACCTTCTGTAACTGCTCTAGTGGCAGGATTATCCTTTTCACCTGCCCTTACTACCAAGCACCCACAGAGAGACATTATCTAAACACCAACATCTCTTCCACAAGTGCCTGCCTTTAATGCTACTTTCCCTAAATAAAGTGAAGAAAAGATACAGGACTTGTGTTTTGGAAAGAGGGCTGAGTTGAACCTATCTGGGCTAATCATCCTACACATGACCCTGGCCTCCAGAATCGTGAAAAGGAAGACCGTGTGTCTTACAGACACTTACAGGAGCTGCTACTCTAGACTTTATGATAACACAGAGCAGTCTCTGCAGACTGACAAGCAGCAAGCAGCTTACACTGCACACGCAGCTTTGCAGACAGAAAGTCCATAACACTCAGAGCCTTGATTGCCTTCTCTGTCTTTTTGAGTCCACCCTCTGCACAGTTTCTCAGTGAGGAGCTACCATCTCACCTACCCCCTGCGCACGTCTCCCGGCTAGCGCCACCAAGGGCCACGCCACCGGACACCCGCCAGGACACGGGTCAGAGCCACCGGACACCTGTGAGTACAGCTACCCCTACGCTGAACGCTGCAGGACACCGCTCGGCATCATCTGAGACAGTCGCCCATCGCTGACACAGGTAAAAGACCGCACACCACATGCACTGGCTAAAGGCCTACACACACCTACAGCATGGCAGAACTCAGAGCCTCACCAGATATCACGCAGGAGAGTGATCACTCAGACACAGAGACCGCTGCGCAACTGCAACAGGCGCAGGCAGACGCAAGGCCCAAACGGACAGTCACACTGACACAAAAGGCCAGCGAAAAATATGAGACTGACATTGAAGCGCACCGCGCTAAATTAGAGTTGGCCTGGAACACTACCACACTTGGGATACACAATGTCGCCGCCGCTGCCAATTCTGTACAACAGCTCGAGCAGGCAATAACTCAATTAAAGATAGACCACTTATGCTACCAAGGGCTGTCAGAGGCATACGTCACTTACTTGGCCAGGGCTAATACCGGTGAAAGCCTGCAAGAAAGGGACTTACAGCACAATATTGACTTGACACGTGACAGCCGCGTTCGAACCGCCATCGCAGATGCCCAAAGCGAGAGAAAAGAGCTCCTGGAGACCGCATCGCAGCGCTCAAGCACATCCAGGCACTCATCAAGATCAGCAAGATCAGCGCAATTTAACGCATCCAGCGCAAGCACAAACACTACCAAGGCGCGAGCCACCGCAGAGGCCGCACGTACCAGGGCCGAATATAGTCAGAGAGAGGCAGCCATAAGAGCAGGAAGAGCGTGCATAGAAGAGGAGGAGCAGACAGCCGCCGCTAATGCCGCCGCTACTGCCGCAGCCACTACGCGTAGGAAAGCCGAATTTGATGCGGAACTAGAGGCACTTAATCAAGAGAAGAAAGCCGCCGCCGCCATAGCCCAAGCTGAAGTCCTAGAAGCAGCCGCGCAACAGGACGGTGGGGAGCAACCGTACAGACGATAGCCTCAGAGGATCCAACCCAACGCACTGAAGACTACGTAAGGAGCCTCTTCAGTGTAAACAGCAGCGCACCGTCTCAACACGGAGGGAGTGACTCCACAGACACCGAAAACTTGCTAGCCCCACGAGGAGAAGATACTGTTCCTTCAGTGGTACATGCTGCCTGGGATAGCCAAAGCCGCAACAGTGATCCACACGCCAGCGCGCACACGGATGCACCACAACAGGCTCGCAATCCAGGTACACCCACACGGGAGAACACAGCCCCTCACACTGACCAGCAGCCATCACGCGTCCTTGCCAAGGAAGAGGCGACCGCACGGACCCTCCCAGCAACTACCTCAGAACGTGACCAACACGCCGATGCCTCAGGCTTGACAGACATAGCCAAGTACATGATCCAGCGTGATCTGGTGCAAACAGGACTCATCAGCTTTGACGACCGCCCTGAGAACTACCGGACGTGGAAGTTCACGTTCAAGGGCGCAATCAACAGCTTGGGCTTCTCAGCAAGAGAAGAGCTCAACCTGCTATTCAAATGGCTGGGAAACGAATCCAGGGAGCACGCGAAGAGACTTTGGACGGCAAACGCAAAGCACCAAGTAAGTCTTGACCTAGTGTGGGAAAGGCTAGAAGAGTGCTACGGTAGCCCCGAAGCAGTCGAGGATTCGCTCTTCAAAAGAGTCGACAGCTTTCCCAAGATCACAACTAGAGACTACTCGAAGTTACGAGAGCTCGGAGACCTGCTGCAAGAGCTGGAGGTTGCAAGAAAAGACCATTCCTTAACAGGTCTCAACGTCCTAGACTCAGCTCGTGGAGTGAGACCCATCCTGGAGAAGCTACCCTTCAACCTCCAAGAAAGGTGGATTTCACAAGGCTCCAAATACAAAAGGGAGAAGCAAGTCACCTACCCCCCATTCTCAGTTTTCTTAAGCTTCATTCGCGAAGCAGCAAGGACGAGAAACTACCCCAGCTTCATCCTAGGTGCGCAGACCACATCCAGTGCCAGCCACCCGAGGAACAAAAGGTCTGCAGCGAGATACAAGGATGCCAGAACACCCATCTCGGTCCACAGGACGGACGTGCCCCCTACGACCCACGCGAGTCCCGGCCAGGCGGCCATCAGGGACAAGAAACCAAGGGACCTTAACAAAGAATGCCCTATACACAAAAGGTCGCATCCGCTTAACAAGTGTATCGGATTCAGAATGAAGCCCATAGAGGAGCAAAAGAACATACTCAGGGAATGGGGAGCTTGTTTCAAATATTGTGCTTCCACAACTCATTTATTCAAGGACTGCAAAGAAGCTATGATTCTGCCAGTTCCTCATAATCCTCTTTTTCCTTTCCTCCAACATAGTTTACTGTCAATATTCATCCCATCTAGTCCTTCCCCCCCATTTTCCCCACCCTTCCTTCT
This sequence comes from Ascaphus truei, assembly GCA_036426205.1. NCBI lineage: Eukaryota > Metazoa > Chordata > Amphibia > Anura > Ascaphidae > Ascaphus > Ascaphus truei. The sequence goes on along the minus strand of CM071569.1, from coordinate 259,257,597 downwards.
CCTTCCCCATATCCCATCCGTTCCCTCACATTCCTCCCCCTCCCTTCCTTTTCCCCCCCCCCCCCCCCCCCCCTCCCTTTCCCCCCCCCCCCTCCTTCCCCATCCCCTCACCCCTCTTCCCTCACCCCTCCCTCCCTCCCCTTCCATTTACATTTTCCATTATTTTTCATGGATCATATTCAATATTTGTATTTGGAATATTAGCTTATTCTGATGGGTTATACAATCATAAATTTTAGGTAGTTCATTCATCACATACTGTAGATATGCCCTTGTTAGTTTTCTCTCTCTTTTCCCTTGCCTATGCCCCCTTTTTGGTAATAATCATCTATTGGTAACACTTAGATCGGGGCCACTATCCAATATGGAAATTTGTTAATTGAAATAATTTTTCTATATTTAAGTACATTGTCTCTGGGAATATATATACATGATTGAATATGTGTTATTGTTATATTTTTAGGGGGTAATTTTTACCTCATTTGTGATGGTTAAGTAATCTGATACATTTTAACATGTACATATTTTTGGGTACCAGTAAAGCGTAATTGAGCCATTTGGCTGCCAGGTGACTGTTTTGTTAATGTTATCAATCCTTTTTTAATTATTATTTACTTTTTTCAAAAAGATTTTTATATATATTCTAGCCTGTATTACCTGTATTATCCATATACTTTGATTGTATTAGTAGTGTTTATTTATTTTCTTCATCTTATATGTGTATAGTATATTGTCTATACAGTATGTGCATGTTGTAAGGATGAGTTTCTATTGCTTTTTATTGCTTTACTGCTTTACAAATGAGTAATTTTATTTTAATTCATTTCACCCCTGTTGATTTCATGTTTTGTAGATAACTCAGGATTATTATCATTTTGTATATACTCGGTGCAAATTATATATATATATATATTTCATTTAAATAGTTTATATTATTAATTTGAATCCTTTTTTAAAAATATTCAAAATGAATTGAAGTTTTTATTGAGGAAAAAAATACGTTGGTCTTTCCATAGATCCTTCCTGCATTATTTATTCATAATTTTAACTTTATCCATATCTTGTTCTTTTGCCAGTTATTGATATATTCTATATCCCATATAGTAATGCCTACTCTAACCAGAACATCACGGGTTAAATATTTGCTCAATTACGGGTTGCTAAGCAACGAACTGGCTATAAGTATACATGACTGCAGTCTATCCACTATCAGCCCTTTGAGAAAGTCGCCCAGTGGTGACGAAACGCGTCAGGGACTCTGATAGCGCGATTACGTCATTACGACGCTGCGCACGCGCACGAGGCCACATCCAGCGTGGGATTCATACGGCGGGCATTCGAAGTGGAGAGGCGATTGTCTGGACTCCGGTGGACTAATTTTAGTCTGCAAACAACACCCCTGGCATCCGGTGAGCTGCGATCTCTTCACGCAGCCCTGAGGGAGCCCACAAGTGCGGACGTTTGCAGCACAGATACCGGATGGTGGTGATATTATCACAAATTGCCTAATTATCATTTTAATCTTGTGAGTGTGTTTCTTTCCCCCCCCCACTTCCTTTCCCTTTTTAATATTAAATACACAGTTTTATGCTATGGGGCGTGCGCTCTCTCTCTTTTTTTGTATGTATATACATATATACATTAACGGGCATTAAATGGGACTGAAAAAATAAAAGACATGAATGAAAAATCATAAAAACCTGTAAAAGTAAAAATAATAAACTTTTCTTTTGTTTACTCACCATTAGATGCCCACTCTCCGAAATCCAAGCGACCATGAAGCACAGGAACCAATCCACAGGTAAGCCATAAAATAAAAAACCATAACAAATCCACGTCTGTCTTTTTCTTCTATTTGTAGTCCTTCCCGTCTGTCTTGGGGTCTTCTTTTCTTCTTTGGGGTTCTTTGGGGTCTTTTGGGGTCTTCTCCGGCTTCTTCCGTCTTCTTCCGTCTTCTTATGCCACACCCTTCTTCTCTTCTTAGGAGGGGAGATGTTCCCTCCTCGGCGACTAGCTTCAAAATGAGGCGACATAGGCTTTTATAGGCCTATGACGTCACATTTTGGTCAAATGTTTCCCACGGTCTTGATTGGGCCGTGAAAAACATGTGATTTGGCCGATGAAAAAAAAAATGATGACGTCATTTAAATGCAATGAAAGCACAGCCAATCAGAATGGCTTTGCTTCAATTGCCTTTAAGATGACGTCATTAAAAGAAACATGGCCGGTCTCACATGGTACGGTAGCCAATCAGAGCGTGGGAAATACATCTCTGATTGGCTCTAGTAGACAATGTGACAGAGGCTTGGGGGAGAACGGATGTGACGTCTTTGAAAGCCTGTCACATGGTACTAGAGCCAATCAGAGTTGGAATGTATTTCCCACGGTCTGATTGGCTACCGTACCATGTGAGACCGGCCATGTTTCTTTTATCATTTTTTTTTTTCATCGGCCAAATCACATGTTTTTCACGGCTCAATCAGGACCTATGTCGCCTCATTTTGAAGCTTGTAGAGGAATATGGGTATTAACCCATGAGTAACCGAGGATACTACCGTGTTAGGAACAGACACTATCCTTAAGTATTGGAGAGAGACACCAGTATTAAAATAATAAGGCTATATAAGCTTATATAGAAACATATCAGGGTGGTGGGCTAGGATTTAGTCCGGTAGAAGTACAGTGTGGTATCCCCTGGAGGGACACCTCAAGGTAAGTCACGGTCCGGTACCTGTTAGCCTCACCTCCACCCTGCGTCCTGCGGCAGGAAAATAATCTGGTTTTTACTCACAAGCTCCGTTTTCAGTGCGATCAGACGCTGGAAAAGCTGCAGTTGCTACCTCTGTTTCTTGCGGTGTCAGCGTGCTCCAACCGGAAATGACGTCAAGTAGGAAGGAAATTGTCACAGCAACTCCACCAGCCAACGCATTGAAAAATGTAAAAAACTTTATTGAAATTTAACAGTGAGGATCAGTGCCATACACTCTGACGCGTTTCGTCCTAGTGGACTTTTTCAAAGAGTGATTACCCATGTCTACCCATGAGATCTTGAAATGGTTTTATATCATTAATACCCAAATGTTTTATATCATTAATACCCAAATGTTTTATATAATGAATTTTCCATTCAGTATCCACATTTATTATATTATATATTTTCTTGTTTATAATAATCATGTGAGCATTCGGTTGTCTTGTTTTTAATTCCATGTTTTTATATTATTATCCTTTTTTTCTTTGTATTCTTTTCTTAGAATATTTGTATGTTTTGTGGTGTTGTGTCGCATATTGCGGTTTTCTTATATTTGGGGTGACGTGGGCTTGATTCCATTGGTCTAGATTGAGTCTCAGGTGAAGGGGAGGTCCCATTCCTGTGATTGAATAATTAATTTTATACGTCATGCCCTATATAAGATCCGGTAGTATACATGGGTAATCACTCTTTGAAAAAGTCCACTAGGACGAAAAGCGTCAGAGTGTATGGCACTGATGCTCACTGTTAAATGTAAAAAACTTTATTGAAATTTTTCAATGCGTTGGCTGGAGGAGTTGCTGTGACCACGGTCTACAATTTCCTTCATTTTGAAGCTAGTCGCCGAGGAGGGAACATCTCCCCTCCTAAGAAGAGAAGAAGGGCGTGGCGTAAGAAGACGGAAGAAGACCCCAAAGAAGAAAGAAGACACAGACGTGGATTTGTTATGGTTTTTTATTTTATGGCTTACCTGTGGATTGGTTCCTGTGCTTCCGGGTCGCTTGGATTTCGATGAGTGGGCATCTAATGGTGAGTCAACAAAAGAAAAGTTTATTATTTTTACTTTTACAGGTTTTTATGATTTTTCATTCATGTATTTTATTTTTTCAGTCCCATTTAATGCACGTTAATGTATATATGTATATACATTCACGGACACTGAATGGGTGTATTGTATATGAATTTTGTATGTAAATGCTTTGTATTTTATGCTGTATTATTGCCCCTGTATGTTATGTTTATCTATCTGTATGGATAGACATACAGGGATAATAATTGATTGTTTGGCTCATGTTTAGGTTCTTTTCATGTATGGATAATGTATTTAGCATCTTTATTTTGACATTGTTGTGAATAATGTAATTTGTATTTAGGTGATGGCTTCTTTATGGTAGTAAGATTAGAATGATGGTGGTTACTTTAAATTAGAATTGTTTTGGCAATGTTTTGGCTTTAGCAATTGAATAGGGAATTGTATAATTGATTTGTATTGTATTTTAATTGTTTGAGGAAATGGATTAATTGATTGATGCTAATTGTATTGATGTTGCTTAGTTTATAATTGATTTTCATGATGGCATTGGTGGTTAGGGGACATTGTTCATAGTGTATTTTATTGTTACATATATTTTGCATAGTGTTACATGACACACAGATTAATTGCATCATCTACACACAATGCAATTGTGTGACATTTCATATACATTTGTGGAGCTGCTGATTTGTTGGCTTATATTTGCAATAGATGCTGTATTTATTGTAACATGCAATGTGGTGATTTTAAGATTAAAAATTCATGTTTTGATTTGTGGATGTTTTATGTGTTTCATAATGGGCAAATAATATATTATCCATATCTGGATAATAGTTATTTTGCACATTATTGTACTGTATGTGTTGGGGGGAGAGTGTATTGGCCCCAAGGGTATGTGGGTAGGCCTCCCTTGTGGGTAGTGGGTGAGGGTGGTTAGGCCTCACGGGGTGGGGGGTTAAAGTGGGAGGGTATGTAGGCCTCCCGAGTGATGGGTGAGGGTGGGTTAACCCCTTAATGACTGTAGCGGTTAATAACCGCTATGGTGATTAAGGGGTTAGGGGACATTACATTGGCTATTGTGATTGTTGTGCATGTTTTGCAGCACCAGAGGGGCATGGGCAGAATGAAGAGGAGGATGAAGACCGCCTTCATCGTGGGTGCCTGTAAAACGTAAGTGTTAAATGTTTTGACTGTATTTATTATAATTTATATGTATTTAAAATGGGCAAATGCATTATTATCAATATGTGGATAATAGTAATTTTGCCCATTACAGTACTGTATGTGTTAGGGGGCGGGGGTGATGTGTGTTGTTTATTGGGGGCAATTGTCCCCAATAAACATGCTAATGTGCCTTAACCCCTTCATTGCCTTAGCGGCTATCCGCTAAGGTAATGAAGCAGTATTAATGTATTTTTAGTAATAGTGTGCGGGAGCAGGGGGTCCCCTGAGCTGAACCGCATTGATTTCTGCCTCAGAGACCCCCTGCTTCCTGAGTTACAGGCCCCGGTTTGGGGCATCGGTGCCAGTGCGGACGCCATCTTTATAGAGCCCACGTCGCGTCTTGGACGCTATAAAGATAGCGGCGGCACTGGCACCCGATGCCCCGTACCGGGGCCTGTAACTCGGGAAGCAGGGGATCTCTGAGGCAGAAATCAATGCGGTTCAGCTCAGGGGACCCCCTGCTCCCGCACACTATTATTTAAAATACATTAATGCTGCTTCATTACCATAGCGGATAGCCGCTACCGTAATGAATTATTGTTTATTGTTATGTGTGTTTTAATACTAGTGTAGATGTTCAGGGGGTCTCCTGAGCTGAACCGCATTGGTTTCAGGTCCGAGGACCCCCTACTTCAGGAGATACAGGCCCCTTTATGGGTTGCCGGTATTCCCTGCAGAATGTAAATAACCCGGTCACGTGACGCGGGAGCTTTAAACTGTAGGGGATACCGGCACTCCATAACAGGGCCTGTAACTCCTGAAGTAGGGGGTCCTCGGACCTGAAACCAATGCGGTTCAGCTCGGGAGACCCCCTGCTCATGTTCACTATTATTAAAATGTTTTTATTTATTGTACAATCGCCTGTAACAGTCTTGCATGGAGATAGCAAATCTCCATGCAAATGTTATGTAGCCCCCTGTAAACAGCTCAGGCTATACCTATCTTCCTTCTACTGTGGTAAGTCCTGTTAAGATCAGGCGCCAGTAATCATTATGGGTTTTCCCCCTTTATAGCCCTAACTTGAATGGTAGACTGGTGGACCAATGCCCTCACCCCGCTGCCACGGGTGATGGGGAGAGAATTCAAGACCCACCTCGAGGCTAACCTCGGGGGTGGGCCACGGGATATTGCCGCCCTAGCCCAGACAATCCTGTCGGCCGAGTGACTTGGAGGGAAGGAGAGGAGGAGGTCGTGGGAGTTGAGCAGGTTGTACTTGGCACTGGCGATTGTGTTGTGGCTGCTGGAAGCCTTATCATTGCGATATCATTGCCCTGTCAAATAAAGAGACTGTTCTGCACCCGTAAAGACTGTGTGTGATTTGGAGAGAATAACCCTGGGACCCGAGGGGTTCTTCTATACCGGTCCTGTCCCATTACCCTGGGAGTATAGATGATGGAGGCGCTGCACCACTATGATAATATGGAGGCTACCACCCCAGAAGCCCGGTCCTGGCTCCCCCACAACATCGCGGGAAGCTCAGGCCCTCCTGTTCCTCACAGGTACGCACCACACCGCCTGTAACCAGCCCCCATGCACCCCTCACACTCCCGTAGAGACTGGGGGGGGAGGGGGAAACAGGGTTACAGTTACATACGGCTTTTTTTTCTCTAGCTAGCGAACATAAAGGTTCAGAATGCTAGAAGGGGGGAAAAAGCAACACGTACGCTGTGGCTGTTTTGAGCTATTTTGAGCAGGTACGTTAAAAATGGCCTCAAGGCCTTAGTGCATCGCGTCGTCGGCTTCACTTTTTAACGAACCTGCTTTTTGGCCAAATCTGAACGCAAAGCCATTGAGCTTAGTGCATAGCCCCCTAAGTGCTATAAATTGGGTTTCTCTCTCTCTAAGTTCCTACCATTACTTCTACCCATGAGCACCTCTCGCTACTCACTGTTAAGTTGATGTGGGGGTACCCTAATCAGTTTAATCAAGGATTCTAATAAAAAGAATATATTAGGATTCTAATTTGGAGAATGCGACAATGTGGGAGGGGTGGCACTCATGATAATATCTGAAAATCAGGAGAGGTGGTGAAAGCAGTAATAATGGCATCTTGAAAATAGAGAGAAATTACCATAGCCAGACTTATGGATCAAGGACATTGATAGAAATGCAATCACAGATGGCAAATGATAATAAAAACACTATTCATTTTACTCCTTACGGAATGTCCCCAGGTCAAAATCTAAATTCAGACCTAGGGGAGACAAGGTTTTTAATTTGGTAAATCCAATAAATCTCCCTTTTGGATATTTGGATTATTCTATTTCCTCTCCTCTAGTTTGGGGTTGGGCATTCTATGCCCATACTGTAGATTTCAAACCTTCTGAATTTTGGTTATGTACCAATCTGAAATGATTAGGTACTGTATACGATGTGTCTTCAAACCCTTCTTGATGTTATATATATGCTCAGCTAATCTTCTTTTTGTTTGTCTTCTGGTTCTACCTATATATTGAAGTCTGGAAGGACACTCGAGCATATAGATTCCAAAACTGCTACTTAATTTATATTCTACATTAGTGACATTCAATCTAAAAATATCACCACTATTGCTGTATTTACAGCCACAACAGTTGGAGCAAGTATGGTATCCATTTAGACCTTTTAGCCAACTTGTTTTAGAATTGTTCTTATTGAGATAACTTGGTGCTACAGTAGAACTTGTTTAAGATTAGAGGCTGTTCTGAAGGTCACTTGGGGGCGACTGGGGAGGATACCTTCAAATTCTCATCTCTGAGTAGTATGTTCCTATGTTTTGTTTTACAATTCTCCTGATCCTTCCCATCGAAATGTAATCAGTTATAAAGAGTATTTGTGAATTTTGACTACTGTCCTCCTTTTTCTTACTTCTACTGTATACTGAACCAATTCATCACTATTCACTGCCTCTCCTTTTTTGAGAGCTGTTTGTAAATCACTTTCTTTATACAGCTCAACCCCGTTATAACGCGATCCGTTACAATGCGAATCCGCTTATAACGCGATGTAAGCATGGCTCCCAATTTTCCTATTTATGAATACTTTACAACACGATTTTTGGTATATTAAATACTTTATTGTACAATGCATACAATTGTACATTATTTCTAACGCGATCCACTTATAACGCGATGTGATTCTTTGGACCCCAAGCACAGTGTTATAAGGGGGTTGAGCTGTAATTCCTTTGAGGAATTTAGCTTTCAACTTAGTGGCCTGGTCTTCAAATATCTCATTTTGAGAAGAGTTTCTTTTCGGGCATGCGAATTGTCCCTGGGGATATTCCTGATCCATCTTGGGTCATGATGGCTTGACGCTAGAAGGTAATTGTTTGCATCTACCGCTTTATGGTCAAGTTTGGTATGTATTAGTCTGCCTGGTTTTTATTAATAATCCATGCGAAAGCATGAAAATCCGCCTACAATAAAATGTCTCTTTTTTTGGTGACAAAATAATAATATTGTATTCGTTCTGACAATTAAAATATTTGCTTGTATATTGTGTATTTGCTTGTATATTGTGAATTTTAAAGCGAATATCTGTTTTTCATTTCATTTTTTTCCATCTCCACACAAACTTCATGCAAACTAATTTTTATGGAAAGAAAAAAAGAGGCGGCTTTGTTCGAACTCAAATACGTCTATGAAGATTCACACTTGCGAATAAATGCCGTTTTTGCGGCAGATTCGAGCTTTGGCGAATAATTTGCCCATCTCTACTAAGGGCCTAATTGACTTGAATGGGTCTTTTACAAAAGTGGTTTAAAATGGTAGTTATTTATTGGGAGCCTGTTTTATGTATCTACTATTCTTTGAGTAAAGAGGTAAAATTCTAGCATGGCTCCAGATTCCTGGTGTTACACCACCAATGAAAAGGATCAGCTCAAGTTCTGATTTCTATGGAATGTGGGTGACACTGTGTGCTCATTTGCATGTAATTACTCAGAATCCCTGGCTACAGTGTAAGCATTGTATGTAGGGTTGCCAGGTGGCTTCTCCAAAAATACCGGACACAATGGTGAAAGGTGCAACACGCTTGAGACAGAGACACTCACACCCCTCACCTTTCTCTGCTCCATGATGTTTCCTTCTCTCCTTGGCTCCACCCCATAAGCCGCCTCCTGATTGGCTGCATTACCCAGCAGCAGCCAATCAGGATGGAGGAAGCTGTCCAGCCCCATAGCCATAGCATAGCCCTGCTCTCTCCTGCTCGGGGAAATCCCGTGGCCTCCTAAGCCGGTCAGCTCACTATGTCCAGAGCGGTAATACCGGTATACACATACAGGCATACCCCACGTACGCAATGGGACCGGAGCATGTATGTAAAGCGAAAATGTACTTAAAGTGAAGCACTACCTTTTCCCCACTTATCGATACATGTACTGTACTGCAATCGTCATATACGTGCATAACTGATGTAAAAAATGCATTTGTAACAGGCTCTATAGTCTCCCCGCTTGCGCACAGCTTTGGTACAGGTAGGGAGCCGGTATTGCTGTTCAGGACGTGCTGACAGGCGCATGCGTGAGCTGGCGTTTGCCTATTGGGCGATATGTACTTACTTGCGAGTGCACTTAAAGTGAGTGTCCTTAAACCGGTGTATGCCTGTACATGTTCAGTATTACCTCTAAGATTTAAGTGTCCAAATACAGTACAGTCCAGGTCAATACTGTGCACCTGGCAACCCTATATAATGGGAAAAGCAGGGTCGCAGACCTGTCTGAGACATGTGAATGTGCTCACATGATGTGTTTATTTGCTGTGGAATGTAGCAATGCAATGGGAGTTTCTTAAGGCCATAGATCTTAGAAACAATTGTCTAGAGGGGTCATGATTCTACTCCCATCCTAGAGCAAGGTGTGATGTTTATTTTAACCCAAGAGGAGCCTGACAAATTCTAACATTAAGATTCCAACATCCATTCCTACTGGCATGCAAGATAACAGCTTGTACAATATCCGCTTTCTGGTCAGCTTGGTGCTGAGATGAGATCCACGTGATGACATTGTTTTAAGGCATTTGCGTTTAACCCCTTAATGCCTTTTTTTCTTTTTTTTTTTACATCATCAGATGAAAAAGTAATTGAACGTTATGAGGCGAATTCGCGTCATTCGTCCTTAAGGGGAAGCAAATGCTGGGTGAGAATGGTAAGTGCTTGATGTGTTCCCAACTATATACCGCTGGACACAGAAAGTCTTACAATAGCACACCACAATGTGGGAGAGCCCTGTGATATACATTATGTCATAATAACGCCACTACTTTTAATACAAAAGACAGAAGTTCTTGTTGTCAGAGCCTTTCTTATGTTGCGTTAACAGTTGGTTTACATTGTGAATTGAGTGTACTTTCAAGTGCCTTAACATAAATGAGCATGAGAACACATTTTTATTGGTCTTTGATCCTCACCCTCAAAACTCCTAAGCTAGTTACATTAAGTAAACCTCCAGGCGAAAATAGCTGTTTTTGAACAACTTTACTTCTCACTATTTATTAAGCCCTTAAAGCTGCAGTTCAGTCAATATCCTGCATGTGTGTTTTTTTTAATAAATCAGTTCTGTAGTAAGAAAAAATACTTTTAGCATTTTCTGTTTTTAAAAAAACAACTTTGAAAGACCAATTTTCTTGTATTCTATTTTAACAGCCATTTGCTAAGGCAATGCCCCTTCATGTCCTGTCACAAGCTCTGGCACACCCCTTTGTCAGTCCTGCCCTCCCTCTAGCACTTGTCAGTGCAGGAATGCTCATGAATATTCATGAGCTTCCACTGCCAGTCAAGCAGATTATAAACAAATGCCAGCTTTTAATATGTCACCAAATTTCGACCTATCAATACATGGAAAACGAATTGAGCTGCAGCTATACTGTTCTTTAGGTAATTAGAGATTGCACACATGAAACTATTGAAGTAAAAAAATAAATGTAAAAAAAAAAAAAGACTGAACTGCAGCTTTAATTGCATGTCCAAACGGAGAAAATACAGCTTTTCTTTTATTGTCTAGGATTTGGTTCTAGTTGTGCAATTCTGTGCAGTATACTCATTGTGTATGCAATTTAGCAAACTTGTACTCCTCTCCTTATATGGTCTCTATCTTTTTCTCTCTCTCCTTCCTTCAAAAGCCCTATTTCGCCTACCTCAGGGGGTGAGGTATGTAAGTTTCCGTTTCTGTACGCCAGATTCAACGCCAGATTTGTATTGCATCAAAATAGCATGCTGTTTTCTGGTGATTTGGCATTGACAAAGTTTAATAAATAGAACCCTCAGTTTCTGGTTATACCACCAGGGCCACCGACATGGGCAAGAGCTGGGACAGCCGTGGGGGCCTGTCCTTAATTGGAGCTCCATTCCCACGCGCACAGCGGAAGTTGGGCTCGCCTGGAAGTTGGATCCAACTTCCGCATTCATCCGTGGGATCGGAGCACACCTCCCCCAAGGTAAGGTAAAAATAAAACAGTGTATTTTGTGTAATGCCTCTGTGTGTATTGGGGGGGTTATTGTCTGTGTGTGAATTTGTTGTGTGTGTGTGTGTGTGCGTGTGCATGTGTGTGTGTGATGGAGGTTATTGTGTGAGTGTGTTGGGGGATGGCCGGTAATTGTGTGTGTGTGCATATTGTATGGATGTATTGGGGTTTTGTACATTGTGTGTATGTTTGTATTGGGGAATAGGGGGTTATTGAGTGTGAGGAGGGGAGGTTATTGTGTGAGGCGGGGAGAGGTGTTATTGAGTGTGGGGAGGAGGGGTTATTGAGTGTGAAGAGGGGAGGTTATTGTGTGTGGCGGGGAGAGGTGTTATTGAGTGTGGGGAGGAGGGGTTATTGAGTGTGGGGAGAGGTGTTATTGAGTGTGAGAAGGAGGGTTGGCGGGATTGTGGGGGGATTTGAGTGTGATGAAGGGAGTTGTTGTGTGAGAAGGGGGGTTATTGCGTGATATTTGTGGTTATTGCGTGAGATGGGATTATTGAGTGTGGGGAGGATGGGTTATTGAGTTTGGGGCAGGGGGAGTTCTTGAGTGGAGAGGGGGGTTATTGTGTGAGTATGGGAGGTTATTGTGTGAGATGGGAAGGGAGGGTTAATGAATGTGGGGAGGATGGGTTAGTGAGTGCGGGTTAAGGGGTTGTTATTGAGTGTGGGTGGGTATTGAGTGTGGAAATGGGAAAATGAGAGGGGGAGAAATAAAAGGGGAAAGTGTGAGGTTTGGGTGTAAAAGAGGAAGGGGAAGAGTGAGAGGTGGAGTGAGAGACAGAGGAGGGGAAATAAATGCATGGGGGGAGGGATAGGATGAGGGAGTGTGACAACGAAAAGAGAAATAGAGAGGTGAGAGAGCAAGGTATGTGAGAAGGAGGGAGAAACAGAGGAGTCTCAAAAGGCTGCCGACATTTGGGGTGGCAGGGGGGGGGGAGCCGGTGGGTGGAAACCCTAGTCCTGGGCCCTGGGAAAGCTGTTGGTGGCCCTATATACCACTGCTTCTTAAAGCACCATTGGTATATTTTAAAAAAAGCCCTCCCTAAGTTTACATCTGCGTTGCCCCAAAGGCGGACAGCCTGATGGGGCTCCCCAAGAACTGCCCCCCTCTGCACAGGACCAGCGTGCTAAGGGTTAAGATGTGCTTGTACTTTGTGGAACGTCAACCCCCACCACTGGAATGTTAATGAGCCATGAGGACACAAAGATCTTTTTGATCACAGCTGCAGCAGATTAAATCTCAACCACCCCAGTGTACATCTGCGTTGCCCCAAAGGCGGACAGCCTTTGGCGCAGCCGAAGGGCAGCCAATGGGTGTGAGCCATTTGCTGCCGTTCGCTGATGTTCAGTGATGTTAAAGCTGCCCTATTTCAATCTGAAACTCATAAGCCCTTTATCCTTTGTACCCAATTTTCCAACTCTATCTGTGCATGAAAGGTCTGTGAATTCACTGTATAACCCTGTTCTTTTAATGTAACCATGTATTTTTTATAACTCTGTGCCCAGGACATACTTGAAAACGAGAGGTAACTCTCAATGTATTAGTTCCTGGTAAAACATTTTTATAAATAAAATAAATAATAGCAGGGATCACCAGAGCTGAACTGCTTTGATTTTGATTTGATTCAGCTCTGGGGACCCCCTGTTTCCCGAGTTCCTCACCGAAGAAGGTGCTGCCGTGATCTCTCTTCAGTTTAAAGGCCCAAGCGTCACACGGGCCAATAGAAAGCTGGGACACAGAACCTTTAAACCTCTATACTGTGAACCCAACCTCGGCTGCTACAGGCCGCCCCTTGAGATGGATTTATTTCAGGAAGCAGGGGGTAGTCAGAGCTGCAATCAACACGGTTTGGCTCCCGAGACTGGAAAATTATTACACAAAAGTAAAAACCTCAACAGCGAATGCCACTTCAAGCTAAAATGATATCACTTTTACTAATGAGGCTGTTAGCTGCTAGAAAAAATAGCTCAACAAGCACGGGCTATATGATTCACCAAAAGTATTGCTGTCCGTTCTAGCAGCCAAGGGGTTAAAGTCCAGTTGAAACAGTTTTGAACACAGCAAAGCTTTTGAAATAAACCAGACAATCTTGAAACACTGTAATGTCCTTGTTTAACTACCTTTATTACACTTTTCCAAATTAGGCTACAATCTCTGGTCAAGAAAATACAATAGCAAAGCTTCATGCAAACGTGCTGGGAAGCATCAAAGTCTAATTAAGAATAGAGCTGTTAATCCTAGAATACATGCAATCATTTTTAGTTAAAACTCCACGCTATCCAGTTACGTATCCCATAAGAGGAAAACCTTTGGCTTATTCCAACTTGTGTCATTCTTATCACAATAACATTGCATGGGTTGGCCGGTGTGGTTTTGCAATGGTGTTAGTGTGAATCACTGATTGCAATGCGTGTGGGAACATGCTGAATAGCCGTGTCAATACATTTCGTGTTATAGAATGTATAAATGACTGCAAACATACAATACTTTTAAACGACAAAATCAGCAGGAGTGCTGACAAGTATGACCAATATAGGCAGGAGGAATGATGTCAGATACTGGGATGCCATGTCCTTTTCTCAAATTATAATCAAGATTTTTTTTCTTAACAAAAATAGTTTATTTCCCTCTTCTCTGTCGATATGCGTTGTTTGGGGGAACGGCTCTTTGGCATATCATTAGCACCAACGTCTGTTATACTTAACGCAGTGCTCTTTCCGGACTACATTTTCACTTGACCTGACGTTAGTGTGCAATAACTTAGTGCCTCGTTAAGTCATTAACAGAGACCTTTGTGGGTCTGGGCTATAGTATTGCCAACCTGGCACCATCGTGACTTTAGAGTCCATTAATGGTTTTCCAAATCTCAATTTTCTTTCGAGATATATAGGTCTATTAGCAATCATGCAAAGTAGGGGAAAGGGGAAGGGAAAAGGAACCCTCGCGTCTGCCCATGATATAAAAGGTCAAAAAATAAATATAGTGTACAACGGTGCAATAAAGGGAGGGGGAGAGAGAGCAAAATTGATACTAGGAAACAAAAGCACCCAATTTGACAGCACTCGTTGTATATGATGATGTAATGGTGAATTACTTCAAATCTAATATTTTATTAATCTCAATTAAAATAGATGTCAAAACATTGAAACCAAAAAACCAACTGACATTGGTAACAAAACACACAAAACAGACAACAATACTTCCTCAGCACTAGCGTGTATACATGGCACATTATATTAGGGGGCTATAACTGGATACGGACTAGATCCGTGCTCCAGAGCCAGTTATCACACTTTGTGAGCTCTTGTGCATGTTATTCATGAGTAACATCTCTGATACCGATTTGCTAAGTTATTAGCTTTTCTAGACATACTGGTGTTCCTTACAGGGGTTCAGTGAGTTCAGATACATCAGACCATTTCAACATTGGATATCATCCGGTCTGTATAACCTCATGTGGCAGTGAGTCAACATTCATTTATTATATGCCTGGTATTTCACTGTGGTATATATTTGTGCATGATCAGTCCTACGTTACCTGTTTTAATTATACAGGCTTTTTAACCCTTATTATTGCTGTACTAGGGGGTTAACTCCTATATATTTGTGAGTTTCCTTTTCTGCCATTTAGCAAATAGGTTAGAATTCCTTTATCCCCCAAGTTTTCAGTTTTAGTATCAAGTATTGTTGTCTGTTTTGTGTGTTTTGTTACCAATGTCAGTTGGTTTTTTGGTTTCAATGTTTTGACATCTATTTTAATTGAGATTAATAAAATATTAGATTTTAAGTAATTCACCATTACATCATCATATACAACGAGTGCTGTCAAATTGGGTGCTTTTGTTTCCTAGTATCTATTAGCAATCAGAATGTAGGGGATTATATTTCTTAAACCAACACTGGAATACACCCTCACATGGTTAATACTGGAGATAGTCACTTCCAATGAACCAACAATTTTGGCGGCCTAAAATAGCTGCTGACTTGAAGCTGCCTACCAGCCAATCAGTAATTTTGACCTATTTGACCCCTCTTTCTGATTATCTTACAGGTAGAACAATACACACCAGCCATTGTGGAAGAGGGTAAATGCTCTGTTATTAAATGCTAAAAGTGTCGGACTAGTGCTGATCCTCACTAAAAATAGGGGGTCAACGGAGCAAATTCCTTTTTCAAGGCCTTCAAATGCTTGGAATAAAAGAGGCTGCCTATCGATGATATGCACTACTCCAGATGAACCGACCCTCCAACATTTGACACATGGAAATACGTATAACAAAAGTGCACAAATGGTTTCCCAGCTCCCAAAAGAAATAATGAAGCACACGTGATATAGCAAAGAGTGTTTTACTCAAATAATGAATGCGATATAGTATTATACTGTAAAATGAGCAATAAAGTAGCTACACCGGCTAATCCCATTAGTGCAATGCACACATTACACACATAGTAAATGAAGCAGAGTACAGTAAATACAAAGTTAAAAGCCAACACTGCTCAAAAAAGTGAAACCAAACTGATACTTATCTGGATGCAGAGTGGTGGGAGAAAAGAAAAAAAAGGGAGACTAAGCACATGGTACTTCCCTAAGTACTATTCTGCAAACGTTCCACCTAATAAAGGTATATCTCTTCATTGCCACGGACTTCTGCGACACGGAGGGGCCACTACTGCCACTTGGAGAGCCCACAGCGACACTGTCATTGCCTATTGCATCCGTGGACATCAGTTTGTACCTTTATTAGGCGGAACTTTTGCAGAATAGTTCTAGTTGTCCTTTTTCACTTTTGGGAGTACTGTTCTGTGTGTGAGGAGTACTTAGGGAAGTACCACAGGCATTTGTCCTGTGGGAATGGGCCTGAGGAAGGGTTCCTGCACCGAAACGTTGGCACCCTTATTTAATTTTTCTGTTCCCCCCTCCCCATGTGTCAATTTCCCTTGTTTTTTGCACTCCTCCCATGCCTTAGTCTCCCATGTTTTTCTATTCTATTTCCCACAACTCTGGCTCCAGATAAGTATCAGTCTGGTTTTACTTTTTTGAGCAGTGTTGGCTTTTTACTTTGTATTTACTCTGCTTAATTTACTGTGTGTGTTAATGTGTGCATTGCACTAAGGCTGAGACCCCGCTAGCGCTGACCGCGCTCATGCTTGAGAGTGGTGACTTCACCAACACTTCAAGCATGAGCGTTATGCTGTCCTGCAAATTTTTTTAGAGCAGGGGGCGTGGCTATGAAGGGAGGGGCATGACATTGGCTGGATCATGGCTGTGTGTGTGTCTGTGTGTGTGTTATGTGTCTCTGTGTCTCTGTGTGTATGTGTCTCTGTGTATGTGTGTGTCTCTGTATGTGTGTCTCCATTCTCTTCGTCCCCCCTTCCAAAAATGGCAATTAATTGTGCAAGAAAAATAAAATAAATAAAAATTGTGCAAAGAAAAATAAAAAAAAACCTCTCTCCGCTCCCCCCCCTTCCACCTCTCTCTGTCCCCCCCTTCTACCTCTCTCCGTCCCCCCTCCCACCTCTCTCCATCCCCCCTTTCCACCTCTCTCTGTCCCCTCTTCCACCTCTCTCCGTTAACCCCCCGCCCTTCCACCTCTCTTCGTTCACCCCCCCTCCTTCCACCTCTCTCCACTCAGCCTATTCTGTCTCTCTCTCCCCATTGGTCAGAGCAGGGTCATGTGACCCTGCTCTCCGCTCCAAAGACAAACTCTTTTGTCTCGCCAAGCCCCAAGTTTGGGAGAGCGTGCCCGCTCCCTGCATGAGCGTGGGCATGGTGATTAACTTGTATAGAGGTAAGCGCGCCAAACGCATATCGCGGTCAGCGCCAGCGGGGACTCAGCCTAATTTGACTAGTCGGTGTAGCTACTTTCTTGCTCATTTTACAGTATAATACTATATCTTATGTGTGTGCAAACTGGGGGGTGCAAGATTTTCCAGGGAGGCGCGGCGGTTGCAAGGCCCTGCGCTCTTCCCCAAGGCATTTAATTTAAATGCCGGGGGACATCGGATCACTATAAGTGCTGTATATACATTATGCTTTATGAAAACAGGTATATTTTATTTGTTACATAAGTACAGGATAAAGGATCTTCCAAGCAAGTGATGCCTCACTGTAACACGTGCAATTAACTTTATGCGATGATCATGTTAATGATAAAATGTGTATTTTGGGATTTATTTGTATATACTTATGTACTGTACACACAATATACTTTAGGTGTTATTAAAAGCCGCATAACCAGTTGATCCATATCAGATAAGTCATCACTCTCTCATCTGCTTTACGTATGTGAAGGTTTGGAGCTTCCACCACTGATAGAACTATCTACAATAGCTACAGCTGGATTTAATTGCTACATGAGATTAAAAAAATGCTGGCACACATTTGGAAGGTATGGATCAGTACAGTCTGACATTACTCATTACTGCCCATAGAACATTTCAAAGCATTTTATTTATCGGGTTTCTCAATTACCTAAAGGCACAGTAAATAACAAACTATTATGATGAACTGCTGTTGTGAGGTAGATGTTTTTAGCAATATTCTCTGAATGGCCTTTAGACTGTCAGCCGAGCCTTTCTGTCCACTAGATTGTAAGTACAGAGGAAATGCAAATAGCTCTCGAGCTGCACAGTGCTTGTTTTGCTAGGATACAACTTTAGCTCAAAGAATTCCTCTTAAGGTTCTGATTGGTCGCTGTCCTCCAGCTGCTGACGTCACCCTGTTGCTGGGTGGAAATATTCTGAGGCTCTGAACTTGTTCCTGTTTTTAGCTAAACTTGTGAAAAGGAGCTAGAAATAGTTCATGTTTGCAGTGAAAGCAAATGACGTGCGAAGTTTCAACAAGCCATGGATCTGATCTTTTTCTTTCTTAACCTTTACCATGGAGCTATGTCGATCAGCAAGTTATTATTGCTGTCCAATATAATGTTGTCCCATCCAGTGTGACGGGGCATTAATTATATTGTTTGGCATATGTAGGAGTGCACAGTATACTATACTGTATGTAGCTTTGTATAAGGAATGTCTTAGCCCCCACCCTGCAGAAGTCAGGCCCATTTTGTGGTGCCTAAGGCATAAGGAGATGCAAGAAGCACATTATATAAGGCTGAGTTTATAGTCCTGGCTACAGCGACGGCTTGCAGCCACAAAGCAACCCAATGTAGTCCATAGCGACCGCATATAGTCGGAGCGACAGCGACGGCGACGAGCAGCGCCACAAAGCTACCAAAATCTCGGTAGCTGAAAGATTTTGATATTTGCAGCTACAGAAGCCCCATGTGACTTGCAGCAAGCCAATCACACGGCCCCTCTGCCTTCCCCCTACCTGACGTCACCGCCCCTTGCAGCCAGCAACATCGCACACCACAGTGCAACAGTACGGTGACGAGTGACGTCACTGGTAGTGTCGCAGTAGCAAGGACTATAAACTTTAAGGTGGCACAATCATGAAACAAATATAACGTTAGCCACATAAAAAGAGATGCAGTTCCTCTGGCAATATGCGCTACAGGAACACATAAGCAAGTGAGCCCCATCTTTATAGGCACCATAAAATAATCAATTTATTTATCACATACGAATATCAGCTTACCAATAAAATGCCTGCATTTATTCAGTTTATATGTGTGTAGCCAGGTCCCCCTCTTACCGCCGGGCTGCGTGAGGGGGCAGGCTGTGAAGGTGGCTGGAGCAGGGAGCAGGTGAGCAGGTCGCCGATATTCTGACAAGGGTGTCGCCATCTTGTTTGTGCCACACTTGTGCAGTAAAAATACGCGCATGCGCAGTAAGATTGTAAGTGCGGCTGCCATCTTGCTTCACCCTCGCTCATGCGCAGTAGGTTCCCAGCGACAGCCATTACGCCCAAAAGTTCCGTAGGGGAGCTACAATTCTCAGCAGCCCCAGGGGCTGCTCAACACGTGGGCAAGCACAGCCAATATGGCTGCAATGATCTCGGCAGGACTAAGGATACATTTGGTGTGCTCAGGAGACCACGCCAGTCGGAGAAGGGAGACAGACAGATATGTAGGGTCTCAGGAGCCTGTGGCTCTGAGGCTAGGCCTAGTTTGTCCCTTTAGGCCCCAGATAGGCCCCGATCGCGTGTAGCTTGTGGCTGCTTCAGGGAAGGTCCTTTAGATAGGATGCTTCCCTATTTTACTGTCTAGTGTCAGGGACACAAGGGAGACGCTGCACGGTGACTGCGGCCTGCGGTCCGGGACCAGACCATATCAGTGCAAGGGACTCTGGTGATATTATCCATGCCGAAATTTACCCCACGCAGAGGCGGACACCTTCGCGGACGACGACGTCACTGGATCAAGCTGGTCCCTGCTGCTAAGTCGGCCGCACTGGGTACTGGAGTACCCGTCAGGTACCTCAACTAAGTGCACCAACACTGCAAGGGATAGCGCTATCTCCAACACTTTGAGTGGGCCTTGACATTGGGAAAACAAGGGACATCAGGGTATTGATGCCTGGCACCCAATGAACTTTGGGGACACTCACTGGAGGTATTGGTTTGGGCCTATCCTACTGTGTGGTGCAGGGTACCGTTATACCGTGTTTAGTAAAGGTTGTGATTATATACCTGAGTGTGTGTGTTATTGGTATTGTTCCTGTAAGGGGCCTATCCCACCAAGTTGGGATCCCTTACAGGTGGAGGCGCTGCACTGGGACGAACCAGAATCACCCGAGGCTCAGGCCCTCTGATTGCCAGACAGGTAATAGCAGCATTGGTAGTTCCTTCCCTTGTACGGGGGAACAAGGGCTACATGTACATAAATTAATACAACATAAAATAGAAGTGGTCAAAAAATGATCTATAACCTGCTGATCAGGTTATCGATCTCCTAGCTGCTGTAATTAGCTGCAGGTTCTGAGATCAATAAATGAGAGACAAGCAGGGGGGACTAGCCTATGCTCCCACACATGGACAGAAATATGTACAATAGTTTCAGCTGGTTTCAGTAGGTCTAGGACTCGAAAAATAGGGATATTACCTGGTATACGGGTACAGTTGAAGTGTATGATATAATACAGTGATTCCAAACAGGAGTTTGGGGAACCCCTGAGGGTTTGCAAGGTGCCTCCATGGGGTTCACCACCAAAAATATGTAATGGCAGACCCAAGGCAGTGTAGTGTGTTTTATGTTTGCGTATGTCGCTTTTTACTGTGTAGGAGGCAGACCCGCTAGACAGAGTTGGATAGTATAGACCGACCTGTACCTGGGATCTAGATATGGACTCAGTAGAATAGTGGAGTCGGTTCTGGGGTCAGGGCAGGAGAGATGCAGAATGGTCGTCGTCACTATTCTGGGGTAGGGCTGGAGAAGTCAGAGAAGAGAAGTCCGGTGACAGTCAGGGGTGTGAGGCTGGCGAAACAGCAACAGGACTTCCAACAGGAGACAAAGATGGGCATTCGTTACACTGCCATGGAGAGAGGGAAATGGAACCCTTATAAAGGGAGAAGACAGGTGTGATCAATCCAGCTCAAGCAGAGGCTGACTTCCTGCCGTGGTCGGCCATGTTGGTAGAGGCAGCGAAGTCAGGGGGCATCCATGTTGGAGAACATTATAGTATCTCATCTTTTAGGTGGAGACTCTGAATCCCCAGGGGCAGGCTTAGCAGGAAACCCCTAATGGAAGTTCTTGACCAAGGCAGGATCGTGGACTCCAGATTCCTTGACACAACTCCTCTCTTCAGTGCCATACCCCTTCCAATTGATCACGTACTGGAGGGACCATCTAGATATACGGGAGTCCATGATCTTCTGGACGACATACTCTGGTTGACCGTCCACGGAAATTCCTGGTGACCAGTTTTAACAAAGAGACATGTAAGGTGGAGGGAATCTTGAGCGATGGGGTTTCAGGTGAAGGCCTTCTGTCTTTATCCACACTTCTGTTCTGTGTCTCCCCTGCCATGCGAAGATTCGCCTGTATGCCTTTCCAGAGATCCTGCAGGTCAACAGCCCAAGTATCAGCTGTAGGGGCATCTACTGCCGAGGAGTCACGAGGAAAGGTAGTCGTGTTATATCCTAGTACCACGAAGAAGGGAGAGCACTTCAGGGACTCTTGGGACAGGGAGTTCATAACAAATTCTGTCAGAGCCAAGAGGTCCGCCCAATCGTCCTGCTACTGGGAGACATAGCACCGGAGGCACTGCTCCAACATTTGATTAGTCCTCTCCATCCGGCCATTAGGTGGTGCTGTTCAAGCAGCTCCTCCTCTCCCTGACTGCAGTGTGCTATCTCTGATAAGGTACAGTATGGGTGTATGCATAAGTGCATGTACATTTTGGTAGGTGTGTGTGTGTGTGTGTGTGTGTGTGTGTGTGTGTGTGTGTGTGTGTGTGTGTGTGTGTGTGTGAAAGGAGAGAGGGGAAAGAGAAGAGAGGGGGAGGGAAGGATGAGAAAGGGATAGGAGAGGGAGAGAGAAAAGAGGGGGGAGGGAGGGAGAAAAGAGGGGGGAGGGAGGGAGAAGGGGAGATGGAGGGTGAGGAGGGGGAAAAGAAGAAGAAGAGAGGGAGAGAGAAGAGCGTGAGGGGAGAGAGAGGGAAAACATAGAGGGGGAGGGAGAAGAGAGTGAGGGGAGAGGGAGGGAGAAGAGAGTGAGGGAGAGGGAGGGAGAAGAGAGAGTGGTGAGAGAGAGAGGGAGAACATAGAGAGGGGAGAAGGAGGGAGGGAAGGGGAGGGAAGAGAGAGGGATAATAGGGAAGAGAGATGGAAAAGAGGGAGGGAGAGGATAGAGGAGAAGAGATGTCCTTGTTTTTTTCTCATGCATCAGGTTTCAGAGATATTGGCACATATTTACGAACCCCTGCTACTCCATAATAGTGTTTTTTGAAACATTTCCTCATGAGCCACAGCCCTGCCAGCTTTCTGACTCAACCACCGAACATTCTAATATGCAAAAAAAAAAAAAAAAAAGTGCGTTCACTTGGATGCAAGTGCATTGGTTATTCCCAAAACCTGGTGTGGCCATGGGTCACAAGGAGAGGTTTCAAAAACACTGCTCTATGAGATACCTCTTGGCACCGGAAGACACCTTCTGTCCCAGTCTTCAGCACTAGAAGGTGACTTTTGGAGAAGCTCTGCTATATAAATATGGGCCATAATTTTTTGTTTGTTCTGGATACTTTTTGTCTTTTTAGGTTGTAATAGCGGCGTTAACCTTTTTGCTGCCAAGATAATTTCCATATGAGTGGCCAAGGGAGTTTTAACATTTTTGCAATAAAGCTTCCAAATAATGATTTGTGTGTCTTTTTTTGTGGTGTATCCTACTAACCCATACACTGTTTATTTTTGGAAGAAGTTAAACCTTTATTTGGTGTTTGTCCCAAGTGCACATTAAGTCATGTGACTTAAGCAATCTCGTTAACATGCATCAGGGAGAATTTCTACTTGTGATGGTGAGTGCCCATATATAATAACTATAATACCAACCTACAGTCTATCCTAAACGCTGCTGCTAGAATCACTTTACTCTCTCCTAAATCTGTCTCAGCGTCTCCCCTGCTGAAATCCCTCTCCTGGCTTCCTATTACATTCCATATAACTCACAAAATGCACCTCTCCTCTTTCAAGGCTATACACTCTTTTGCTCTTGCTTACATCTCAGCCCTAATTTCTCTTTATACACCTACCTGACTTGCATTCTGCTGAAGGATGTCTTCTGTATACCCCTTTTGTATCTAAAGCCCTCTCCTGCCTAAAACCTTTCTCACTCACTGCCCCACACCTATGTGATGGACTTCCCATCTGTATCCGACTGGCACCCTTTCTCTCCACCTTTAAGACCCATCTTAAAACACATCTCTATAACAAAGGATATAGGTAGCTGATGATATACATCCAGTGGCGGATTTCCCATTAGGCCCGGGACTAGGGTGGCAAAATTTGGGGCCAGCAAAAATGTTCGCCCCTATATGAATTTGCCATGCTCTCGGGCCTATCGGACATAATGGGAATGCACTTACATGTATTGGCCCCCTCCTTGCTGCTGCCCCCTTCATCTCCTTTGGAATCACAGTGTCAAATGACGCTGCGGATGCCCCAACATGATGTCACACGGCGGCTCATTGCCATGGCAACGTGACGTTGCAACATCAAATGACGTCATGACAATGCAATGGCATGTGCCGTCACGTTGATAAAGTCCACGGCGTCATTTGACGCTGGTATTCCAAAGGAGATGTAAGGCGGCAGCAAGGAGACGGCCGACACGTGTAAGTGCTTAGGGGTGGCGGATTTTGAAATCTGTATTCAGCTGCATACATCTCATACATCCACCTTGACCCCTTGCAGACGAATTTACCAGAACACCCTCCTACTGTCTCTGTAAGTTCTCCTCACTTAGATTGTAAGCTCTTCTGGGGGCAGGGATTCCTTTTCTTATTGTTACTTTTAAGTCTGAAGCGCTTATTCCCATTATGTGTTACATTATTATGTCACACGTGTTACTGCTGTAAATCGCTATGTAAATGGATGATGCTATATAAATAAAGATATACAGTACATACATAACTTTATTTCATACAGAAATGTTCTCCCAAAGTCAAACAGCTTCACAATTACAATATAGCACGCTATATGCAGCACTGTACTGTACATATAATTGTACAGACACAGTCCCTGCCCCGAAGATCTTACAATCCATGTTTGGTGCCTGTGGCCCAGCTCTCCTTTTTAACTTGAATTATCTCCCCTCCTTTCTGATTGGTAGTCGGGTTGGGGGCATGGGGGAGGTGAGGGAATGGCACGCTTCAGCTTCAGGGACCCCTGTTCTCCACCCTGTAAAAAAAAAAAAAAAGGGATGGGGTTAATATTGCGGGATTGCTGCTCTAAAGTACTTTGTACAGTGAAGGGTTGTTGTCACTTTTTTTACCCACTATAACCTGATTGTGTCTGGTTAGTCTGACAGGGAGCTGGGTAATTGCAGCTAGAGACAATTAGCCAGTCTCCATCTGGCTCATCAGTCAGGTGGAAAAGCCTCCTGCTTAAACTGCAGGGGATCTCTCTAGCACAGGGGATGTGTGCTGACAGAGAGATACTGTACCAAGGAATTAAACCCTCTATTCCAGAATACAGCGTCTTTGGAAGCCGCCAGAGCGTGCACCCCACAAACACCAACCCAGACCCGGAGACTGATAAAGAGCCCCTCATAATAGGTATCTCTTTGGACTTTGAGGTCAGAGGCTGGTAAGAGGCCTATCCTCCCAGCCCTGCAGATAGGGACTTGGAGAGTGAGTTAGCCTTTACAAAGGGATAGGCTGCTTTGTTTTATCTGTATGCTGCCTTAAAGGTGTATTGTTTGAAGATGCAGGCTAAATAAAAGCCAAGGTGTATTCCCCCAAAATCTATGTCTCCTTGGCTATACATCTGTACTCGTCACCTACAGTCATCTTGATACATATCCACATATACTTCAGTAATCATGGGCCTTTATATTCCATCACTGAATTAAGACCATACAGTAGATATAACATTTGCATATAGAGGAATGGTGTACTAAAGGTACATGGTGCATTAATCATTTGGGAACCATTTTTTACAATTTACGTGCTACATTATGAAGCAATAGTGAGTATGGCTGCAAATTTGGAAAACTTTACAAACAAACAGCCAAATTACATTATTAACACACTCTAAAAATGGCCGGGATAAAAATGATGCAATAAGTGTGTCCAGTTGCGCAATGGCGCTTTGTGATACTTGGCTATTTCCAACAATCCCTCTTTGCAGCGGTGTCTCTGCGCAGGCAGGATGTAGAGGTATCACGAACAAATGAAAAGAACGAGATAAAACGCACCAGAGGTAAGTTTACAAGTACTGAATTCACATGAAAAAAAGGTTACCACCTATAACATAATTAAGTAGGAACGATAAACATCCATCGGCAGAAAAAGCAATAGAGGCCCAGCGTCCATCGATGGAATTCCACAAGAGCTGTGCACACTCGCTCCCCCTCACCCCATCCCCCCCACCAGACACACTCCTGGAGCTCCAAACACTGATGGCATCCCCTCGTAACAACGTAGTGACGTAATGACGACATGACCCACACATTTTGCATTCTGTACGTGCTTCCTTATTGAGTGTGCATATTTCTCGCAGGATTCCATTTACGGATGCTGGGATTCCATTGCTTTTTCTACCGATGGATGTCTACCATTACTTCCGTAATTGTAAGTTATAGATGCTAACCTTTTTTATATGATAAAATTTATAGTTGTCCAACGCTTGTGGTCTCTAACACAACATCTGGACCAACATGCACATCCTTTGTTACTTTGGTTGTACTGAAATGTTGAGGTCTCACAAGACACTTATTCAAGTATACAGAGCATTCTCAGTGAATCTGTATAAAATAACTGAAAGGTGTCAATAGTTTTTCACAATTCCATTTATGAAGAATTCCCATTTTGGTCCATTAGTTACCACAACCAACAACCAATTTAAGCACACAGTTCAATTCTCTGCCAGTATTTGTCATCACTAATGTTGATCTGACATTTAAAATATTCAAAATAATTATGATGTTGTCCTCCACCTACTGTGTTAGGTTCTGAAGTTGTGAACCTCAGAAGGCCGTCAAAAAGAGAAGTGTTAACAGACGTGAAAACCTAATTTCTGCATTTGATGAAGCAACAATACCAGTAAAAGCCATTCTTAAGAAAATACAAGTAAGATACCTGGCAGGAGGAGAATTGTAATTTAATACACATAGCCACAATTTTCAAATACAAAACAAGAACAAAATACAAACACAAATAGTCTGCAAAAAAATCCTTCTCTCCCTCCCCTTCTTTCTTTCCCTCCCCTTCTTTCTCCTCCTCCCCTTCTTTCTTTCCCTCCCCTTCTTCTTTTCTCTCTCATACTTTGGTGAAAACAGTGCGGTACCCTGTCAAAATATGTTTAACTTGAGTAAATAGAACGGCACCTTGAACAATTTAGTTATTTTTCTTGATGAAAAATAAGTAGGACAAAGTCATTGTTTTACACGCAAGTCAATGTAGCTTTACCTTGAGCTTGTTTATCTACTGTATTACAGGCACATTTTGTATAATATTAACTTCTGCCTGTTTGTATAAAGCATTGATCAGGAAGAGAACAGTTCTGAAATCAATAGTTACTCAAACTAGCTCCCAACTCCCCAAGGTAAATGTAACACGTACAAAAGCTATTACCCTTATTTGCCTTGTTCTTTTTAGGTTTGGAGACAGATTTGATTCAAATGTAACCTATAATATGTGGGTCTGTGCAAGTCCCTGTAGTTACTTATAGACTACCAACGTTTCTCTAAACAAATTGTTTTTACAGGTGTTGGCCCTGAACACCACAGCACATAGTGTAACATGTTACGAAATTAACATGAGAGCTCCAATCTAGAAAAGAGACAGGATTCTCAAAAACCCAGAAAACTCAGAGTAGAAGAATTCTTATGTTGATATATTTAAACCTATCATAAGGTTGCCACGTACACACACACACACAATCCACCCGCCGCCCCCCCCCCACAATATACATACAATCCCCCCAACAATACAATCACACACATCCCTCCACCCACAATACACACACACAACCATCCACCCACAATACACACACATGCACAACCATCCCCCCCCCCACACACACACAATAAACACATACAACCCCCTCACAATACACACACACACAACCCCCCGCCCCCACAATATATACAAACCACTCCATCACACACACACACACAATCCCCACCACCAACCACCATATCTATGCAACATGCCCACTTTTAGCTGGGGGGGAGGGTAGGCCTCCAGTGCCAGTCCCGTGGTGAATGCAGAAATTGGGCCGACTTCCGGCGCACAAGGGGGTGGCTTGGAGTGAAGCACAGGCCGCAGCTGGGGAGAGCCAGAAATGGAAGGCCGGGCTCAACTTTCTGTGCCTCAGGCCCCGAGACAATTTTGACAGTTCTCCCCCCTGAAAATACGGGACAATTATGCGTTCCAACAGACCATTCAGGGAAAATTCAATTGAAAAAGGGACAATCCTGTATATACAGGATGTCCTGCAACCCTCTGCTATCACTACCTGCAAATCCTGTTTTCAAAAAGGTTATTACCATTAAATTCCATATATTTCTTATATTAATTCCCAGTGGTGTAGCCAGGACTTTGCTTTGGGTTGGTGGTGGGGCACCAATGGAGCAGCGCACAGCCGGAAGGAACTTACACCGCATTGCTGACCTGCTGGCAATGCACCAATACAGTATGATTATACTTCGTATTAGTGTTAACTTTTATTTGCACTTTTTTACCTTAATACATCTCCCCTCTTGAGTCCAAGTAGGTAGGAGATGAAATCAGTGGACACAATGAACCATTAAAAAGGTGGTGGTGTAAAGGACTGGCTGAAGGAAGTGAGTAGGTGGTGAATATGCCAATTAATTTTAAATATTTGTTTGTCAAAATTGTGAATTACGAATAATTCGCATATTGTCCATGTATCTCAGGTGTGTTCACAGGCATCTCTCCAGATGGAGTAAAGGTAATAAGTAAATATGGGAAGAATGTTAATCCAGGGAGATATCTTATTGTTAGTATTTGAAATCAGGAAGGAATTTATTTTGTATGAGACGGCATTGGATGATGTTTCCCTGGGTTTTTTGTTTGCATTCCTCCGTATCAATAAACTGTAAATACTGCTGTTTTATGTAACGTTATGCTCTTTGCCCTGATTTCATGGAAATTAGTGAATCTAGGCCTTAATAGCTTATGGTGGTCATTTAATAAAATCTCCAGGGTTCAAAACTGGGGCAAAAAAACGGACTAAATTTATCAAAGAAAAATATTTATTTATAAATCAATGGAATTTTCTCATTTTTTTATTCTGATGCAGTATTCTTGGCCAAGTTTTGCAGCCGGGGAAACTTTGATAAATGTCCCCTACGTATATTATTGTATCACAAGAATGTAGATGGATGTTGCCTTTTCAGCAGGTTAATGTAGATTACTGTAGGTTTGATGCTTCTAATATGAGTGGTTCCGATTCCCATTTGAGCTCTAGAGGTACTAGTTAGGGACGTCACTCCTTGGATATCCCAATGTAGGATGAAATTGGGAGGCTTCTGGATAAGGTTAGGGCCGAGACTGTATTGAAAAGGCTCTGCCTAGGAATTTGATGTGAACGTTAGAAAAAAATTTGAAATAAGTGTAGCCCTGTTTCCCCCTGAACACAGGAACTACTCGTGCTGCCCTTCTACCTGTTGGCTCACAGAAGCCTAACCCTCTGCCACAGAGAGCCTGGGATGATACACTTACTAATCTGGTGCAGCAGATCACACACTTGCATAAAACAGAAAGGTCTTTACTGAACATATATTCATTGCTTACCACTCTATAATGAATAAGAACACCATACCCATGCCCCGCCAAGGCGTGCCCCACACCGTGTCCCCAATATGATAGAAGTCCCTTTGGTCAATTATCCCAATAGTGTCCCCAAATAACCCACCCGTGTAGGCGTGATCAGCACCTGTGATAAACCGGTATGTTGGTGCACTTAGTAACAATACCTGCCGGGCGCTCCAGCCCCCGGGCCCGCAGATACTTCGAAAAGGATCCGCCAATCCACGATGTCCTCAGCGACATCCTTCAAGGGTGGTCCCACCGGGTAATGTCTCTCTCTCTTGCAAGGCCTGGTCCCAGACCTCTCTTTAGGGAATACAGCATCCGTTGTGTCCCTCACTCTCACCACTATGCTAAAGGGCTATGGTCCCTTTACTAGGGCCTGTCCCTAAAGCAGCCACAAACTTACTTGATGTCTCAGGGCCTATCTGGGGCCTAGGGGGTTCTCTGTCCTAGCGCAGAGGCTACTTGCCTCTCTGCACAGACACCTCTGTCCCCTAACCCTTCCTGACACCCACTGATTAACGTGGTCCCCTGCGCAACCTCCTACTTCCCTTCCTGGAGAATCCTTGTGCCCTATTGGTTCTCTGGCGTCAGGTGGTCGTCTCTAAGGCTCATGGGACTTGCAGTTCCCGCCAGGAGCTCTCCATGATTCACGGAGCTTCGCGCGCTTTACACTGCGATGCACAAGCTGTTTGAGGTCTGCCGCACCTCCCGCGCTCACAGCGCATGCGCGACTACCCCGAGCAACATGGCGGCGCCCTGTAGCAGCTACCGCCGGGAGCCCCCGGCGACTCAGCCGCCCCCGCAGTTCCCCGGCACACAACGGGGGTCCCTGCTCTGACCGGAGGTTAGGGGGAAACCGGAGGACCTGGCTACATAAGTAAACATGAACCAAAGGGAAAAGTGAAGAGAGGGAAGCTCCCGCATCAGCTTAAATTGAAAAACAATTGTCAGAAGTAAACTGTGAAAAATAAGAATAATGATACGGTGCAAATGGGGATAAGGGTATAACTCACAAAACAAACAAAGATTCCCCAATGAATGCACTCAAATCAAGTAGTGAGATATGTTGAATGAGTTAAAAATACTCTTTAATCAAATATATAAGTAAAAAATGTTGTACAGAGGGATATGGTATAAATGTCCTTGACCACTCCCTAATGACACACCAATTCCTAATCACAAAATAATGTGTATATCTTAAAAAATGCCCTTAGAGGACAGAAATCGCATAGATGTACACTAGCCACTCTAATATCCAATTCAATGATACAGCTACAAAGTTCTTGGTATTGCTACTATAGTGGCAACAATGTTTTACTAAAAACTGGAAAGGTTATATGATACCTATTACCAGTACTATTTCACCATTATGTGATTGATTGAGCTGTGAATAATGTATCTTAAATGTAGCAAAAGTGGAAATGAAAACTGTTCTGTCTCCAAGGCATATAATCATAGACGTATTTATAACAGAATTAATAGCCGTTATAACATCACTATGAGAACACAATACAGTTCAATATGATAACCATGGTTGATAACTCACAGATGCCTAAAGGGTCCTACTAGCACAAAATGTGCTCATAAGCCCTGAGGCACGGTTCAGGGACCGTATCCAGTTATAGCCTCATATCTGTTCTAGTTATAGTTTAATAGAACTCCTGGAGTAAGGGACATACACAAAATGTGGCCGCATCAAATTAAAGCCTCGTACCTAAAACACAGAGTTAATACTCAAACTGGTAACTTTACACAACAGAAAAGTATATCCTGCGCAATATAATAGGTCCCAGATAAACCTATGTTGAATGAAGTCTATTTAACCGGATACACTGTTAGAAGGCTATCTGTTATTATCTTGTACCATGTTTAGCATAATTGTAATTGTGAACATGATTCAGTAGGGCACACTGCAAATGGCTTGATGGTAGAGCACTATTTACCTCTTATTTGGTGGTAGTAGTTTTGTGAGTCATGTTTGAATCCCAATCTAGTTCCCTGCTCCCTAGAAAGTTTCCGGAGGAAAGGATTTTTGGGGGGGAAGGAGATAGCCTTCTCAGGTGGAGCTGCTGGCGTTGACCAAAGCAGCTCAGAGACTTCTCTTGTAGCCAAAAGGTCATTGCAACTCATTGCACTCGCCCCTGCAACTGCCCTCACGCTGTCGCAGGTAAGGCCGAGTCCATAGAAGGACAGGCAGCGCTGAGCCGTGCGGACGCTCAGCGCTGAGCCCCTGCATCCTCAATGAGGATGCCTTGAGAGGGGGCTCACGCGAGCGTCCGCAGGCGTGCTGAGGCTTTGGAATTTTCAGCCGACAGCCAAGCTGTTTTTCAGCACGCTGTCGGCTGAAAACATCCAATCAGCCTGAAGCAGCGTCAACGTCACGGCACCGTGACGTAGGCGCCGTGACGTCGGCGCCGTGACGTTGATGTCAGTGCGTCGCGGGCGATTGGCCCAGCGACGTCACTGCCCCTCCTCCAACCACCTCCCCCCCGGCTCCCTTCGCGTACGCTGGCTCGCCTGCAAGTCCATGGAATCGCGCAGATTTCAGCAGGCGAGCTTCAGCGTCAGCGCGGCTCGGAACTCCTCACCTCTCTATGGCCCCAGCCTAAGGGAGAGGGACTGGAACGACCGGGGAGCCAGAGGGGACCTGGCCACACATAATTACCACATTTCTCCCTTTGTCTGCTCGTGTAATTATTATTTCTTCATTAGACTTCAATTCTCTTACGGAGTCTCTTTCCTATTAATTCAAGCTGAAGATTTTATATTGTTTAGGCCTTGGCATCAGCAATTTCACGGTTACCGAAAAATATATACAGCACTACCAGCTGACAAGCGGGAATTAAACACACGTCTACTCTTAATGTTTCTCTTCTTCGTAACACGTCATTGTTGTGATTTATACTGACCCCGTTAGTTCCCTCTCAAAAGAGGTCTATTCTGACTGGGACACAGGGACCTTTATTGTACAAAATAAATACATTCTCCAATCCCACACCTGGATATATATATTAGTACTAAGTGTTGTGTAAAACATCACAGCTTCTTAAAGTTGCCAAAAAAAATCAAATGCTCATCATGTTCACAGTAAGCGCACAAATTTCTTAACTACATAGAATTCCAAGCAGCAACTTCACAATCCAATTACAATGGTGTGAAATTCCCATTAAGAGAAAGAAGACTGCTAGAACAGGAGGTCATGCTCTGAAACCGAACGGTGGGAGTCTGACGGGAAATGTGAGGAAGTCATGTAAAACTGATGATCTATGCATGCTTGGCAAGCTAAAGTCTAGATATTTGTAGTGGGGTGAGCTCGGGTTGTTTTCAAGAAGCAATGTTGAAGAAAAAAGTTTAAACTAGACCTTTGTTACAGATTGAAGAATTGTTTTGTTTGTTTGCTAATTTCTTTCCCTCTCACTTTGAAGGAGATGAACATGATTTGAATCCCAATGTCACATCTCCTTATGACCCTGGGCAGGTCACTTTATCTCCCTGAGCCATTAGGCAATATAATTAGATTGTTATCTCTACAGTGTAAGGACTCATTGTGCCTGAAAATGCTATGTACATCAGTGCATACGCTGTCAATGCTATTGAGAGGGGGGGGGGGGGGGGGGGGGGTTTGCAATGTTTTATTATTGATCAATTGGGGCCAGAAAATTCCCATTCTGATCTTTTCTGGGGGGGTGGATAACAACCCTAATGATGCACGAGGACCCCTCCAGGACTGGGGTTTTTTTTTGTTGCTTTTGTCCTTTTAAGGACAATAAGACTACCTACAGTATGATCTCCATGAGATGGCCTCTCATGGCATATGAGGAGTTAATTTCCCATTATATTATGTTTGGCTAATGTAGCGGTGCACAAACTTGGGGGCGGGAGAATTTCTAGGGTGGGGCGCGGCGGTTACAGAGGCCCCGCGCTCTTCCCCACAGCATTTAAATTAAATGCCGGGGTATGCGTGAGGCCTCTGTATCTCACTTACCTGCTGCCAGTCGGGTCTTCGGCGACGCATCGCCATGGCAACGCATCAAATTAGGCGGTGGGGTCACGTGACATCACATGACCCACGATGTCATTTGACGCCGAGCCATTGGGAGGTGGGGGAGCGAATGTTGCGGCTCCCGGGAGAGGGGCCGCAGCTCAAGAAGTTTTCGCACCTCTAGGCTTATAAATTTTTTGTACGTGTATTTTTTGTACACGTGTTTATTTTATTTGCCCCATGGTTTACAGGCGAGCTAACCAAGACTGGGGGTGGCAGGAGAGGGTTTGGGTGTATTGCGGTGGGATGGGAGTATTGGGAGTAGGGGGAGAAAAATTATTTTCTTGTGTACCATAGTGATTAGTATGTTATTTATTTGTAATGCATTTGTGGACTCTTTGCATGCAATTTATTAATTTATTTATAAAATGTTTTACCAGGCAGTAGTATATTGAGAGTTACCTCTCGTTTTCACGCTCTTGCTTACCAGTGAGCCCCTGCAGCCGCAATGAGAGCGGCTTTAGCAGGGGCTCGCGCACGCTTCCGCAAATTTTTAGTTTCAAGCGCTCACGGGAGCGCAGGGCCAGTCACGTGAGCGGTTCGCCCAATGAGGGCAAACCAGCTCCGTGACGTCACTGGCCCGCCCCCCGACACGCCCCCGGACGGCGCGCGAACCAAGGCCAGGGAAAGCACCCGCTTTCCCTCAGCCTCAGCGCGCCTCCGCACGGCTGCTACAACCCTGGACGCAGCCTTAGGGAGGATTTGTTCCTATAAAGTACACCTAGTTTGGCATAGGTTTTGGATGTCAGAGTATCAATGTGCATCCCAAATGTTAAATGGGAGTCAAACCATGTCCCCGAGTATTTAAAACTAGTAACAGGAGTTAGGGTGGAATTATTGTTTGTTCTGATCTGGAGCTCAGTCATTGGAAGCTTAAATTTTTTTGCCTTGGTTCCAAATACCATTGTTACAGTTTGTTTTGGGAAATCCAATTTTCAAGTCTCAAAAAGTCAGATTGAAGTACGTGTTCAAGGTCGGAGAGGCTAGGGCTGTGTCCATATAAGATTGTGTCATCTGCATACATGTGTATTGAAGCTCGCTTACAAGCTGTGGGAAGATCATTGATGAACACTGAGAAGAGTAGGGGCCCCAGAACAGAGCCTTGTGGGACACCACAAGTGATATTCATGGGGTTGGAGTTAGAGCCTGAGATAGACACAGGTTGGGATCTACCTGATAGTTAGGAATGTAACCAGTTTAAAGCATGCTTCCCTATTCCAGAGCTCTGGAGTTTGTTAAGCAAGATAACACGATCAACAGTATCAAAAGCTTTGCAAAATCTAGGCATATTGCACCAGTGAGTTGTCGAAGTTCCATTCCACAGTGTATCTCACTGCAAACATTTAGCAGGGTAGTTACCGTGGAGTGTTTGGGGTGAAAGCCAGATTGGAATTGGCTAGGGAAATTTGTCTTGGTATAGTTATCGCTTAAATGGGAGTGAAAACATTTGTCCATGACCTTGGATGGTATTTGGAGAAGAGATTGGCCTGTAGTTTGAGACAGTGTTTTTGTCCCCACTTTTGAAGATTGGGAATTTTTTGGGCAGTTTTCCAGGTCTTAGAGATATGGCCTACAGACAGAATAGAGCTGACTATGGAAGCAATTGGTTTGGCAATGGCTGGGGCACCAAGTCTTAGGAACTTGGATTGCAGTAAGTCAGGTCCACATTGTCTCTCTGGTTTAAATTTGAGGAGCGCTTGTGTATTCTCCTCTACGGATACTGGGACACATTGAAAATTGTGAGCAGTGTTGGGAGAGGGTGGAGCTATGGGGGTACTCACAGAATGAGGTTCATGTCTGTGGTTTGGGTTGCGTTTCTCTAATAAGTTAGTAGCACACCCCACAAAGTAATCATTGACTGCATTTGCATTGTCAGTGGGATTTGTCAGAGTAATATCCTCCTTAGTGATATTACTTGGTTGTTGATGGCTACAAGGCTGGAATATATTGTTGATAACTTTCCAGAAGTTAGCTGGGTATGATGTATTCTGGCGAAAATTGTCAGAGTAATATTGTGCTTTTGCATGTCTTGTTTGCCTTGTGCACATATTCCGTAGGCATCTGTAGTGATTAAGATCCTTGGTAGTGCCAGTTACTTTGTAGCTTTTCCACAAGACATCCCTGAAATGGTAGAGCGCTACAGTATAACGTCAGTTGTAACCCACGGAAAGTGGGCCCCCATACTCTTATTCTGCATAGTGGAGCATGGGTATCACAGAGTTTTAAGAACTCCGATTGGAAATAGTCAAGCACAGAATGGGTTGGTAGGCAGGATAGTGTATAAACTCCCTACTAAACATGGCACTTATGATGTTATGGCAGAATGCATTCTGCATGCCTTCATAACCAATCAAATTATTGAGGGGTTAATCGGAGCAGATATTGGGCAGGAGATGATGGTGCAGTCTTTATCTGGACACAATGCAACAAGGCCTGTGTTATAGTGGTACTGTGCGTTTCCAGATTCTGAACTGCTAACTGTGAACAAACTGGATAAATGGCAATTTATTTCCAACACAAAGCAATACAAAAATTGTTCACATGACTGTAACCATGTAACTCAGAAGCTTGTTTGCAGCCATGGACCATGATTTCACCCAAAAGTATGTGGGTCTCCCTAGAAGAGAATGTCACCATCTTCTTCCGGAGCAGCTGTACTAACACTTGCTTCTGCTTCTGCTTCAGCTATTCTTCACATGTGCTGTATAAAGAAACTATATTTGTAATGAACTGCGTCAAAAGTATTTTTAGTAAAGCGATATAATTGTGAAATATAAGTAGTGTATTTTGGCCCTTATTCAATATAGCGTGAAGCCACTTGTCTATGTTAAAAAGGTTTATAAGCCCCATTAAAACAATATACCAACGATATATCAAATAAGTAAACAGAGAAGGATGTTGATCCAGGGAGTAATCTGATTGCCAATTCTTGAAGTCAGGAAGGAATTTATTGACTGGGGTTTTTTGTTTGCCTTCCTCTGGATCAATATACTGTAAGTATAGATATAGGATATTATCTATATTAGGATAGTATCTGTTGTCTAAATTTAGCATAGGTTGAACTTGATGGACGAATGTCTTTTTTCAACCTCATCTACTATGTACAGTCATGTGAAAAAGAAAGTACACCCTCTTTGAATTCCATGTTTTACATATCAGGACATAATAACAATTATCTGTTCTTTAGCAGGTTTAAAAATTAGGTAAATACAACCTCAGATGAACAACAATACACCGTGTCATGATTTATTTAACAAAAATAAAGCCAAAATGGAGAAGCTATGTGTGAAAAACTAAGTACACCCTTACTGCTTCCATAGGAATTAAGATGTTAAGTAGCAGACAGGTGCTGCTAATCAAATGCCCTTGATTAATTGATCATCAGCAAGTCTGACCACCTCTATAAAAGCCAAAGTTTTAGCAGTTTGCTGGTCTGGAGCATTCAGGTGGGTGTTAACACAATGCCAAGTAGGAAAGACATCAGCAATGATCTAAGAGAAGCAATTATTGCTGCCCATCAATCTGGGAAGGGTTATAAGGCAATTTCCAAACTATTTAAAGTCCATCATTCTACAGTGAGAAAGATTATTCAAAAGTGGAAAACATTCAAGACAGTTACCAATGTTCCCAGGAGTGGACATCCCAGCAAATTCACCCCAAGGTCAGACCGTGCAATGCTCAGAGAAATTGCAAAATACCCAAGAGTTACATCTCAGACTCTACAGGCCTCAGTTAGCATGTTAAATGTTAAAGTTCATGACAGTACAATTAGAAAAAGACTGAACAAGTATGGTTTGTTTGGAAGGGTTGCCAGGAGAAAGCCTCTTCTCTCTAAAAAGAACATGGCAGCACGGTTTAGGTTTGCAAAGTTGCATCTGAACAAACCACAAGACTTTTGGAACAATGTCCTTTGGACAGACGATACCAAAGTGGAGATGTTTGGCCATAATGCACAGCGCCACGTTTGGCGAAAACCAAACACAACATATCAGCACAAACACCTCATACCAACTGTCAAGCACGGTGGAGGAGGGGTGATGATTTGGGCTTGTTTTTGTAGCCACAGGACCTGGGAACCTTGCAGTATACCAAAGTATTCTAGAGTCAAATGTGAGGCCATCTGTCCGACAGCTAAAGCTTGGCCGAAATTGGGGCATGCAACAGGACAATGATCCCAAGCACACCAGCAAATCTACAACAGAATGGCTGAAAAAGAAAAGAATCAAGGTGTTGCAATGGCCCAGTCAAAGTCCAGACATCAACCCAATTGAAATGCTGTGGCTGGACCTTAAGAGAGATGTGCATAAACCTCATTGAACTGAAGCAATGTTGTAAAGAAGAGTGGGACAAAATTCCTCCACAACGATGTGAGAGATTGATAAAGTCATACAGAAAACGATTACTTCAAGTTATTGCTGCTAAAGGTGGTTCTACAAGCTATTGAATCATACGGTGTTCTTAGTTTTTCACACATGGCTTCTCCATTTCGGCTTTATTTTTGTTAAATAAATCATGACAGTGTAATATGTCATGTGTTGTTGTTCATCTGGGGTTGTATTTACCTAATTTTAAGACCTGCTAAGGAACAGATGATTGTTATTATGTCCTGATATGTAAAACCATGGAATTCAAAGAGGATGTACTTTCTTTTCACATGACTGTAACTATGTAATTCAGAAGCTTGTTTGCAGCCATGGACCATGATGTCATCCAAAAGTATGAGGGTCTCCCTAGAAGAGAATGTCACCATCTTCTTCCGGAGCAGCTGTACTAACACTTGCATTTGCTTCAGCTATTCTTCTCATTTGCTGTATAAAGATACCTGAGTAACTTGTGTCAGCATGAATAGGATTCTTCAGTTCAGACACACTGAATGTAGTACTAAAAACAGACCTGATTTTCTGCATTAACACGAAAGCCCAGATTCACTAAACTGCGTTAACTTATTTTTCCATGACGTTAACCTCACGCCCGCTAATCATAACGCAGTATTCAGTCAAACAAATTATGTGATGTTAACCAGGATTTACTCTTTTTAAAAGCATGGCGTTATGAATATCTGGTTATTCTAAATGATGTGCAAATGAGCTCATTATAGCTTAAAATATTTTCATCCCATATTAACCAAGGTCTGTTAATGTTAACGCCAGGCAATAACGTACCGGTATTTAAGTCATCCCTAACTATCGACCCCATCCAGACAATGAAATAGGGTTTTTGAGAGACTACGGAGGGGGGGGGGGGGATTAGAGATACCTATGAACACACCTGACATACCTGGTGAATACCTAATTGAAAGGATTATGGAGTTTTAAGTTCGTCTATTTGGAGGTACATACAGTAAATCAATGGGCCATCTTTTCTCTAATGATGCAGTGTCATTTTTGCATAAAATTATATTAGTGAATATGGCATTAAACTCACTGCAAATAACATGATTTAGGCAATATCATGTTATTTGCCCAGATTTATTGGCGTTTAATAAATCTAGAGCTAAGTAGGTTATTATGAAATGTAAAATAAAAACGTTTTCTTTTCTGATATTGCAGCGTTGATTATTAGCTTCCATTAATGGAAGGAAAGAAACTTCTCCATTAAATAAGACAAGGCATTTTAAACTTGTGTTACTTAGCTTCAATTTTGACCCATGTATTTGTAACCCTCCTTGCCCGGCAATAGAGGAGTTTACATGCGCTAACTATATACCTAGTAGCTCAGTCCCTGTTACTGTGTCAGGGTGCTGGATCCGTGCAGGCTGGGTGTGTATGCAGGTGGAATAATGATGGGAGCCAGGAACTTTTATAGTACAAACAATGGGCCTTTAATAACATCCATGTATACGGTTCTTATCAGTCACATACAGAATATTTACAGGATCCTTCACACTGATGCATTGTTTGTACTATTATATTCTGCTTCTCTCTGACCTGTCCCCGTTCCGCACAATGTCCGTTATGCTCTGTCATTAAGGGACATTAAGGGATCCGTGTCCCAGTTCTGTACTCTGGCGGCCACTTTTAGGCACGCAAGTGCTGAAGCCAATATAAACCTGCCGGTGGGGGCGATTATGTTACTCCCTGGAACCCCTCTCTTCCGATTATGTTACACCCTGGAATCCCTCTCTTCCGATTATTATACACCCTGGAATCCCTCTCTTCTGATTATGTTACGCCCTGGAATCCCTCTCTTCAGATTATGTTACACCCTGGAATCCCTCTCTTCCGATTATGTTACACCCTGGAATCCCTCTCTTCCAATTATGTTACACCCTGGAATCCCTCTTTTCCGATTATGTTACACCCTGGAATCCCTCTCTTCTAAACCTCTGGAGGCTATATGTGTCCACTGTTGTGAACTAATGTGTTGACCTTGGCCACATCTGCGGGTACTATATTAAGGGGCACTTGTCCTAACCACAACACAATAAACAGGGACAGATCCTTCTTACTTACTTCGATATACTCAAGAACATATCTACAATATATACAGTGATGCTCGTCCAACTATTATTACTCCTCCTGGAACCGGAGTCTAGAATCTTCTTAGCTGAGTATATATACTCTAGTGGTGATGTCACTATCACCAGGCAGAAAGTGGGAATGGCTTTGTTTCTGCCAAGTCACCCTGTATCACATGATGGAGGAAGGAAGTAACTCTGTGTGACCCCATACAGTTAACCCTCTAGGGTCATTAATCCTTTAACTACTAGTAGTCCCTACACATGTCAGCTATAGTTTAGTAGCTATCAATATTTGGAGTGAGGAAGTAGATTATTGATGTATTTTAGAACGGAATGTATCAAACCTCTATGGGGCTTGTCAATAAAGTGCAACAGTGCTCTTTCGACACTACTGCATGGAAATTTCCATTGACTTAAATGGGACTTTCTGTGCAGTTATGTGCAAACAGCACTATCGCACTTTATTGAATAAGCCGCAATGGCTCTGTTATATTGCCCCGTTTTCATAGCATCAAAAACAATTAAACCAGATCTGAGGTGGCATAGATCTCTATAAGTAACAATTTGTATCTAATATAATAAAGAACTATGCATTCTGCTTAGTAATAGTCTTGTATCTCTACCAACTGTAATAAAAATAAAACAGAATTAGACTCCAGGGTCACGATGACATGGAAGCTGATTGGCAACGCTACATTTCTTCCAGTAGTGCATTAGTATTGAGCCAGGATGTAGAACTAAAACCGGGGATTCTAATATATGGAAAATATAATATATGAAAATCTAAAACTTTTCAGGACACAAAGAAAATAAAAACTTTACGAATCCAGGGCCATTATAACTGTCAAAATGCAGGGGCAATTTATGTGTTAAAATGCTGGTGTGAAAAACTCTATTTAGGAATGACAACTTGTGAGGCGAGAACTATAATTCAGGATCATATATGGGATACAAAATACAAAGCCCCAGCAAGCTCTTTTTGGGAACCCCTGAGCCCCCACAAAATATATATATATGTATATAAGTGTCAAAAAGGAGTGCTATTGAGCGTGGCATATGTATACAACAGACGACAGAGAAGCCCAATGCTACATCCAACATGACAAAAATACACAGTAAAATACTCATATATTCTCTTGAAAAAGGGTCATTTAGTTTAACCCTTTGGCCAAAGCGTTGTAAGCTTGCGAGCCACGACAAGGCAGACACCTGTTCGCAAGTCCTAACACTACCAGATAAAATACTAATATACCTCTATTAGGATTAAAATTCTCATTTACCTCTATTAGGAGGGAGAAAGACCACATTGGATCTGTATCCAGTAGAATGAAAGGACCTACTAACTTGGGAAGTGGGGAGGGGCGGGCTTAAAACCTGGGGAGGAGGAGCCACTAACCTCCAACAGCTGAAACAGCTGAGAATAGGTTAACAAAACACAAAACCCCAGCAAGCTCTTTTTGGGAACCCCTGAGCCCCCACAAAAAATATATACGTATATAAATGTCAAAAAGGAGTGCTATTGAGCGTGGCATATGTATACAACAGAGGACAAAGAAGCCCAATGCTACATCCAACATGACAAAATACACATATTAGGGATATTAAGAGCGACAATGCAGCCCAGTGTCAAAACATTTTGCATACAAAAAAAAAGGAAGTCGAATTACTAACATTCAAAGTAATTGATTGGGTTTGGCTGGAAATTGGAAAAGGACATTTAACAGCATAAAAATGTAAAACCAGGGGGAACGCGCGTGACGTCGGCGCGGATGCACGCTTGTAACTGAGCTCCGTGCAGCCCGCCTGGCATAGTACCTGATAAACCCTGATCGGCACCTCTGAGCGGCCTGAGAGCTGCAGCGGCGGGAGTCGGAACACACGGGGAGGCCCACCAAGGGGGATAAGAAGCCGGGGACCCTGGATACCTCCCGGTTCGGCCGTGTCCCGCCAACGAGGGGGACAAGAAAAAAAACAAAGAGGGCACCGAGACGCACGTGCACATGAGCCTGCGCCATCGGGCTGTGACCGGGAGGAAGAGAGACTGCTGGGACAGAGGGAGACACGGCAGGCACAAAAGTGAGAGCCCTGGCAGGCACAAGAGTCAGAGCCCTGGCAGAGAAAGGAACAGCTGAAATTGATATGGAGGTGAGAGCTACTGCTGAGAGGGAGAGAGGCACTGTAGAGGGTGACACTGTGATCACTAAACAGGACCTTCATAATATGCTCAATGAAATGCAAGCTGGTTTGCAGTCAGCTCTGGACAGAGCCGTAATGGAATTTAATGCAGCAGTTTCCTTTCTAGCTAAAAGAACTACGGAGCTGGATAACAAGATGGATGCTGCCTTACAAAACCAGGTAAATACTGACGATGAGGTCCTGTGACTTGGCGAAGAGATAAGAGCTATGAGAGATGGAATGGATGATCTCGATAACAGAGAACGAAGGCAGAATCTGCGTATCCGCCATATTCCTGAGACGGTGTCCGCGGAAGCCCTGCAGCCATATCTTAAAAGGCTCTTCCTCTCAATAGATCCCAAATTACAAGAAAACGAACTTGTGATGGACAGAGCTCAGAGTGTTGGGACCTAGATTTGACGATCCCAAAAGAAGCAGAGATGTGGTTATAAGACTCCATCAATATACGACCAAGGAAAAGATCATAAAGGGATGCAGAAATAGAGGCTCAGTTGATTTCAAAAACGACTCTATCCAGATTTTCCAGGACCTGTCCAGGCTGACAATAGACCGACGAAGAGGACTGCGCCCGGTAACCTCGATACTTTAGGAAAAAGGGATTCGATAACAATGGGCCTTCCCATTCTGCCTTGTAGTCAACCACGAGGGCAAACAGGTCTCACTCCGATCTGCTTCTTTTCTATCTGCTTTCAATCTGGCTCCCAAAGACAGATCAGACCGTCAACGAGGGGCTCGATCTGGGAATACGGAGGATGATCGATTGAGCGAGGGAGCGACAGCCCGGAGATGAAAGGGTTAAGTCTGGCTCTGTCTCTGGCTCCGTTGGGTTTTCCTGAGTTTGAGCCTGAAGTGGTTCCTCCTACCGGTGATCTGCCAACACGTGACAACGCAAAGAAATCCATGTCAGAATTCCAGCTGTCATCCACCTTCACTCCCCCCCCCCCTCCCTATTTCCCTTCTTTGTTTTTTCTTTATATTTTATTATAGGGATGGTTATAGCTGTGACCCGGGGACTGCCGCTTGCAGCTAGCACACTGATCAGCTACAGAAAAAATATCGTGGAAGCTGGAGAATGAGCAGACAAGGGACCCGGGTGATGGGTGAGTGGGCCTCGGCCCTAGGTTTATGACGCAATAGAAACTTTTGGGGGACTGGTCATCACACTTACACCCAGGCCACAGACACAAAGAACCGCACGTTCCATGGAAGAACAAGAGCAAACTCTGCCTGAATTAATTAGATTCCATATCTATAGTGGTAAAGCGGTTATAGTAGGAAAAGCTACATATGTTTATGTGATGCACAATAAATAGGAATGGTTGTATTTGTTAAGTCTCTATATTCTGACCAAGTTACGGTGTAGGTCCGATCGGGAGGTCAAGTGTGATAGGGGGCAGGGTGCGAGGAGTGGGATGGAGACCTGCATGCCCGACACCAGTGCACCACCAGTAGGGCTAAATGCCTGCCAGGCCAGACTATGTAGGGTCTGGCCGCAAAACTGGGATGAGTGGTTGGTTACATTCATCTTATTCTATAA
The DNA here is from genome assembly GCA_036426205.1 of Ascaphus truei. Lineage (NCBI taxonomy): Eukaryota > Metazoa > Chordata > Amphibia > Anura > Ascaphidae > Ascaphus > Ascaphus truei. The sequence continues at coordinate 259,214,521 of CM071569.1, read as the reverse complement.
TTTTGTTTTTATTGTTTTTGTTTTCCCCCAAGTTTCCAATGTGGGAAAGTACCCTTCTTTTTTTCCCCTATTGTACCCCACAACAACCAACCTATGCCGAACACAACTGCCATATAAGAGAGAGAGATATGACACTGGGAATGGCTAGCTAAATCCCATTGAAATTAGTGTCCCTGAATTTTAAGGGCCTAAATAGTAACGGTAAACGGAGATTGGCCCTAAAAGAATTCAGAAAACTGAAAGCAGATATTGTCTTTCTGCAGGAGATGCACTTCGATACCCAGGAACCCCCAAACACCTTTAGCAGGACATACCCCATTGCATTTTATTCATCTTTTTTCCAGTAAGAAAAGAGGGGTTGCGATTTTGATCAAACAGGATATCCCGTTCCAGATACTGGAGGTCAAGAGAGACCAGGGAGAGAGGACACTGGGTGTCCATGGTCTTCTCTCAGGCCAACATATTACACTAATGAATATATACGTGTCTGACGAGGGACAAATTAATTTTCTAAGGGATATATTGGAATCAATGGGGGATTTTAATATGGTCCCAGACCCGAATGTGGACAAATCTACATATCCAGGGCATTCACACTCCGTAATGACATACAGTGTAGCAAAGAAATTTAGACTGCTAATCAAAGAATTTGGTCTGTTGGACGCCTAGCGCTGCTCACATAAAGGGCAGCTTATTTCAATAGCATCACACAGAAAGAGAATAAAAATGGAGAGACCAAAATATTTAACGGGAAAAATTATAATGTTAGAAAGCTCACGTAAAAAAAACCCGTTGAGGAAAGTAAATAAAATTTTGAACCAAGCCTGTCCCTACTATTAGACTAAAAAGTGGGGGAGTGACCTACAATCCTTCAAGGATCACAGAGGAATTTGCTAAATTTTATACGGAACTTTACGATCTAGACAACTCAACCCTGAATGCTAAAGTCCCGGGTTTTAACCAGATTGGGGATTATCTGAGAGATTGTGTCCTCCAGAAATTGACGGAGGAAGATCTTAAGATCTTAAACGGAAAAATAACTCCGGTAGAACTGGGAAAAGCGGTCGGTTCTTTGAAACCATCAAAAGCACCGAGCCCAGATGGTTTCTCAAATCTTTACTATAAAAATGTTTTAGGAATTTTAGGACCTTGTCTGTTGAATCTATTTAATGATTTTCTCAGTGGAAAACAAATTCCTCCACAGATGACGAAGGCCAATATAGTTGTAATCCCTAAAGAGAGAAAAGGATCCTTTATGTTGTGATAGCTACAGGCCAATCTCACTGCTTAATACGGATTTGAAAATCTATAGCAACATTTTAGCCAACAGAATGAATCCAATACTCCCAAGATTAATTCACTATGAACAGGTAGAATTTGTGAGCAAGCGCCAGGCATCAGACAACACAAGAAAAATTATTAATGTTAATGATCAAATACACAAATCAAAACTGAAAGCTATGCTGCTGAGTCTAGATGCGGAGAAAGCATTTGATAGGATAAGGTGGGATTTTCTAGATAAGACACTAAGATGTATTTGGATTCTCCGGAATCTTTCTACAGAGAGTCCATGCTCTCTATCAGTGGCCAACAGCCACCCTGAAGATCCCAGGAGGGGAGGGGAATCTAATAACAATTAAAAATGGGTCTAGGCAGGGGAGCCCCCTTTCCCCCCCTCGCTCTGACAATCGAGCCTCTAGCGGCCACCATTAGAGCCTCCCCAAATATACAAGGGGTCAAAATAAAAGATGTGTTATAAAATATCGTTGTTTGTAGATGATGTTATTCTCACTATATCTAACCCATTAACATCTCTTCCGAATCTGCAGTCCACCCTTCGAGAGTTTGGGGAGCTCTCCGGGTATAAAGTAAACATGGGAAAATCAGAAGCTGTAAATTTGATGCTTACGGAAAAGGAGGTTGAGGTGCTTAAACGACACTTTGACTACAAATGGAAAGAGACCCATCTGAAATATTTAGGAATTTATCTTACCAGAGATTATAATTTATGATATAAATATAATTATCCTGATCTACAGTATTCTCAAAATTAAAAAAGATCTACAAGCCTGGAATTCTCATTGTATATCCTGGATAGGACATATAACTGTGGTCAAGATGAATATTCTCCCCAAAATATTGTACTATTTTCAGACATTACCGGTAGCTGTCCCGCATTCAAATACAAAAGAAATTCAGAATCTAATTATGCAGTTCATCTGGAAACACAAACAACCAAGGATAGCTAGATCAATTATGTTGGACGCCAAAGAAGGAGGTGGTATGGCTGTTCCAAATATTCTAAAATATTATATAGCCTCCCATATGAAACAAGTGGTTTATTGGCACGCCCTGAGAGGAGTATATGCTTTGGTGGATCTGGAGAGCTCGCTAAAGAACCCGATTGGTCTGTCCTCTTTGTTGTGATCTAGTATGGGGACTTGGAGACAGTCGGTACCAACAGTAATTGGATTTATGAAAAGAAAATATTAAAGTGCGCTACTAGTAGTATTCTCTAATGTCTATAACGATAATAGTTAAACCCAATAACACCTATGTGATAATATTAAAACAACAACCTATAGGAATGACGTCTGCTGCTGTATCAATTGGATTTACTTTGAAAATTTGCAAATGGCAAAAAGAAAAATAAGGTTGTGTTGACCCCTTCTAGGCTCACGCCCCTGTTCAGTAATCCGGGGTTTACCCCGGGTTTTCAGGGTCAGGGTTTTGAAATTTGGAGACATAGAGGTATTCTGGAGATAGGAGATATATTACAAAAGGATAAACTAATGTCCTTTGAGGAACTGATAAGAAAGTATGGTTTGCCCCAAATTGAGCTATTTAGGTATATGCAGGTCCGCCATTTTGTGTGTCAATGTCTCCATGATGAGGAATTGCCTAGATATACACGATTTGAAGATTTATGTAAAACAAAAAGTACCAAGGAGGTTTGATATCATCTCTGTACCAGGGGCTAACGCTTAAAAAGGATACCCCAAATCATAAATATATGGACCAGTGGGCTCTGGATTTCCAGACTGACATAACAAGGCAGGACTGGGAAGATATATGGGATAATGCGGGTAAAACCTCTATATGTACGGTAACAAAAGAAAATATATATAAAATTGTATTACGTTGGTACTACATCCCCAAAGGACTAAAGCAGATGTTCCCAGTGACCTCGGACATATGCTGGAGGGGTTGTGGACAGTAAGATCTGGCACATATATGGTGGTATTGCCCAGTAATGCAGGCATATTGGAAGACAGTTTTGAAACTAATAAAAGATGTGACTGATATCAAAATTCCACCAGACCCAACTCTGATTATCCTAGCTAAACCTATGGAAGAAGTGAACCATTATACACAAAGATTGATTTTACATATTCTAACGCCGGCTAGATATAGCAGCGGCAGGGGAAAAGACACTCCCGCCAGAAGAGAGGTTATTAGAAGGGTAAATGATGTTCAATTAATGGAGAAACTTACCTCATTTCTACTAGGAAGTATGATAGGGTCTGGGACCCCTGGGACGCTGGATAGAGGTGCGCTCCCAGAGAGAGGATATAGGAGGCCGAATGTAATATAAAATATGGTGTTTACCAAATGTTGTATGACAGGTAAATGTGACTGTTGTTCTTTGTAAGAAATTTGATACAAAATGGTATCCCCACCCCCTCTTTTTATTTTTGTATCCCTCCCCATCCCATTTTTATGTGTGAAATATAATACTAAAAATATACGTTTTAAAAAAAAGAAAAAAAAAAAAAAAGAATGTAAAACCAAGTGGGCTCACAATTTTGCAGAAAAACTACAAAAACTTTTAACCTAGAAATTATGTGACAACATATTCCTCATTAAGACAAGCTATGCATTACTGTTATTATGTTTACATGAGGAAGAAACTTTTTTTATTTTCTTATGAATTATTACTCTTCCTTCTTTTCTATATATGGATGACAAATTGGGGACAATGTATTCAATCCATTTAAGGGTTTCCTGGCCAGACACTGAAAATTTGTACTTTAAAAAGGGGTCAAAAGTGAACATGTATATAACTAGGAAGAAGCTATGCTGCAAATAGCGAAACGCGCATGGTGTTTGACAAAGACCTAAAGAAGATATTTGGAACACTGTGGACAGTAATAAAATGATTAAGATAAAATTACGTGCTATGGTGTAACAAGAATAATACATGATTGACAATATAGATATGGAAATACCTGTATGTGGATTCTTTTTATTTGGTTCAACTAATTTTTCTGCACTCAGAATGGCTATTACAGATGCAGCCACGTGTATTAGAACTCTTGCCTGGGAGAGTTCTGGGGCAGTCTCACAGTAAATACCTCAACATTGTTTGAACATTGCCTCAACATTTCTGTGAGATTCTTAATGGCCCATCAGATTAACACAGCGGGGGTCCCTGCCGTCCCATTCAGTTTGATGTGTTAATCCGATGGGCCATTATGAATCTCACAGAAATGTTGAGGCAATGTTCAAACAATGTTGAGGTATTTACTGTGAGACTATTATTATCTAATTATTACTTCCCTCTCCTCTACCAAGAACTATTTTGGGGATGTATATTGGCCCTGTGGGCATTACCTGGCCGCTAATGCCCAGGGTGGAAGAGTTGAAGGAGCTGAGGGTTAATAGCCAGGTAATGCCCTGTCCAGGGGGGGTTCTTACTATTATAGGCTACATTGTTGCATCCTTCATTATTCTGATAATACAAAAATTGCCAACCGCCAACATTGGTCATGTATTATCATAACAATCTCTTACGTTAAATATTAAAGAGCCTAAGGAAGAACTAGACTTGTATGTATGTATAATTGTATTTATATATATATATATATATATGTATATATATAGCACCAACAGTGTACGTAGCACTTTACAAAATTATAATACAAGTTAAATAAAAAACAAATATTGGTGATAGGCACAATAGGTCAATGACAACATAAAGCAAATAGGGAGCCTTCCCCTGAAAAGCTTATAATCTAAGTGGGATGCCAGAAGGCTTACAGACACATTAGATGTAAAAGTGCATTATTAAAAATGCAGTCAGGGATGTGAGGGACCTTCTATATTTTAATAAATTGTTCATAATACTCTATATGCAGCGTGACTGGCTGGCTGCGTGACTGGCTGGGTGCGTGACTGACTTGGTGAGTGACTGACTGGGTGACTGACTGGGTGACTGACTGACTGGGTGACTGACTGGGTGGGTGACTGACTGACTGACTGGCTGAGTGGGTGGGTGGGTGACTGACTGACTGACTGGCTGAGTGGGTGGGTGGCTGACTGGGTGGGTGACTGACTGGGTGACTGACTGACTGACTGGGTGACTGACTGGGTGACGGACTGACTGGGTGACTGACTGGGTGGGTGACTGACTGACTGGCTGAGTGGGTGGGTGGCTGACTGGGTGGGTGACTGACTGGGTGACTGACTGACTGACTGACTGGGTGACTGACTGGGTGACTGACTGACTGGGTGACTGACTGGGTGGGTGACTGACTGACTGGCTGAGTGGGTGGGTGGCTGACTGGGTGGGTGACTGACTGGGTGACTGACTGACTGACTGGGTGACTGACTGGGTGACGGACTGACTGGGTGACTGACTGACTGGGTGACTGACTGACTGACTGGGTGACTGACTGACTGGGTGGGTGACTGACTGACTGGGTGGGTGACTGACTGACTGGGTGGGTGGGTGACTGACTGACTGGGTGGGTGACTGACTGACTGGGTGACTGACTGGGTGCCTGGGTTGGTGGGTGACTGCTGAGAAGGGAGGGGGCCCACCTGTGCAGCAGAGTTCGGTGTAGTCCAGATGGCAGATCATTGTTGCAGCCTACTTCTGGGGTCTTGCCGTGCCGCTCATTGCGGGCCAGCGTATGTGTGCAGCACCGGGCAAGCCTGACTCTGGTCACATCAGCTCCCATCCTCTATCCTCCGTGGCGCGGGACCTTCGCGCTCCAAGCACTCCAGCTCCCCAACAGCCGCTCTGCTCCGAGGCTGCCTCCTCTGTCCGCTCTTCTCCGAGACTGCTCCACGCGCTCCAGCTCCCTTACTGCCCGCTCTGTTCCGAGGCCGCCTCCATCTCCATGATATCATGACGTCACGTAGCGTGCCGTTAGCATGGCAACGCAGTGTCATTTGACACCACGTGGCCATTTTAAATGCAGAGGAGAATGCCGGTAGACGATGGAGGAAAATGCCGGTAAACGATGGAGGAAAATGCCGGTAGACACTGAACCACGCCGCCGCAGCACCTCGCCAGGGGGTAAAATGCATTTGCCCCTAGCATGCAGCAGGCGAGTGCATTTGTCGAGGCCTAAATATATATATATATTATATTTAATATATATATATATATATATATATATATATATACAGGTGTATATACACAGTCATGTAAAAAATAAAGTACACCCTCTTTGAATTCCATGGTTTTACATATCATGACATAATAACAACCATCTGTTCCTTAGCAGGTCTTAAAATTAATTTACAACACATGACATATTACACCGTGTCATGATTTATTTAACAAAAATAAAGCCGAAATGGAGAATCCATGTGTGAAAACCTTATGATTCAATAGCTTGTAGAACCACCTTTAGCAGCAGTAACTTGAAGTAATCGTTTTCTGAATTTATCAGTCTCTCACATCGTTGTGGATGAATTTTGGCCCACTCTTCTTTACTACGTAAAGAATATATATATATATATATATATATATATATATATATATGTGTGTATGTGTATGTGTAGCCAAGTCCCCTTGGACTACTAATTCTCTGGCCCCTCTAGCACTGTAAGTCCCAGTAAAGCGTGGGCAGTGTTGGGAACAAATCCTGCAGGGCACGGTTATAGTGTTACTGTATGTGTGTGTTAACTAATAAAGTTCAGGAGTAGCCTGGTATTAAAAGGGGGGCCTATGGTGATAGGAGGCCGGCTTACAAGCCTCTCCCCTGAGTGGGAAGGAGGGGGTTTCCCTCTAGAGGTTAGAGCAAGGGTTCTGGGGTTTATTTCTGTGCTGCCCTCCCTGCTATGAGGACGCAGAAGTAAGCCTCTCCTGGACAGGAGTGGGCAGAGGCCTTGCCCTGTTAGGGGGTAAGGTATGCTGAGGAGGGTGCTCAGGGCCTCAACTCAGGGGTACTGGCATCAGGGAATTAAACCTATACTGAAATGATGTGCCTAATAAACTCCAGTTATACCCACTCTGGGGTGAGGTCTGGAGAGTGAACATCATAAGAAGAGTTGCCCTTGAGGTTCATCCTGGCTGCACCAGGATCCTCCTGGGCTGGAAGCGCTGCACTGACCGACGAACCATCTTTGATTGCCTGTCCTGATGTCTCCCTATACCACCGCAGAGATCTCAGGCACCAGCACCAGAGTACACCAGTAGCTACACATCTCACTTAGGGTGGGGGAAAAGGTGTTGCATATGTCCTTTACATCCAGGTATTCAGTGAAAAAGGAAAGGAGTCTAATGAACATGAAAGTAGTATTTTCACAAGATTTTTACCATTTCATCAAATAATCCTATATGGCCCAAATCTCTGGCAAAGATACGTGGAATATTTAGCATTGCAATATATAGTTGGTACAGTACCTTCAGTAGAGAAGAGTTAACCACCTATCTGTATTAATCTCTTGGTAGCCCCAGGGGTCATAAAGGTATGAGCGGCCAATGGATGCCTCATCACTACTATGACCTGCTCATAGTTAGGTTATCTAACATATTACGATCTCTATTGCAATGCAATACTTTAATATCCTCTAATGCAGGGGTTCTTAACTTCTGGTCTATGGACCCTTAAAACGGATGCAGCCCCCTTTCCCCCATGTCTAGGGAAACTACGTGTGGTGCGTTACCTGAGTGTCTCACAGGAGGCCTGATCCTTCGCTGCACGGAGCCTGAGGAGATTACAGTCGATCTGATGACAGCACCTCCACCTGGGTGGGATCCAAGCGCAGTTGGATAACCCCTTCCCAGGAACACACAGTAAAGAATAAATTGTTACGCCAGTGCTGCCCGCAGACCAGACCCGTCCCCTGAGCTGAAGGGGTAAGTGGTAATACACGCACCCGCAGCAAAGGGAGCATGTCCGGAGTGTGGTATAAAGTGTTGCCAGGCCAGGTGTAGTAAGGTAGACAATACTTGCCGGTACCGGTTGTAGAGATAGAGTGAAGAATGCCTTGCCGAGGTCAGGGAGTGGAGAGCGGAGATAGGTCGTAGTCCAAGCCGTGTTCAAGGGGTTACCAGAGTGAGCGTTGTCCAAGGAGTGCCGAGATCGAGAGCCAGAGGGGGTAGTCGTACAAGCCGCGTCAGAACCTGTGAAAAAACTGAGAGAATCCAGAAGTACTTCCATAAAGAGACTATGTCGAGCAAAGACTGAGAGCAGAGAGGAGCTAGATAAAGCAGGAAGGTCCAATTAGGAACGGAGGCGGGACAGGAAGAGCTACAGGGAGACACTGCAGATTGGTGCAGGCATAACAGGCCAGGTGAGTCTTGTTGGTAACCTGAGTATGCTCGTGTGGTGTGCGGGGGCAGAGCCTGAGGTCCGGGGGACGGGAAGAAGAGTGTGCAGAATGAGCGCGCTCCGTAACGTGTGTACGCAAGTGGACTGAGCCAGTGGATGGTGCAGGTGTGCGCGCGGGAGGGCATGGGCGCGCCCGGCGCTGAGCAGAGGAATCGCCGAGGGGAGTGATCCCGCGACGGCGGCAGGGGCGGGGAGCCGCAGAGGTCGGTAAGGCAGGATTGTTTTGTGTGTCCAGGGACTCCCTGAGGGGAGAGAGTGCTCTGTGTGGAAGGCGCGGAGGACGCCGATTCCTGACATAAATATACACACAGTGATATAACAACTGATATTTACTGGTAACACATACTGTAACTCTGCACAACTTTACCCCCAACACAATAACACCACCCTGGTGAGACCCCCCAAAGTACTGGGGTGCCCTGGGCACCTAACCACCCGATGCCCACAGGGTCAAACCCACCCAAGATGTGTGTGGTAGCACTACCCACAGAATGTGTGAATGGCCACTGGTGCACGTAGATGATGATACCTTTCCAGATACTTCAATATCCGGGTACCATCGAATGACACAAGGATCCGTCTGATCCAACAAAGACATCTGCCTCTGCGTGGGATGAACTCCCGCTGGAGTGTCTCACCTTTAAGAGTCTCTCAACTGTGATGGTGGTCTGGCCCCAGACCGCAGGCCGCAAGTCACTACGCGGCGTTAGTCACTATGTCCTTGACACTATACAGTACTGGGGAAGCGTCCCTATCTAGGGGCCTTCCCTGCCCTGCAGCAGCCACAAGTTACATGTGGTCGGGGCCTAACTGGGGCCTACAGGGCAAAGCTAGGCCTAGTCCAGGGAATCACTGCTCCCTGGACACTACTTCTCTCTTCTGCCTCCGGATCCCAACTGGTGTGGTGCTACTAGCGCGCCAAATGTATCCTTTTGCCTTGCCGGGGACACTACAGCCCTATTGGCTTTGCTGTGCCATATGTCTAGCAGCCCCTGGGGCTGCTGGGACATGTAGTCCCTCTGCGGAGCTTGTCTCTATTGGCCACCGCAACTTCTGATGCACTGCACATGCGCTAAAGCTCAATCGCGCATGCGCGACTCTCCACAAGATGGGGGCGCCATGGGATTGGTATCGCCACCCGGTCACCCCTCTAACTGCCCGGAGCTCCTGCAGCCTCCCTGACTAGCCGGGTGCACCTGCGCGCCTCCAGCCAGCTGCAGCCGCCACCTTTCCCGCACCAGCATCGGGAGGTAAGGGGGAACGGGACTAGAGGGGGACCTCGCTACATGGAACTGAAAAAACCCCCCACTATTAACAACAATAAAGGCCTAATATTTCTGTCACTCACTGTATACTATCCTGAGTTCATATTATTTTTTTCAAATGTTTTACATATTATGAAAATATATTAATTAATAGTGTTAGGGTCCATAGGTAAATATTTGAGGATCAAAAAGGTTAAGAACCCCCGCTCTAAAGCATGCTACATGGGTTGACCCTATGAGTGCCAGCAAACTCCCTTGGCTTACTTACTGTAATAAGACAAAGTTTTTTTCACACAAAAAACAGTCTGGGGTGGACACATCCTTTGATTTTTTTTTCTTATTGGAGAAAAGAATAAAGACTAGTAGGGAATGTGACCAGTACACAAATTCCATAGAACCCTTGGATCTTTATGTTAAGTAAACCAATTACTCAGCTTAAAAATGCAGTATAGTCATAGAGAAAAATTAATTGAACACATCCTGGATACTGCCAGATGTCTGGGGCTCAAAATCAGAGAAGAAAAAACACACTTCTATGTCACAAGTACATGTGAAAATATCATTGGTATCCAAAATGGAATTTCTTACCACTTGCTTAGATCAGGGAATCCCCAGAAAACTTGGACAGAGTATTTTCTACATTCATACTTTTGATTATTATTCCTCAGGGCCAGTATCTTTCTTTTCATATATTTCTGTTAGGTTTTCATATTTTTAGTGACACGATCATTGCCACAAAACAAAACTAAATGGTCACTTCTATTTTGTCTGAGACATACATGTTTTACTTTGATTCATACCAATACCCATATTTTCTCTGCCCCCTTTCTCAAGATTTGGTAAAATAAACAAAATAAAGAGTTGGGGGGGAATAAACAGTCCATAGGAAATTAATGCCCACCTCCTTCATTTGCATACTCTCCCATAAATTCATATAAAATAACAAACATTGTTTTCAGGGCTCCTTTAAAAGAATTTACAGCAGTGCAACTAACTTACCAGTATTGCAAAACTAATACTAGTGTCTATTCTAGCCCTGTTATTACACACTTGGGATGTACACGTGTTAAGTATCACACACTTGTATTTAAATACCACCACCCACACATGCTGGTGTTAAAAACTCATAATAGGTGCACATAGACCTAGATCTGTATACACAAGTCTATAATGTACCAATAGCTGCAGCCCAAAAGCAGCTAAGTACAGGTCCAATCAACTAGTGCACCTACTAGTATTTCAACACTGGGGCACTACATCTGTGGTCCACACAGCCGCTACTTTCATTACAAGAACTCTAGCCCATTCTCTCCATATGAGGAACACTAGGGCCAGTGAATTACCCTAACACTGGGCATTAATACACCATTGTATACTCCTCTGGATACACCTATCCATAGAGTTAGCCACACTTGGCATCATTTAATCATTGTTTTAAACCCCAATATTTTAACGATATTGTCAATTAATAAAGTTATTTTAAATAAATCACCAGTTCATAAAGAAACAGAGTGCTATCTACAGGGGCTCTGTCTGTCCACTATGTATTTTCATATATTTCTGTTAGGTTTTCATATTTTTAGTGACACGATCATTGCCACACAACAAAACTAAATGGTCACTTCTATTTTGTCTGAGACATACATGTTGTACTTTGATTCATACCAATACCCATATTTTCTCTGCCCCCTTTCTCAAGATTTGGTAAAATAAACAAAATAAAGAGTTGGGGGGGAATAAACAGTCCATAGGAAATTAATGCCCACCTCCTTCATTTGCATACTCTCCCATAAATTCATATAAAATAACAAACATTGTTTTCAGGGCTCCTTTAAAAGATTCCTGACCCTCCCGAAAATTCGTTTTTTATGCTCTATTTTAAACTAGTTTAACTGTACATCGTGCTTATACCAATGTTTAGATTTCATGTTTAGATTTCAGTCATTTACATGGGGACATATCTGGAAATGAGACAAGCATTTCTGCGCAGGGTTAGTACTCACAGACCAGATGTATTTCAATTCACCCCTCCGAATGTTTCCTTGAGAAACAATTTGGCAAACACCAAATAATCTATTCAAATTACAGTCACAGCTGTGCTACTTTTTTCTTTAGCATACACCTAATTGTGGACAACAACAATACATCATGCACAGAAGATGAGATATCTGTCTGCCTTCTAATCTATCCACTCCCAAAGATAATTACCACCTGCATGGCCAAAGGGATTTCAAATTTGAAAAAAATATATATATATATATATATTTATTTTATTTATTATTATTATTTCATTCTGTCAATTTTGAGGTGTGTCCTGGTAAACCAGGCACCATTGTTTTCAGAACAATCCAGACTTGATGAAGTGACTGTACCATTTTAATCAGCATGTGAAATGTTGGGATTTCTTTTCACGCAATCTTGGAAACCATGGAAATCTCTGGTTTAGAGATTACAAGTAGGCGCGTGTCGATGACGTCACACAGGACGGTCGGCTGAAGGAAGAGCTCCAGAGACCCTTCCGACTAAACTCTAATTTGCAGGAGTTTTAGCCCACTAAAAAACTTCCCAAAACCCACAAATAAATCCCCAAACCTGTCAAGATGACATCTAAGGGGAAAAACCCCTCAACCCAGGGAGTGGGTAACTTCTTTACGCCCGCAAAGCGGCCTGCTGAGGCGGGAAGTAAGAGGCAAGATGGCGCCCAGACCCCAGGCCAGAGAGGCAAACAAGGCCCCCATGACCCATCAAGCCCCGCTGAGACCACCCTACCCGTGGACGGAGGCATTACTAAGGAATATCTGGAGGGGTTACTCACCAAGCTCCAGCGTTCTCTGCAAACCAACATAAAAGAGGCTGTGGCAGAGATCAGGCAGGACATCCATGGTCTGCAGGAGCGAGCAACCACGCTGGAGACCAGGCTAGATGAGGCCTTACACCACCAATCTGAAGCAGACGATGAAATAATTCGCCTGGGCCACGAGATAAACGCTTTAAAAGACAGCCAGGAAGACCAGGAGAATAGAGATTACAAGTAGATAGGGTGGAGGGTCCTGAGATATCATCATTTTGTCACTACCCTACAATATGTTCTAAATAATCAGGTATCCAGATACAAGTTTATATTTGAAGGTTGCCAGGTGCCCAGTGTTGAACCGGACTGTCCTGTCCTGTATTTGGAGAGTAACAAATTAGAGGTAATACTGGACATGTATGTGTCCGGTATCACCTCTCTGGACATCTCTTGGGGAGCCACAGGATTTCCCAGAACAGGGAGAGAGCAGGGCTTTTGCTAGGGGGCTGAGCAGATTCCTCCATTTTGATTGGCTGCTGCTGGGTAATGCAGTGAATTAGGAGGAGGTGTCAGGAGCCTGGGGATGGGGCAAAGGAGCGGAGGAAACAGCATGGAGTGGAGAGAGGTGAGAAAGGTGTGTGTGTCTCGAGCACATTGCACCTTTCACCATTGTGTCCAGTATTTTTGAAGAAGCCACCTGGCAAGCCTATTCTTGTTTTTTGTTTTTTTTTAATAGCGCGATCGTGGGATGGGTCACATTGACCTTTGATGCAAAGAGTCACAACCCAGGAGTATCATAGATATCTCAAAACAATTTGTTTGTGAGTCTGAGGTGCATTATGACAGCTCATCCAGGCTGAGTTATTATTATTAGTATTACAAAAATGGGAGTAACTTTGAAACAGAGATGGCAATATCCCTGCTAATCAAGGTTCAATTTCATACAAAAAACTGTTGTGGTGTCTTGTAAAACTGCAGAATCCCAAAAACAAATGCACTTTTGACATGCATCTACATTTTTATATCATTTTAGTATATGTCCAAAACAAAATAGAAATCTATTAAAGGATGATGTAAAAAGTAGAAACACGTAGTAAAAAAAGATGTAAACTACATTCTGATAATATAGTCTAATATACATATATACACATATATATATATATATAACGCATACCTATATATACACGCACACATACTGAGCCACTTCTTCCTTCTCCCAACATATCGAAGTTAGGCTTGCATTGAAACTTGGCAGTATGGACCTGTCCGGGGAGCTCCGAAGACCATATTCAAAAGGACTCCCCCTGGAGTACCATGAATATTCCTCTTTCTGGGCAGATGAACAAACTCATGTGGTCCCACTACTATGGGTTATAACTATGAGGGGAACGTTCCCCAACTATAAATACATAAAGGTGACAAGACATCAATAGTAGATTTATTATACACTTAAACATAACTTACAGTGAGGCTCTTCCACTGTCACTCCTCCTGAAATCTGAATCTAGAATCTTCTACATATATACATACAGTGACGAGAAAAAGTTTGTGAACCGCAATGATAATTACGGAAATTCCATAGTTTTTCCATTATAACCTTCTTGAAACAAAACCATTCTTTTCTTAAATATCCAATAGGGTTTTTTATTAACCAATTCCATGTCTTTTGAAACAAAGTGATATATGAATTAGCCAAACAATGAGTAATTAAGTGAAAAAGTAAAACCCTGGTTTTATCAGTTAAATTAAAGGGGATAATTAGTATAATGTACTTAAATAATTAGGTAGATATTCAGGTGTGAGTTTGGGAGGCCCCACCCTATATACAGGTCACAAACTTTGAGTCTTCACCATACAGGTGTGTGGAAATATGTCACGACATGATCAAAAGAAATCTCTGAGGACCACAGAAAAGCAGTTATTGATGTGCATCGGTTTAGAAAGGGCTACAAAACCATTTCTAAGGATTTGGGGCTCCACTAATCCACTGTCAAACAAATGGAGAAAGATCAAGACCACAGTCACTCTACCCAGGAGCGGTCATCCTACCAAAAGAACAAACCGGCAAATCATCCAGGAAGTCACAAAGAACCCCAGAGTAACATCCAGGGATTGGTGGGCCACTCTCGCCTTGGCTAATGTGGGTGTTCTTGACCCAACTATCAGAAAAAGTCTGAACATGAAGCGTGTTCATGGAAGGATAGACAGGAGGAAACCACTGCTCTCTATAAGGACATTGTTGCCCATCTGAATTTCAACAAAGAGCACATAAAGGATCTACAAGATTTCTGGAACAATTTTCTCTGGACAGGCGAGTCAAAGGTAGAACTGGAGCTCCACAGAACTGAAAATAGTCATTTTTGGCTCAGAGAGACTCCTGTAAAAAATACAAAATGGGTGCCAAGAAAATAAAAAGGAGTAGGAGGAACTGTTTTTGTAAAGGGAATGTAGCTGTATTTAAAGCAGCAATCCCACCTGCTTTTATTATTATTATTTTTTGAAGTGAAACTTCTTTAGTGGCACCTATTCTGATGGGGAAAAACTGGAGAGATGGAGACGAAAATGAAACGGACGTGACGTCACTGCTCCCTCTCCCCCCCCCCCCCACGCCTGCTGTGACATGCGGCGGTGGCGGTAGCCGCCGGCGCCGCTCCTAACGGCCGCCGTTACCCCCATACATCCGCTGCCATGGGTATACCAAGATGGCTGGCGCAGAGCTTCCGAGCTGTGGGTGTACTAAGATGGCAGCCCGCAAGTCCTCCGGCTGTGAGAGGAGGAGGAGCCGCTGCTCAGCCTCTCTCCTCCCTCTTCTCTACCTCCGCTTCCCCTTCCCTGTATCCCGCTGACTGAGCGCCGCCGGGGCCGGAGGAGGAGAGGAGCCCCGGGATCATGAAGGGTAACCGAGAAGATATCGCTATCGGCCGCTGCACTGTCAGCATATGCCGCGCATGCGCGCACAGACACGTTATCATGCCCTCTCGCCTCTCACGGCTCCTGCTCCGGTAACGCGGGAGCAGGGGTTTTTAGCACGCCGCTTCCCATTCAGCACTGCCGGAGGGGGGGGGGGCCTCTTAAGCACGGTATCTGCCCCTCACATACGCCGGGCCCGGTGCGGCCGCGTCTCCCTGGGGGTGGGAGGGGGGAGGAGAGACTAAGCCGCCGCGGGTCCGCAGCTCCGCCTGGGGTGGGGGGAGTCAGGAGAAAGGGGGCAGGACACAGAAAGTGAGACACACATACACTGACAGACACACACATACACACACTGACTGACACACAACAACATACACACATGCTGACACACACCATACACTACACACTCAACACACTCACTACACACACCATACACAAGGACGAACACACCACTACTGACTTGAAAAACACACACACACTGACTGACCACAATAACAACACACTACCCACAAAACCCAACCATACACACAAACACACACTGACGACACACATACAAACACACCACTGACTAATCAAACATACACCACACACACACTGATGACACCACATACACACACCACTACTGCAAACATACAAACACACACACACACACACTGGACTGACACACATACACACACACACACTGACGACACACATACACACACACACTGACCACTGACTGACACACATACACACACACAACTGATGGACACACTACACACACACACACTGACGACAACACATACACACCACACATGACTGACAAAAAATACACACACACACTGACACTGCCACACCACACACTGACTGACACACACAACAACTGACTGACACACACACACTGACTGACACACACACACACACACTGGCTGACACACACATACTGACTGACCACCACACACTGACTGACATACACAACACACACAGACTGACTGACGACTCCATCCACACACACTGACTGATACGCATGCACACACACACCTACAGCACCATGACTGACACACATGACGCACCACACACACTGACTGACACACATACACACACTGACCGACACAGAGAGACATTCACACAACACAGAAGAGAGAGAGTGAGGAACATACACTGACTGACCACACACACCCACACACAGTGACTCTGACCACAACACACACACACTGACTGACACACATACACAAACTGACTGACACACATGCACAAACTGACTGACACACATGCACACACTGACCAGCACAGATTGACACACACACACAAACACACACACTGACTGATACGCACGCACACTGACACACATACGCACGCACACTGACTGACACACATACGCACGCACACTGACTGACACACACACACTGACTGACCAACATACACACCACGACCGACACAGAGAGACATTCACACAACACAGAGAGAGACATACACTGAATGACACACACACACACCACCACATACATTGGACTGACCACACACACACACAACACACAACACTACATGACTGACACACATGCGCACACTGACTGACACACATGCGCACACTGACTGACACACATGTGCACACTGACTGGACACACTGCGCAGCCACATGACTGACACACCATGCGCACGCACACTGGACTGACACACACTACACACACTGACCACAGAGAGACATTCACACAACACAGAGAGAGAGGAGAGAGAGAATACACTGACTGGACACACACACCACACACATACATTGATGACACACACACCCCACACACATACATTGACTGACACACATGCCAACACAACTGACACACATGCACACACTGACTGACACACCATGCGCACAGACTGACACCACATGCGCACACTGACTGACAACATGCGCACACTGACTGCACAACTAGCACATGATGACAACATGGCACACTGACTGACACAACATGCCGCACACTGACTGACAAATGCGCACAACTAATGACACACACTGGGCACCAACTGCGCACTTGACACCACCGCGCAAAACAACACACACATACATACTCTCTGGACGACACACATACATACTCTCTGAACTGACACACATACATACTCTCTGACTGAACACCAATACTACTCATGACTGCACACACCGACTACACACAGGACATCACAGACAACACAGGGAGGACACAGAGACACACACGGGACGGGACACACACTACGACACAAACACCACACACTACACACACAACACACGACACTACACAACCCAAGCACACACACACACACACACACACACACACACACACACACACACACACACACACATTGACTGACACACACACACACACACACACACACACACACACACATACACTGACTGACACACACACAAACAAACACACATACATAGTCTCTGACTGACACACATAAATACCAACTGGACTGAACACATACTCACATGGCGACCACACACACACACACCCACCACACCACACACACACACAACACACCACGACTACACACCACCACACACAACAACACCACATACATACTGACCACACACACACAACAACATTGGACTGACACACCACACACTAATACCACACATGCACACAAACTGACACTGACCACCACATGCACACATGACTGACACACATGCACCACACTGACTGACACACATGCACACACTGATGACACACATGCACCACATGACACATACACACACTGACTGACACACATACACACACTGACTGACCACATACACCACACTGACCGGCACAGATACATTACTGACTGACACACACACAAACAAACACACATACATACTTTCTGACTGACACACATACATACTCTCTGACTGACACACATACACACACTGACTGACACACATGCGCACGCACACTGACTGACACACATGCGCACGCACACTGACTGACACCCACATAACACACACCACTGACGACACAGAGAGACATTCACACAACACAGGAGAGAGAGAGGAGGACATACACTGACTGACACACACCACACATACATGACTGAACCAAAACACACCATACATTGATGGACACACATGCACACACAACGACAACTGCGCACATGACTGACACACATGCGCCACACTGACTGACACACATGCGCACAACTGACTGACACACATGCGCACACTGGAATGACCAAACTATGACACACTGCACTGACAAACATCGCACACATGACTGACACATGCGCACACTGACTGACACACATGCGCACACTGACTGACACACATGCGCACACTGACGACACAATGCGCACACTGACTGACACACACACACAAACAAACACACATACATACTCTCTGACTGACACACATACATACTCTCTGACTGGACACATACTGACTCTGACTGACACCATTACATACTCATGACGACCACATACAACACTGACCAAATCACAACACATGACTGACAACATATACGACCACATGGAGACCACACAACCACACACACACACACACACACACACACACACAACACACACCACACACACACACACACACACATTGACTGACACACACACACACACACACACACACATACACTGACTGACCACACACACAAACAAACACACATACAGTACTCATCTGACTGACACACATAAATACTCACTGACTGACACACATACACACACTGGCTGACACACACCACACACACACACACACACACACACACACTGACTGACACACACACACACACACACACACACACACACACACACACATACACTGACTGACACACACACATACACTGACTGACACACATGCACACACTGACTGACACACATGCAACACTGACTGACACACATGCACACACTGACTGACACACATGCACACACTGACACACATACACACACTGACTGACACACATACACACACTGACTGACACACATACACACACTGACCGGCACAGATACATATACTGACTGACACACACACAAACAAACACACATACATACTTTCTGACTGACACACATACATACTCTCTGACTGACACACATACACACACTGACTGACACATACACTGACTGACACGTGTGCCGAGCACGCGCGTTATAAGTCAATTTCTGTGACAAAAGTCAAAGAAATTTCACTTACTATGCGCGTGCACAGCACACACAGCTTTTTTAACCTTACTATACCAGAACCGGTAATCAGCCGACATCCGCAGATCCACCTGGTTCGGGAGATATTTGTAGCTTTTTTGTGCAGCAAAATATGGCAGTGAACTACAAACATGACCGGAAGGTCACCAATAGAAGGCCACAATGTCCTCTCCCAATGATGTTCACCCTCTTCTATTTACCCTCGGGTTGTCACTCCGAAACCGGGGTGGTTGCGGAACCACCAATGAGCTCCGGATTTCTACTTTAATATGTATATTAGTTTCATAAAGCACGTTAATGTAAGCAGGGCTATACATAGAATTTCTAGGCACACGTTTGCATCATTAACCTGTGCTTTTTTGGTGCCCTATGAATAAATTGACTTGCCCAATATCACAAGGATTGCTGTTGGTAGCAATTCTGATTACACTTTCCCATCAGCTCTAGTGTTTATTTTCTCAGTAGAACAGAGTGAAAAACAGTCCTGGAGTTATTCAACATAACAGGCCAGCACATAGGCCGGGATTCATCACACCCCCATGCGGGGTCTCGCCCCAATCTAGTGTTTGCTACCATCCAAGTAAACGGCAAACGGGATGCGATATCCCACATCAGGGCTTTATGAATGCAAGCTAAAGTCGCTAATTGCTTGTGATTACAACAACCTATGTTTTCCTACAGCTAATCCTGTAAGCTTCAGGCACCGGTGCATTTCAGAAGTCGAGAAAACCTCTCAAATTGATTAGATTAATAGTGTGAGCACTCTTGCCAATTAGTTTGTGAGTTCTCCACATCTCATTCATTCTTCTGGATCGCGCAAGAAACAACATTACAAAAATATAGTAAAAAAAAAAAACAACAAACTGTCATTAAATCAACAACCTGTAATCACGAATAAAGCTTGCTAATCCATATTAGCGGTAAGAGAAGGG
The DNA here is from genome assembly GCA_036426205.1 of Ascaphus truei. Taxonomy (NCBI): domain Eukaryota; kingdom Metazoa; phylum Chordata; class Amphibia; order Anura; family Ascaphidae; genus Ascaphus; species Ascaphus truei. The sequence continues at coordinate 259,193,925 of CM071569.1, read as the reverse complement.
TGAACTTGAGGTTGTTCAAGTCCCTCTGAAAGATTATTAAGGGTCGTTAAGTATCAGGTATTTCCCTGCTCTCAGGAAACTGGTCACATCTCCCATGATGGTACTATACCTCAGGACTCTTCAACATGCGGCCTATGAGCCTAACCTGGCCTTGCTGTGGTCCTTGGACTGTCTGCTCCTGCTAATTTTATTAAGGTTGCTCGGGTAGCCAACTGCCTTTATTTAACATGAAACTCGCTATAAACCTAAGGTGATAGAAATATATGGTAGAGATGTTATGAATGCTTCCAAAATGCTGATGTAGGGTCATTTTTAAGTTTGCATTTATATATTTACACAAGTACTGTATATATAACGATAGGAAAAACAAAAAAGTATACAAAAAAGTGTCTTTTATCGATAACATTTCTGCTACCCTCTGGAGCCTCTCAAGAGCTCCAGAGGGTAGCCGAAGCGTTGATTAAATAAAATACCTTTTTGGTGTGTTTATCTTTTTATATACGTACTTGTGTGGTACTTTGATAGCAACACCCATTTCAGCACTCTGGTTTTATCTGATTGGGGTGTGCCCTAAATCTCCTCCATGTTGAGATATCTATCTTTCTATCTATCTCTCTCCTAAAGGTTATTAACAAAACATGACTCTTTGTTTCCACCCCTCCCTTTAATGCCTTGCCGTCTCTTGTCCCCTCTTCACCACCTTACTCCCTCCTCCATCATGCTCTGCTCGTCTCTGCATGAAAAGAGATTTATTCAAACATTTCATTTAACCCATTGGGTGCCGGAGCCGTGATCACATGACTCCTCCTCAAAGCCCATGTAGCTAGCAGATTCCGGGCTGGGCAAATGCCTGATGAATGGGCTGCTGCCCCAAAACGTCAATGATGGCCTCGTCCCGCTGAAAAGGTTTTCATATTGGAATGAGTAGTTAGGAATCATTTGCTGATGTCCTAGAAGTGTGCTACATACCTCGCTTTAGAAAGTGAAACCGAGGGGTGGGGGGTGAAAGTTATTTTAAAGAGTATAATTGACTACACTTTTAAAACAGTGATTACCCCAACCTAACCCCCATTTTTATTGTTAAAGAATATAAATTGAGGGGTGTCAGGAGCTGAACCGTGTTCATTTCAGCTCCGGTGAACCCTTCCCCCAGCTCCCAAGATTCTTACCGGTGTCACTTCTTGGCTCCTACAGGAAGTTTAAATGGCTGTCCAATACGTTAGCCGCAGTGGATAGAGTTGCAGTTTCCTCTATGCAAGCGTGATGCAGGAGATTTGACCAGCCATTTTGTTTCCCCTGGAGGTGCAGAGACACTGGTAACTTCACCTGTATCTCGAGAATCAGGTTTCTTGGGGGCTGCAATTAACGTGGTTCAGCTCCACTGGATCCCATCCTGTAAAACAAAAAAAGGTGGTGAAAAAAAATGGGCTGTTTTTGGGGACACTCTTCCCTCCACGAATGCAATTGATTTCTCCCGCATACGTTTCTCTCTGAACATGACGGAGAACAGTTTCCTTTGTCCTTGTGACTTCCTCCACGGTGCGCAACTCTTTGCAGATGTGCCAGCCGTGGCAGTCGGTTGTTTTACCATCTGGTGTCTGGCGGAAGGAGAAGGCTATATGCCTGAGATGGGCTACTGCTCGCAGGAGGGCTGTCCACCTTGAGAAGCGATGGAATCGATGTGATCCGAATGCGTTTCTGTGCAATACATTGGTGAGTAACACGGATACTTGTGGGGGCCTTATCTCCGTATCCTTCTCGGGATCCACAAGTTCAAAGTCACCAACTGGGGTTGGTGGTGTTTCTGCGGGTTGCGCAAGGAACGTTGGTCCTGTGAGCCACAACGTTTTCTGCAGTTGCACTGCGGGTACTGATCTTGTGGCATGGTCTGCAGGATTTTGGTCTGTGGGCACATGGCGCCATTGTTCTGGTCGGGTTGACTTCCTGATTCTTTCTACGCGGTTGGCCACGTATACGTAGAATCTTCTTTTCTTGTTGCATATGTAGCCCAGGACCACCTTGCTATCTGTGTAGAATCTGATGGCATCTGGTTTGCTGTCCATCTCGTTCTCGATGAGCTCCGCCAGTTCTACCGCTAACTGCGCCACATAGCCCGAGTCTGGGTATAGTATGGTCGGGTTGTGGCGCCAGCTTAGCCTTGCCAAGGATGAACCTGATATGGTAACTTCCACCCACGTCCGTGATTTTTAGGTAGGCCACCGCTGCTATGGCCTTTGTGGAGGCATCAAAGAATACGCAAAGCTCTTTGCTGTGTGCGGCAGTGAGAGATATAGGTGAGTAGGAGCGTGGGATCTGAAGTTGCTCAAGGGCCTTCAAGGAATACTGCCACGTTTCCCACTCTTTCCGTTTTTCTGGAGGTAGTGGGGTGTCCCATTCCTGCTTTTCGAAGGACATTTCTCTGAGAAGAGACTTCCCTTGGATAGTGACAGGAGCTACGAATCCTAGCGGATCGTAAAGACTGTTAACGGTGGACAGGACTCCGCGACATGTGTAGGGTTTTTCTTCGATGTCTACCTGGAACATAAAGGTATCTGTTTTAAGATTCCAGCTTATCCCCAGGCTCCGCTGTATGGGAGGCGTGTCGGTCCCCAGATCCAAATTCTTGAGATCGTTTGTATGATCATCTGCGTGGAACGCCTTCATCACTATGGCACTATTGGAAGCTATTTTGTGCAATCTTAGGTTGGCGTTTGCTAACATCTGTTGTGTCCTTTTGAGTAGATCTATGGCTTCTTCTTCGGTGGGAACTGATTTTAATCCGTCGTCCACATAGAAGTCTCTTTCGACGAAGTTCCTGGCATCTTTCCCGAACTCTGCTTCTCCGTCTTGAGCCGTTCTTCTGAGGCCGCAGGCAGCCACCGCAGGGGATGGGCTGTTCCGAAGACATGTACTTTCATGCGGTACTCTATGATTTCGTTTTCTATGTCGTCATCTTGGTACCACAGGAATCTTAGGTAGTTACGGCTGTCTTATCGCACAAGGAAGCAGTGGAACATCTGTTGAATGTCTGCTGTTATGGCGATTGGCTCTTTGCGTCAGGTCCGGCCCGGTGAGGAGAACATCGTATAGGGAGACTCCCTGATGCTGAGCACTGGAATCGAATACCACTCGAATTTGGCCAGGTTTCTGGGGGTGATAGACGCCCAACGACGGGAGGTACCAGCATTCTTCGCCTTCTCTCAGTGGGGGCGCCGACTCTGCATGACCACTGCGGAAGATCTTCTGCATGAAGGCCACAAAGTGTTCCTTGGTCTCCGGTTTCCTTAGTAGGTTACGGCGAAGCGAGCCTAGACATGGCGTGGTCTGTTGTTTGGGAGGCGTCTTCTTGGTGAGCGGAATGATAATGGGGCCATCCAACTGGCAAATTTGTCCTTGAAGAGCTCCTTATCCATTAACCTCAAGAATTCTTTATCTTCCATTGATGGCGCCTGTTTGTCGTCGTCCTTTGTTGTCTGGAAAGCTGTACGCCCTAGGTCATCGGAGTATTTTTCTGTCACAAGCGCGTCTCCATAGTTCCTTTTGGTCTCGAGCTTCTCGTGGACCTGGAAGTGGTTCAGACAGGGTTTGAAGTGGGATGCACGACCGTTCTCCAACAAGTTTGTTCGTAGGGCGTCTACGTTGTCGGGTCCTCGTATCCTGTCTATGCATACTTCTCCCACTACCACCCATCCTAGATCGAGCCTTTGAGTGCTTGGGCCGTTGTGGTCCCCGTTTCGCTGTTTGCGGATCTTGTGCGCTCTCATGATGTCCCTGCAAAGTAGCAGCATGATCTGGGCGCCTTCGTCTAGTGGTGGGATACGATCGGCAATAGCTTTTAGATGAGGATGGTGTCGCGCCACGTCTGGTGTGGGGATTTCGCACCTATATTCTGCCATGTGATTGCACTCGATGAGTGTGGGAAGGGGCATTTTCAGTTTGCCGTCTATTGAGCATATGGTGTAGCCATTCACTCTTCTCCCTGTAGTCTCCATTCGCTCTGCGCACGTTCTGAGAGTGTAAGGAGAAGCGCTGTCTTGTATGTTGAACATGTCGAAGAATTCTGACCTGACCAGCGATCGGTTGCTCTGGTCGTCGATGATAGCATACATCCTTTTAGTTCTTTGGGGTTGTCCCTCTGGGTGCACTGCTACGAGACATATTTTAGAGCAAGATCTACCGTCGCTTCTTTCTCCACATACCTCTGTGCATTTGGACACTACCGACGTAGTGGGGGGTGTATCTCCCTCTTCTTACTCCCCGCCCTGCTTTGTCAAAGGGTTAGGAGCTTTGCTTGATTTGGGCCTCATAGCCTCTGGGTGTAAAGCGGCTATGTGCCTGTCGCTATCGCACTCTGTGCATTTCATAGCTTCTTTGCAGTCCTTGAATAAATGAGTTGTGGAAGCACAATATTTGAAACAAGCTCCCCATTCCCTGAGTATGTTCTTTTGCTCCTCTATGGGCTTCATTCTGAATCCGATACACTTGTTAAGCGGATGCGACCTTTTGTGTATAGGGCATTCTTTGTTAAGGTCCCTTGGTTTCTTGTCCCTGATGGCCGCCTGGCCGGGACTCGCGTGGGTCGTAGGGGGCACGTCCGTCCTGTGGACCGAGATGGGTGTTCTGGCATCCTTGTATCTCGCTGCAGACCTTTTGTTCCTCGGGTGGCTGGCACTGGATGTGGTCTGCGCACCTAGGATGAAGCTGGGGTAGTTTCTCGTCCTTGCTGCTTCGCGAATGAAGCTTAAGAAACTATTTGAAATTATTCCCTTTATGACACTTCTCCTATGCTCCAGGAAGCGGGTGCAGAGAGGTCGTGTGGTGCGGCCAATATAACGTTGCCCGCAACCACACTGGATGCAATACACTACAAAAGAACTTTGACAGTTTATAAAATTCCTTACCTGGTAGATAATATCTCTATTGGGAGAACTAAACTCGGAGTGGGTCTTCAAATGTCTACAGGTAATGCACCTACCTCGTCCACATCTGTGGTTACCATTTGGACCATTGATACTGTAGCTGACTTGTTTAATATGTTACCCGATCTAAGTCTAGTGGGAGCTAAAATACTCTTCATACTTCTGGCCTTCCTGTAGACAATTGAGGCCTGGTCCAGAAGAATGCCCTTCAAATGGAGACCCCTTTATCAGCATTTTTCACCTAAATTCATGGACTAACATCAAAGGACTGGTTGGACTTTATATATTTTTCTTTTACACTTTTGCACTACACTATATTAAGTTTATTGTGTTACACAATATTGTTTATGGATATATATATGTTGATTAGAATTTATGTCTTTTATTCACAATATTTAGCTTAAAACACTTTAGTCACTATTTAGGAATATTTCACTCATAGTTCTACTCTGGCGCTACTACCTTTGTTCTTATGTATATACACACATTCACGGACACTGAATGGGAGTATTCTATGTGACTTTTGTAAGGAAATGTTTTGTATTTTATGCTGTATTATTGCCCCTGTATTTTATGTATATCTATATGGATAGACATACAGGGATAATAATTGATTGGTTTGCTAATGTTTATGTTCTTTTCATGTATGGCTAGTTTATTTATCAGCTTTATTTTGTCATTGTTGTGAATAATGTAATTTGTATGTAGTTAAAGGTTAATTGTAATGGCTTCTTTATGGTACTTACATTAGAATGATGGTGGTTACTTGAAATTAGAATTGTTTTGGCAATGGTTTGGCTTTAGGAATTTAATAGGGAATTGTATAATTGATTTGTATTGTATTGTAATTGTTTGAGGAAATGGATTAATTGATTGATGCTAATTGTATTGATGTTGCTTAGTTTATAATTGATTTTCATGATGGCATTGCTGGTTAGGGGACATTGTTAATATTGTATTTTATGGTTACATATATTTTGCATAGTGTTATATGATGCACAGATTAATTGCATCATGTACACACTCAATGCAATTGTGTGACATTTCATAGACATTTGTGGAGCTGCAGTTTGTTTTTTTATATTTGCAATGGCTGCTGGATTTATTTTAACATGCACTGTGGTGATTTTAAGATTAAAAATGCATGTTTTGATTTATGCATGTTTTATGTGTTTAATAATGGGCAAATAATCTATTATCCATATCTGGATAATAGTTATTTGGCACATTATTGTACTGTAGGTGTTGGGGGGGGGGGGGGGGGGTGTATGTATAGGTCCGGTTTATTTATTTTACATTCAGGGTTGGTTCCTTGGTTCTGTGTGAGACCTCTGGAGACCACCTGCGGTATCCTCGGGTATCTCACGGGTATCAGGCTGGTGGTTCCACGGGTGACACCTGCGGGGATGAACCGGTGGCCCCACATCTGTGGGGGCACCAGGGACCCGTAGTGTGCGGGGAAGAACCGGTGGTCCCACATCCGTGGGGGCACCGCGGACCCGTTGTGACCACTCGTGAGTTCCCCAGACCCCCGTGAGAACCACCCGAGGCCCCGCAGACACCTGTGGGTCTGACCCGGGGCTCCCAGACATCCGCGGGCCTACCGTGGGGACCCAATTGTGGCCCACGGTGACCCAAGGAGACCACCTGGGGTCCATGGTGCTTGGCGGGACCCACCAACAGGCCTCCAGAACCTGTGTGAAACAAGTTGCTGGTACCCTGTAGGTCTGTCAGGTGACCCGCCAGCCCGCCGGGGACTCGCGTGGGGCTGGGGTATGAACCCTGTATGTAAAAGGATAAAGCATGTATTTATGGGGGGGCACAGGGGGTGGGTAATGTATTTAATAAAAATAATGATGTTTATTGTGGGGCTGTGTATTGTTTTTATTGTGGGTACTGGGGGTGGGGGGAGGTGGTATTGGCCCCAAGGGTATGTGGGTAGGCCTCCCTTGTGGCTAGTGGGTGAGGGTGGTTAGGCCTCACGGGGTGGGTGGTTAGTGTGGGAGGGTAAGTAGGCCTCCCAAGTGGTGGGTGAGGGTGGGTTAACCCCTTAATGACTGTAGCGGTTAATAACCGCTATGGTGATTAAGGGGTTAGTGGACATTACATTGGCTATTGTAATTGTTGTGCATGTTTTGCAGCACCGTAGTGGCATGGGCAGAATGAAGATGAGGATGAAGACGGCCTTCATCGTGGGTGCCTGTAAAAGGTAAGTGTAATATGTTTTGACTATTTATTCAATGTTATATGTATTTAAAATGGGCAAATGCATTATTATCCATATGTGGATAATAGTAATTTTGGCCATTGCTGTATAGTATATGTTAGGGGGGTGTATTTAGTTATAATTCTTGTTTATTATTTTTTGAGGTGCAACATTGGTACCGCAGACCCCGGGACGGCCGCGGGGACCCCCGCACTCCCACGGGGACCCCCGCTTGGTGAGCCGGGGACCCCCGGACACCCACGGGGTCAGCTGGGGACACCCGCCGGCCTGCTGTATGGGTTTTGCGCATGCAAAAAAAAAAACAAGAATTTTTTCTAAGTCCAGATTTCTTTGCGTCTACTCTGACCGGGCGTGTTCTGATCAACGCAACTTTCGCCTTTGCTAAGGTTGCGTTGCTTAGTGCATCCCGCTTAAGGGCAGAATTTCACGCAAACAGGGTTGCGATCGAGCAAAGTTGGACTTAGAAAAAAATCCTGCAAAAAAGTAATTTTTAGACCGCAAAGTGCCTGTTTGCGTTGCTTAGTGCATCGGGTTGAGCCAAAAATCATGATCGAAGAGCACTTTGCGGTCTAAAAGTGACTTATCGGAGCTTAGTGCATAGCCCCCTCAATCTCCCAATCTGAATGATAATTGACTTGTTTAAAATATCTTTATTAATCTCAAGCAATAAAATATAGGGCTTTAAAATGACATATAGATGCACAAGAAATCCCTTGTAATAAATCAGTTATTATTCAGATTGGGAGATTGAGTGCTATACATTGGGTTTCTTCTTTCCCTAAGTTCCTATTAGAATCCTCTCAAGTTATCCTAATACACTTATTCATTTATAACTAGCACAGCAATTGATATATGGACATTGATAGATTTTTTTCATCTGACGTATCAGTAAAATGTTAAGTATTAATTGTATGTATTGATAATTATGAGGTTTCATTTGCTGTTTTTTTACCCATTCAGTACCATAAGGCACTTGTACTGGAAACACCAGAATCATTCTAATTAAGATAATACCAATTAGGTAATTTAATATTTTTATAAAATTTCCACATATTAATTTTATAGGTGCATTCTGCAACATTGGGAAAAAAACAAGTCTTGATTTTCAGGATTGAATGAATTCCACTCTATGTAATCTACTGAAAAAAAGAAAAAGTAAGGGAAGCGCAGTCAAACGGGTAATGGTATAAACACCTTTATGATGATACAAAGAAAAAAAAACGGCGCCTCCGAAATATAAAAATAAGATCTGACCAAACATAAAGTCCAACACGAATGGAGAGGAGTCCTGGGAGGAATCTTCAATGAAGTCTCATAGAGGACAAACAAACGTGTAAGACAAAAACAGAAAAGACAAAAGAAAACGTTCCACAGCTAGAGGGAGGTAAGTGGTTATGTCATCAAGTAATCTATTAGATTCATAAATATAATAGTCTTTATCCATAACCACTATACCTCCGCCTTTATCGGCTGGTTTAAACACTATAGATTCGTTATTTTTCAACTGAACCAAAGCCAATTTTTCATGTTGGTTCAAATTGTCTTTACGAATCTTAAAATTGCGACTAGATGTCTCTAGATGTCTCTAGATCTTGAGTGAAGAGACATCTTTCAAGAAACATTCCACCTTTAACCCTAAACATATACAGGGACATTTCGTCAATACCTTTATCGATTTGGTCACTCAAGATCCCCTGTGATACTCCTCACTCACTCCAAAGGTCTGTGTGTGGCCCAGCAGCAGTTGTTCCGGCAGTGTGGATCCCTGGAGGCTGCTGTTTCTATTCCTTGCAGAGGCTCCGGTCTGAATCTAAAGACAGTTGTTCTACGGGCTTATACCATTCAGCATTGCTGTAAGTAGGATTCCAATTTTACTCCTACTGGATGTTACAGCTTTATTAGCGTCTCTAGCCCAACTTACATGTGTATGTTGTTTTATTTATATTTTACACTTGCATTAAATTTGTAATTATTTTCTTGCCAATCTTTTCAGTGCTTTTTTGTTTGTTTTTGAGTTACACTATGATCTTTTTTCTTTTGTCTTTTCTGTTTTTGTCTTACATGTTTGTTTGTCCTCTATGAGACTTCATTGAAGATTCCTCCCAGGACTCCTCTCCATTCGTGTTGGACTTTATGTTTGGTCAGATCTTATTTTTATATTTCGGAGGCGCCGTTTTTTTTTCTTTGTATTATTTGTATCGGTTTGTGTTAACCTTTTTGCCTAGGCAGCCCCCACTTTAAGTTTAAAGTGCATTGTATATACTATTGTCACCTCTAGTGTCACTATTCACATTTACCGCATTAGCGCTGATTTCACTGCTCTTCCTTTTTACCTTTATGATGATAAAACAATTGAGTAAAAAACAATAAACAATGATAGTGATAATCATAAAAAAGTACTGAAATATAATAGTCAATGTGATATATTGCACTGGTGAAAGGCAATTGTAGCAAACTACTGCTAGATGAGAGTCAGAGGGGTAACAACAGGATAGTGAATAATCCTGGTTAGAGATCACAGTCCTACGACCAGATGAATGGCACCAGATGGTACACAGATCGTGGGGGGATTTGATCTTAAGGGGTGCCGATAGGGAGCCAATGCTCAGTGTGCTCACCCAACCTCCACTGGTTGCTAAGAACGGCCAGATGGTTCCTCCGAAACACCTCCTCCGGTCTGGATGTTGGTGACTGTCTGTGCACAGACAACCGGGTTTCCGGGTATGACGTCACTTCCGGACGTGACGCAACAACCCTTCCCGGCTGTGCAGGAGCTATGCGATCCTCCTCTGCAGTGATAGTAACAGCAAGCCGATACACTAAGCCGTCCTCACAGAAGCACGTTGCAGTGCTAGATGGATAGAATCAACTGTGGCAAATGGGATCAGAGACCCTTGGCTCCTCCTCCTACGCGTTTCACCAAACTAGTTGGCTTCGTCAGGATCCCTGTTTTATCATCATAAAGGTGTTCATACCATTACCCGTTTGACTGCACTTCCCTTACTTTTTCTTTTTTTCATTGCACTCACCAAGGACTGGGGTCCCTTGTCTAGGAAGCTGCAAATTATTTGGGTTTTGTTTTTTAACACACTTTATCTGATTTTACATCAACATTTCGATGTTGCCAGACCCCACATGCTCCGGATTGGTTCATGTCACATTTTATTTATTATAATTTTATTGTACTTTATCTTTTGTAAAGTTTATCATTTATCTCTATATTAGGTTATTTATTATTTTAAGTGTTATTCTTTTGGCGCACCCGTTTTTTCTTTGCTTTTGTTTCTATGTAATCTACTACAAGATACCCTGGAGGGTATAAATCAATAATGTTACATAATTTTAATTGATATGCAATTAAGGAAGATGTATAAGGGCACACCACCCCCCTATGGACATTATACCACTGAGGAAGCGAATAGCCATTTGTGAAATGCGTAGGGTGATTTGTACCAGACGGGCTAGTATCAGAGGTAATCAGGCTGGAGTCTGAGGTAATACGGAGGAGAGCAGAAACTGCTGCGGAGAGGCATTGGACAGCGTCAGCACAGCATCGCAATACATCATCACAGCATTATTTCGGAATGCGGGGCGGAGACTAGACGCGAATCAGGAATGGCCGGCACTTTGGCATTCTCAGCATTGGCTCGGTGCTACATGCTGATGCCCAAAATCCTCCAGGACAACAAGTACTCCCTACACAGACGTTAAAGGAATCACTAACCAGCACTGACCAACACTACGCGCATTTTAACGGTCTAATCCGTGAGTGTGATTACACATCTCTTTTTTATTTTATTACATTTTTTAGACGTTATTGAACCATGTGATATCTTTCTTCTTTTTCACATTGTGCCATTTATCCTCATGCTATGAGCATTTCCACTTAGCCACTTGGGGTTAAGTATTCTATGTTCCTTTATAATCTATTCATGCTACTGGCATTTTATAAGCAGTCATTGTTCATTACATGCTTAAAAGGACATCCACTTACACCATTGTGTGTATTATCACTTAAACCCCCACATGCCCCTTGATGGGACTTTAGGGTTTACAGTAAGTGTCAAATCACAAATCATTAATCATGCACACAGTGTGGTGATGTACTGTATTGTACCAGTTGATGTATTGGAAGCTATACACTGATTTATTTTTGGTTGTTTTGCATATTTTCATTCCACACATTGATACTGAGTCCGAGCACCAAGGAGGAAATTTTATTATCACAATTGCAAGAAGGATTTGGAAAATCCGAGGGTCTTCTCGGTTGCAGGACTTCTGTCACTTCAGGTGTTTTCCCTGTAACTCAAAAATTGTAATTTTGTATTCATTCACTTTGACTCCATCTGGATTTAGCGCTGAGGTTGTGTATCGCTCTATTTAATATCTGCAGTTTTGCAATGATTTACAAAATGTTACCTAAATCTCAGCGGGCTGAACTATGATATCACCCCTCACTAGCCCTTAGTGGCAGAGCAGAAGCAGGGGTACTTGTATCATGTCGCAAACTGGAACATTATTGCAAAAACTAGCGCAAATTGCGTTATTCAAATTCTGTGCCGCCTTGCGTCCGTGTATCCAGGTGCTTTGCTTTTGTGATGCTCTGTCTGCACTAGTGAACATATTAAGGAGTATTTAAAGCAGGAGTTAGGGGAGGAGATGGTCAGAGCAATAGTGACATTTATAAAAATCTGTACATGTAACTGAGGCCGTTTTCCTTTCTGTTTCCATCAAATAAATCTGACACGTTTGACTCTAGATTCTTGAAGTGCAACACATTTCAATTACTTTCAGGTTTAAAAAGAAAATTAGCTAAATTTGAAACTTTTAAATAAAGAGTAGTTTAGTTATCCATATAGAACCAAGTTTTCTAACCTCCAAGTGGGTATTTTTTTATATACAGTATATACAGCTAAATTACTTTATCACTTAATTTAATATATTATTGAAAAGGAGCAGATAACTCATTGTGACCTGTGAACTAATATCTTTTATCAAATTAGTGTTACGTCAAAATGTTAGTGCTAAAAAGTAATACAAACCTTCGCAAAGTGTTGTGCATTGTGTGCATAAAGACTTAATTATAAGGGATCTTTCTGGATACTTAAGATGGCTGCTGACAGGAAGTGACCTCACTGATGTAACCTTGGCCATCTTGGTTCCTGACAATTCCTGCCCTCAGTTCCTGATAGGAAGTCAGCCTCTCATTGGCAGCAGCTGCTGCTGGACTTTAAATAGCAGGCAGTTGCTCCCTGACTTTGCCTGCCTGTGCTTGTACTTCTGCTTGGACTTGGCTACCCGTGCCTGCCTTGATGCTGGAATTGGACCAGACTATCCCTGCCTGCTGCCTGCCTCGACCCCGGAACCGGACCTGACTACCTCTGCATTCCAGGCCTCTGATCCCAGGTCAAGCTCGGTGTACAGTACTACTCCCTACCTCTGCCCTGCAGGTCCATATACTATCTTGCAGTTAGCAACATTACATTCATACACATGGCTCATAATTTGTTGTTTGAAATAATTTTTTATGCATTTGTATACAATTATTTATAATAAAAGAAAAAAGTTCCCATTGCTACATCAAATATGACAAAAAATATATAGTTGCAACTGTATTACAAACACAGTAAATATTTGGGCGCCAAAACAAATACAAAATATTATTTTTCCGCAGATGGAGCAATTTCAGGTTAGTAGATAGGTTCTCACAAGAACAATTGAAATTGAGTTTGATATGGACCAATTTTGCACTAAAAAGTGTTTATAATGCCTCATTATGTTTAAGGTAAATATGTAAATCTGTATCGTACAGATTATATGCATGCTTGCATAATGTTGAAATATTATTTTCAAGTCTATCCGATGTATCTAAATTGACATTATACAGATTTGGCAAAGCTTATTGTCTTCAGTGCCGCTGCAACGCGCTGTCACATGACCGCGGCGGTCATGGTACCGAAGGATTAACGCTGCTGGGGTCCCATTCAGAAGCATGGACCCCTGTCATGGGAGACCAGGTTATTTACACCTTTTTAGTCATTAATCATTCATTGAGCAAAACAAGGTAGCGAAATAAGTTGTAATTTATTCTGCATAAATTCGCTTACACACAGTGAAACACAAAATACAGACGAAAAGACACACTTACCTTGGGGCTGGGGTTGAAAACAAGACTTTCCTAGGTGCAGGGAACTCTTTGGGAGAGTTTTACCCTGACCGGGATTTAGCCCGGAATCTCCTGGAACACAAATGGGCATATAATTCCATACGCCACCGCTACGTTCTCTTCGGAGAACTTGGTCACTCCTGACCGCGAGTTAGCCCAAATCTCCTGGAACTCAAATCGCCATAAAATCCCAGCCGTGACCGCTACGTTCGATTCTGATAACTTGGGCTCAAAGTGCTGGACTTAGTCTCTGGCGGGCAGGCTTTTCAGGCTTGAAATCGAAGCCGATTGCTTTGCTATTACAAACAAAGCATCTTTGAAAATCCCGCCAACGATCTTTCGGCTCTGACTCAAGGGGAGCACACAATCTGATTAGCTGATAGCTTCTTATAGTATTCTTTGCTTCATTAATAAAATAGGAGCAGACCGGACAGCCAATCAGTGCATGGGAAATTTCTCAAGCAGCCAATCAGAGCCAAGCTAGGTCAGTTGGGAATTTGCAATTGCCGAGACATGTACAAGCGTTCCACATTTCCCCCCCCACTTTCCCAATGTCATCCGATGGGCAGGCGCCTCTAGGTCTGGCAGAGCAAGTGGCATCCTGGAGGACTATCATTGATCTCCGGACCTAGTACTCCACCTTTCCCTGCTGACCAAATGCCGTTCACACCTCTGGGCATCCTCTGGCTGCTTTAAACTTTGATGTCCAGCAGACATACCGGCGCCTATGGGTTTGCACGGGCTACCTGTTTGGACATCGGTTCTGAATGTAAAATACACTGAAATACATTTTAATAAACACTGAGTCTCGGGGAACCCCTTCAGCTATGTGGGACATTAGGTGAGGATCTTGGGGGTTGAAAACTAGGATTCTGGGAGGCACTGTATGACCCCCGTGCAACTTACCTCTGGTACCCGAAAATAGTGTGAGTAAGACGGGGAGAATTATAGGGCCAAAACCCTAACTAAGACTTAGGGGGTCATGCAGTAAGCGGCGGAAAGGCACTTCTCGCCCGTTTCACGCCAAAAATGCATACCCCTATTCAGTAAGGGGCAAAAACTTGGCAAAAATAAAAAAAAAATGCCAATGTGTTTGGCATTTTTTTTCCCCGCCATCGGCGCGGCGAAAATACACTTTTCGCCGCAACTAGCCATTTTTTCAACCACGCTCAATTCTAGTAGTGGCAAGTAGCTTTGCGCCACTCTAGAATGGCGTTTTTCACGGCAATCCGGCACGCCACAAAAAGTAGGCAAGTTGCTGGTGAGAGGCTGCGGATGAGCGGCGGATCGGCACTTAGAAAAAATCAGGCCTTTTTCCTGCCTGGGATTGATCCCCCTGCTCACAGTACACTATTATTAAAATACATTAATGCTGCTTCATTACCATAGCGGATAGCCGCTAAGGCAATGAAGGGGTTAAGGCATAATAACATGTTTATTGGGGACAATTGCCCCCAATAAACATTGCAATAAACAACATACACCCCCTGTGTATTTAAAATACATAAAGAACAATCAATACAATAAATACATATAGTACTCACCCATGTCCGGCTGACACGATGAAGGCCATCCTCATCTTCATCACCGTCCATGCCCCCTCCGATGCTGCAAAACATGAACAAGAATGAAAACAGCCAATATAATGTCCCCTAACCCCTTAATCACCATAGCGGTTATTAACCGCTACAGTCATTAAGGGGTTAACCCACCCTCACCCACCACTCGGGAGGCCTACATACTCTCCCCCACTAACCCCCCACCCCGTGAGGCCTAACCACCCTCACCCACTACCCAGCAGGGAGGCCTACCCACATACCCTTGGGGCCAATACCCCCTTCCGCCACCCCCAGTACCCACAATAAAAACAATACACAGGCCCACAATAAACATCAATCTATTTATTAAGTACATAACCCACCCCTGTGCCCCCCCATAAATACATGATTTATTCTTTGACATACAGGGTTCATACCCCAGGCCCACGTGAGGCCCCGGTGGGCCTGACGGGTCACCTCACAGACCTACAGGTTACCAGCAACTTGTTTCATACAGGTTCTGGAGGCCTGTTGGTGGGTCCCGCCAGGCGCCATGGCCCACCAGGTGGTCTATGCGGGTCACCGTGGACCCCAATTGGGTCCCCAAGGTAGGCCCGCGGATGTCTGGGAGCCCCGGGTCAGACCCACAGGTGTCTGAGGGGCCTCGGGTGGTTCCTACGGGGGCCTGGGGACCCACGGGTGGGCACTATGGGTCCGCGGTGCCCCCACAGATTTGGGGCCACAAGTTCTTCCCCGCACACTACGGGTCCGCGGTGCCCCCACAGATGTGGGGACACCGGTTCTTCCACGCAGGTGTCCCCCATGGACCACGCAGCCTGGTACCCATGAGATACCCGAGGATACCTCAGGTGGTCTCCAGAGGTCTCTCGCAGAACCAAACGGAACAAACCCTGTATGTTAAAAAAATAAACCTGACCTATACATTAAATACATAAATTCCTCCCCCCCCCCCACACACATACAGTACAATACTGTGCCAAATTACTATTATCCAGATATGGATAATAGATTATCTGACCATTATTAAACACATTAACTAGCATGATAACATAAATAAAGTTCTACTTACCTCATCAATAAGAAGCCCCCCTCGCCAGCAACATCCTTGTCCTCCATTGCCAACAAAATACATAGCCAATACATAGCAATTACATTCTGCGATCAATTAACCCCTTAATCACCGTATCGGATAATAACCGCAAAGGTAATTAAGGGGTTAAGCCACCCTTGCCCAATACCCACCCTTGCCTAATACCCATCTCGGCCCAGAGGATCTTGGACCTATTGATACGAGTCTATGGCATAGAAAAAGACGAGCGCGAACTATGGCCCAAATTCTCTGGCCTCAGACAGAAGGAAGGGGAAGACCTGTCCACCTTCATACAACAGATCCAGTTGGTCCTATGGAAGCTAAGGACCCACAATATAATTCTAGCCACGACAGTGGATGAATATCGCCACAAGCAATTCCTCCGAGGGGCTACACCTACGCATCATATAGTTATCATGATCAGGTGTTACCTGCTTCAAGGACTTCCCCCTACCTTCGAGGAGCTACTAGGACTAGTAAAAGGGCATGGAGCGTATACTTGCTTACATACTCCCAAAAAGTCCAAGGAGTCCCGCATGGAGGAGCCCAAGGGGCGTCTGGCTCAAAGGCTAAGGAGGCAGAAAGCACAGAGGAAAATTCCCCTTGGAGGGCGCCTGCCTCTGCACCCAGGATTCCACAGAGAGAACTCCTACCTCCAGGACCTGTACGAACGAAGGTAGTGGTTGCTTCAACTGTGCACAGGAGGTCACTACTCTCAGAACTGTCCGAAGCCAAGAATTCCAACCCTAAGGTCATGACCTGCAAGGTGCAACCGACAAACACCCTTCAGGTCATTGGAGAGTGCCTCAGTGCCTAGCCCCGATGAAGCCTCCCCACCGTACGCCTACAGTCACGTGGAACCGGACGCTATTATAAAGGTCCTCATGGAAAGTATCTACTCATCGACTTTGCTGGATTCCAAGTCACAAGTGACCATCATATACCGACCCTTCTACGACAAACATCTCAAGCACCTGCCCATGCAGTCGGCGGAGGAGGCGAAGCTGTGGGGTCTCAGTAATGAGGTCTACCCCATCGATGGTGTGGTAAAAGTTCGGTTGGATATACCGCAGCTGAACACTGGCAAGTCTCATACCATGGAAGTAGAGGCTCTGATATGCCCCAAACCCCTGAGAGCATCCAAGCTCCCTAATGATCTTG
Source organism: Ascaphus truei (assembly GCA_036426205.1). Taxonomy (NCBI): domain Eukaryota; kingdom Metazoa; phylum Chordata; class Amphibia; order Anura; family Ascaphidae; genus Ascaphus; species Ascaphus truei. Next base: position 259,176,803 of record CM071569.1, on the reverse strand, counting down.
GGAACCAATGCTGTTGTGGTGCGAGCAGTGATCCTAGCTTATCTACAGGAGGCCGGCAAACTAACACTGTCTGATCCATCCGGTACTGAAGGAAGAGTGCTGCCGGGTCTCGGCTCAGGAAGGATAAGGTGACCTATTCAATCTCACTGCGGAATTCACCGAGATTCCACAAGGGGGAGTAAAGATCATGCACACAGTATTCCACCGGGCCGAGACGAGGCCGACCAGTATTTCTCTCTAGAGAGTACACCAGAGGAAGATGTAAATAGAGGGTACAAAATAGTACCGGAAATAAGAGAGTGGAAATCCAAGATTCCTGAGAAAATCCAGATGTTCATCCAGAACATCTCCCCTTACACCATGCCATTCGACCAAGGTCAAAGACTGGGGAGAATATACCCAGTTACTCCTGTTGAGACGATGGCTCAAGTGAACGCCGCCACGGTGCAAGATCAGCCGGTCGGGCTGCCGTTTGACTTCGGGGAATCAACCATGTCGGGTGAATAGAAGGAACGGCTAAGCGCCAAGTTGGAGGAATGCCGGGAAGTGTTCTCCACCAGCGAGATGAATGTGGGCTGCAGCCGAAACGTCCAGCACATGATCCGGCTGAATGACACCATGACATTCTGGGAGCATTCCTGACGCATCGCTCCCAGAGATGTGGAGGATGTGAGGGATGTCCTACAATAAATGGAGACGGCGGGCCTCGTGACAGAATCCCGTAGCCCCTACGCATCCCCGATCATGGTGGTTTGCAAAAAGAATGAGTCGGTCCGCTTGTGCGTAAACTATCGGACCCTGAACAACCGTACCATACCAGATCAGTACACTCTGCCACGGATTGAGGAGATTCTCAGCACGCTGTTGGAAGCCAGTGGTTCAGCGTGCTGGTAAGCAACAAAGGATTGGTTGAACAGCAAAGCCCAGGGAAAGGCACTAATTAACTCACCTGGTGAGTTAATTAGTCCTTTTTCCTGGACTTTGCTGTTCAACCAATCCTTTGTTGTTTATTCTTATTTGTCGATTGGAGTGACGTGCAGCAGCGATGCAGGTTCATTTTTGCAGGACTACCACTACTTGGTTGCCAGAGGACGCCTTCTTGCTACGAGGAGCTCCACGCTGAACCGGGACATTGAGGCAATGGAGGGAATATCCCGGACAGACTGGAGCTAAACAGCAGCTTTGCAAGCTTCGGCACTCAGGATCCCCACGCTTCCGTGATAACGAGGACGGCATCTCTCCGTAGCAGCAACGGGACAATGCAGCGACGGATATAGAACTTTCATTTGGATCGGGGTTACAGAGGTAAACAATCTGTTCTCTGTATTATACATACCCCTACCAGTTCTAACACACATTCCGTCTTCTCAACCCTACTCTACCAGGTGGTTCCATATCATAACCACCCAGACAGAAGGCAGCTGGTTCTACCCTGGAACCTACAGCATATGGTCCTACGATCGCTACAAAATGACTATCGGCATTTTGGAGTAGACAAGACCTTTGACCTAATACAAGACCGGTTCTTCTGGCCTACGATGAGAGAGTTGGTAGAACACCATTGCCGCCGATGCTCACGGTGTATACAGCGGAAGACATTGCCTACCAGAGACGCTCCAATGGCCCATCTGACGAGCTTGGGCCCCCTAGACCTCTTATGCATGGACATCCTCTATATAGAGCTAGATTTGAGGGGCATTGGGAATGTACTTGTGATTATGGACCACTACAGCCGCTACGCCCAAGCCTTCCCACCAAAGACCAGAAGAACAGAAAGCTTTATTTGGCTGCAGTTCCTTTTTGTTACCAGGGGAGTGGCTCCAGGTTTCAGCCCCATATGGGCAGTACCTAGGCCTTAGGCCACCTCCCCTGTCACTCAAGGGAGCTGTTTACTGCAGCAGGGCATAGATTTAACCCTAGCATTGCCTGCGCTGGTACCAGGAATTACGTGTTAGGCAGGGAAATTTGTAGCCCAGGGGTTACCTGGCTACACATATAAACAATTAAAAGTATTTTGCTGGGAAATATCCATTCAGATAAAAATATCCATATTGGTACCTGTCACGAAATGGAATGGAAAAATAGACAGAACATAGATAATAAGTGCAGGCATATCTCTGTTAAATTATATTTGTTTTCAGATTCAAAATGAGCAATCAATTTCTCTTCTGAAAGTGCTGATAACATTATCACCATTAGTGATTAAATTCTTCATAGAATTTACGCATCAGAGGTTTCAAGCAAAGAAGAACTTTAGGCATATTTAATTAAATGACTGTTGCAATATGCTAATACATTATTTATTGGATCATAGAACATGCTGAAATTAAGTATGTAAAATACAATGGTTTTCACTGTGTTGCAAACGAGTCCATTTAACAATACAAATGGTAAAATGTTTGTATTAATAAAAATGAATTCTGCCATTTTTAAGTGCATTCAAATGAAAACCGCCTGTACTGTAAGCACGATAGACACATTCCTTTGAGTTTTAGTTTCTCACACTATATCATAATAAAATGATTGCATCATTTTTTATCAAGCTGTTTGGGGGACACAAACAAACTCTGATTTGTTTGCAGTATCTATCTTTATTATTTTATGAAAGTTAATTTATGATCTGTAAACTCCAGTAAAATGCTAATTGAAAAAATAACAAACTTGTGTAAACTTCAGCTTAATAATAAAGAAATACACTTACTGATCTTGATCCTTGTCCGGGACCTTCAAGGGGATAATGATAAATGTCCATGGGAATTACTTCTCACTGCTGGTGAAATGCAAAATGAAGATGCAAACAGATGTGAAGAATGCAATGACGTACCAGTAAATGTGTGTGGACAGTGAGTGATTCATTTGTGTCAGTGATGATGTTGACTCATGTTTATGTGTATAGGATGTCATTTTGTACTCCTGATGATAAAGTATATTAATAAATGTCAGCATTTGAAGACAGATGTAGTACCTTGTTTTGACCCGAATTGCCTATCAAGTAGTACAATCCTTGGCTGAGGATTCTGTCCTTCTACTGAGATGAGAGATGCAAGATCGGGCACATTACCTTCTAAGTGTTATTTTATGTAAGAGATAGTTCTACTTACTAGTAGAGATTTGCAAAACTTTCACCCAAATTTACAAAAATACCGCTTGAGAACATTTTGCAAAATACAACAAACATTAGCTTGAAATTTGCTTGATTTGGTGTGGATAGGAATTGAGAGGAGGCTATGGTCTTAGACAAACTGTTTGCAGGCTAATATTGCTTGTAATTGCTGAACATAAATTAGCCCCAGTGTATGTCTGTTTTCTCAAAAACATCAAGATGAAAAGCGAGGACATGCACTACTGTATATGGAGCAATTGTGAGGACAATTCAGTCCTCACCAATTAGCCTGGCTGACACTGACTTTTTCCCATTGAAGGTGAGGAGGAAGATCAGGCCTCAACTTCGCTGAATGTATAATTCAAGTGAATGGGTCATAAGTTGTCATCCAGTGCCGCAAACCTTCTCATGGCATAGTATTTATACTCACTTCCACCCAAAAATAAGTCCCTCTGCAGTATCTGAAAGAGCAATTTGACACAATACCACCCTATCATGATGAAGGCTGAAACTAAGACGGAAGACAATTGAGGAACCACAGGAACGGGGAAGCACCACCAAATTGCAAACCCTCCGGACTTTCCATTTGCACCTCTATAACAATATGTAACGGTGCTCATCTCAAGCAGGAAGTGGACCCACAGGGCCGAGGTAGGAAGGTGAAAGAACCGACCTGAGCCGAGGGACAGAGTCCTGGTAGAGTAGTGAATAGTAGGCCGTAGGTCAGGGCTGGCAGCAGAATTGCGAAGTTGGTGTGGGGATGCAGAGATCGAGGCAGGCTGAAGTCAAGGATAGTCGAGATACTTGCAGTTGTCGTGGCAGGCTGAAGACAAAGGTAGTCGAGGTACATGAGCCGGATCTGGTAACGTCAAAGACAATAAGCATAAATGCGTTGCATGAACACAGCAGGAAACTGGAACTTTGCTGCTCGGCAACTTCCTCCTCACAGGGATATGCTTTTAAAGGAAGTTGCCAGGAGCAAAAATGGACGATCCAGCCACTGAGGGCGAGCAAGAGCAAAATCCTGGAGCGAACGTGAAAACCCGGAAATGATTTTGCCAAACCTCATACAATATTACCTTCCCAGAAACAATCCACATCTATGCCTCACCTACAAAGAAACACGTGAACAGAAACAGAGCAGAGTTCAAAACGCAGGTCTGTCAGGAGTAGGATTCAAAAGCTCTTTCTGTTTATTCATACAGTACTGTCACGATAATATCACCAGGCATGTGATTTATAGGACTAATGGTGTCTAGGGATAAGGATATCTGGTTTTGTAAGTGGGGTTATTGAAACATTCCCGTCCTGACACTAGAATAAACGTAAACCTTTCAAATATTCTTTAAAAAGCATTGATCTGTGAAATATCAGGGGGAGTGGCCAAGAGAATCACCCAAAGGATTGGGTAAAAGTTGTTAAATATGAAATCCAGGGCCTGACAGCAATTCACAAGAACAACTAGATATTTGTAACCGTTGCGATTGCACAAATCAAACGATACCAAAACCAGGGTGTTCTATGTATAATCTCTGATATCTGTTTCTCATGCAAAAATAGAAGTTATATTATCATATTTCATATTCAAGCATGTATATTAAGTACATAGATACAAAAGTGAAGATGGCATTTGTCTAAGTATTAAACGTCAAATTTTAAAAGTTAAGTAAAGAAAAGGTTTCTTCCTTAAAGTCGTAATGATGTAATCCAGGGAAATTGATGAAAGAGATGGGCTAAGACCACACTCAGAAAGGTAGATTTATGTTGTTTTCAATTAAGGGAATTTAGAATATAAACCCTGCATTTTAATGATGAAAGAGAATTCAACAGAGGTGTGTTTTGGGATCAGACACGTGAATTCTCATCTGTCATACTCCAGTGACCCCTCTGAGAAGAACCGGATACATGTGATAATGTATAGGGAATTCTGATCTTTTTATTTTAAGAAAGTGTCTTTATATTATACTGTATGTCCTTGTAATAATATTTTTATGTAACCTAAGCACTGTACTTCTTGTATATTAAATCTAAACTTTAATAAGCAAAACTTTGGGATCTGATTGAACGGTTGCAGGCTATGCAGAGAGTAAATTAAATGTTTGGACATATTTTGCTACAACAGATTATTGTGTGTTAAGAGAATAGTTGTAGAGACCAAAGGCTGTGTACGTACATCTTTTAACCCTTTGATGGTGGCATTGGATTAAAGATATAAGATTGTGACAAATTGAGGGTATATATTATTCATTTGAGGGATCTTTTGCGGAAGGTGAAAAGTCGGTCAGCTAGTTATATATGTGACAATGGTTAATACACAAAGTCACGTGCTCACAGTGGTGCCATTGGTGACAAATAGTATATGAGGACGGATTATGGGAAGATATTATTCATTTGAGGAAACTTTGTGGAAGGAGAAAAGTGGGTCAGCTAGATAGTTGTGTATTAACCCTTGTCACATGCACATGTTACATGCTCACTGGTGTGCCGTACGTGACAAGTAGCATAAAACTTTATTCTACAACATTTTATCTTGTCTTAATTTATCAAAAACAGAGCAAGGAATCATTACAGAAACATATTTTGTGGTTATTGTCACATTATAAACAGAGAATCACATTAAGAAAATGTGATATTGCCCTCCATAGAAGAACAATATGAGAAACTGAGGTATTTGCTAAAACGCTATAGAAAAAAAATGATAGTGTTTTGCGTGGCAAATTTACAGCGTTCCAATGGTTTTACAAATATATAAGTGATATCAAGAGATTCTAAAGCCAGGAAATAATGTGACAAAGCTTATTTTTTTACCATATTTTTGGAAGCTTTATAAAATATAAATAAGTAAAGCACAAAGCGATAGAAACCAACAGTTCCACTCCCATCTTAAAGAAAAACTAATCTATCTAACTAACTAACAATAAAAAATAAATAAAATAATCATACTACTGGCCTTTAAATATAAAAGTAGTGTCTCTCTCCGTATCCCCTCGAACTGTCACACTTTTATCCCTGCAAAAACTTTTGCAAGGATTTTTTTGCTAAATAAAGGACACAGGTATCAGTGGGACGCATTTTTTATTTTATGAATGATACTTTTTTTAAATTCTGTTTCTCGTGTTCTGTCCTCTGCTCATAGTATTGTTTTGCCTGCTTATATAAGATTTTTTTATGAACAAAGTCCTCACCCCCCTACCACACACAGCTCTTATCACCTTAGACCGGACTCCAAAAGAGTGTCACTGGTCCCGAGATTCAACAAACAATCTGGTCGGGAGAGAGAAAAGGGATGGGGGGGAGAGAGAGAGAAATAGAGCTGGTTGGGTGGAGAAAGAGACGGGATGGGGGAGAGAGTTGGGTTGGGGGGGGAGAGAGACGGGATGGGGGAGAGAGCGAGAAGGGCGGGGAGAAAGAAGGGATGATGGAGGTGTGGTGGAGAGGGGAGAGGGAGAGAGAAGGGTTGGAAGAGAGAGAGGGGATGATAGAGAGGGGATGAGAGAGAGAGAGGGGATGGGGAGAGAGACAAGGTTGGGATAGAGAGAGAAGGAATGGGAGAGAGGGAGAGAGAGAGGGGGGGGGGGGAGAGATACCGGTGCTGTTTACATATTTTTAATAAGGATAACACAAGAAAGTGTACACGTGGGTTATAGTGTTTAGAAAAAAGGAGGGCCGCCCCCTAGCAAGAGGGGGGGGGGGAAGGGGGAAAGGGCACCAAAAACATTGTCAAAATAAATCAAATAATACTGTATTTTCAGAAGATACACAGTAGTGCAGAGTGGAATTTTTTGTCTTTATTAAAGGATATCACTAAATTGTTTTTATATTTATATATAGAAACCCTTCCTTTAGATTCATATATGTACAGTATGAAATCTACTTTCAGAATGCATTCAAATGCAAAAGTTAAGAAATATATACTTGCTCAATTAATTGGTTATGTATAAACTCAAGTTCTTGTCTCATCTTTACCTGGCTGCACATCTGATTTGTTGTAACTGACCTAGAAAAACATATGTGTTGGGTTCATAAATAAAGCTTTGTTTTTCTCTGTATGATTACTTCATCCACTGATAACCTTCAAGGATTAATGGGATGAAGTCCATTTGACATCTGGTGTAGCTCACTCTTGAGTTGACTGACACCAATGAAACTTGACACCGTTCAGCTGGAGAAAGAGTTCATCTCAACTAGTGCACAATGAAAGCAGTGCATGCAAGGTGTGTGTGTGAAGAGTAGGTTTGAGAGAACAGGCAGTATGGGGAAAGCATTAAATAACACAGTTATGTTTCTTTGCAAATCATTTACTCCCTTCTTTCTTAATCACTTCAGTGCCACAAGGGCCAGCACAGCAGGGATCTGACCTCCTTTCTTAGTGCCATATGGGCGGTAATGCATTACCCATCTTTAGGACGGGTATACTCCCTGCAAATTATTTTTGTCCCTTCCATTTTAACTTGTTCAGTGCCAAAGAGGCCAGCCCCGCATTGCTTTAACCTCTGCCACTCTAGCAGAGGTTACATCATTGTATTGAGGAATGTAGGCGGGAAAGGGAGCAGGTGGGATGATAGATGGAAGAACGGACCAACACTGCTACACACCCTTCTGTATTGCGAAAGGAGCTTAGATGTGGTACTTCTTGATGCAAAATGTGTGAAGGAATGCAATAAATGTTCTAATTTTATATGTTCAATTTGCACGTGACACCGTTTTCCTGGCATTGTGTAATTCAAGTAGACACATTTTCAGTGTGTTAAGAAGAACATGTGATTGTTCGCAACCAAGTTTAGGCTATCCATGCTAGTAACAAAAAAACAGAAAGCAGTTCTCTTTCATGCAGCTGGGTGTGACAGATCCAATAGGACCATTCTTCCTCTAACTATAGAGGTAAATAAGAATTTTAATCAGTTAGTATTAGGACCTGCAATATTTGGTCATGCCTTGAAGTGGCATGCAGGCTTAAAATGCTTTGGCCAAAGGGTTTAACTAAATTACCCTTTTTTCAAGAGATATATGGGTATTTCACTGTATATTTTTATCATATTGGATGTTGCTTTGGGCTTCTTTGTGTTTTGTTGTATACATTTAGCCACGCCCAGTAGCACTCCAATTGACACTTATATATATATATATGTAGCCAGGTCCCCCCTCTGCCTGTTGCCCCCTCTCACCTTGCTGGTGATCGTGGGTGCCGCCGAGCACAGTGGCGGACTTGTCGGCGGGCTGCAGGAGTGGGGGCAGATAGGAGCGTGTGTGGGTGGTTGCTGGGGGAGCTGGTCGGCGTTGCGGCGGTGGATGCGTGGCCAGGTGCCCCCGGTGGCTCCGTTGCAGGGCGCCGCCATGTTCTGTTGCCTCGCGCATGCGCAGTGAGGACCGAGGCAACGGGAGGCCCCTGTAGCTCGCGTATGCTCAGTGAGAGCGAGTAAAATCAGACCAACCAGAAGAGGGCTCTAAGCAGGGACTACAAGTCCCATGAGCCTTAGGGGACACCCCACATGATGCCAGGGAGCCAATAGGGCTGCAGTATCTCCCTGCTCGCAGGGATGGATGCATTTCGTGGGGTTTTGAGCCCACGTTAGTCAGGACCCGGACAAGCTAGTGGTAGGAGGTGAGTGCAGGGGTCGGTGACCTACTGCATTAGGCCAGCAGCCCCCTAGGTCCCAGTTAGATCCTGAGCCACTGTGAAGTTTGTTGTGCTATAGGGACAGGCCCCAGATAGAGACCCTGCCCCATTAGCTGTTTGATAGTCAGGGACACCGTGCTGAAGCAGTGCAGCCCTGCGAGGTGGTTTCTGGGCTCAGAATGCCACCAAAGACACATAGACTCAAGGTGATGTTATCCACGCCGGAATTCACCCAACTAGGTGCGGAGGATGACGTCGGATCGGGCGGAATCCCTTTCGTAGTCTGCGGAACCTAGGGTCGGAGCCCCGGGCAGGTATCATTCTTCAAGTGCACCAACACTGTACAGCAACGCAAGAAACACGCCTAAAGGGTGGGGGTATCACTTGGGGACGCTTACGTGGCAGAGTGGCCAAGGGCCCTGTATAGTACAATTGGACACAGTGTGGGGATACACGGTGGTGGGAGCAGGTTGTATGTTATACCTTACCCCAGTGCTAACGTGGAATGTGATGTATATTAGAGTATAAGTTATGTGCATATGTGTAGTAAAGTCAGTCCTGTTTTACACCCGTGTGAGTATCGTGATTGTTTCCTGTGAGGGCCTCCTCCCACTCCGTTGGGATCCCTCCCAGGTGGAGGCGCTGTACCCCAGAGATATTTATATGTATGTACTCCAGGCTCCCCGAGCGGAGGCTTAGGCTCCTGAGAGCCATACAGGTATACACAGCAGTAGTAGCGTCTGTATTCACAGGGAATACCCGTTACATATATATATATATATATATATATATATATATATGTAACGCTCACTGTATATATATATATATATATTATGTGGTAATTTTGGGGGTTTCTTAGAGCTTGCTGAGCTTTATTACCCTTTATAGTAGTAATGGGCGAATCCGCTCAAATCCGTTTCCTGGATTTTCTCGCATTTTCCCCCAAAATCTGTTTCACAGTGTAAAATACACTATGAGATGAATTGATATATCCACAGTTTCAACTTGCAGGGCATCGGTCTCCAGCAGTGTGCGTTGCGTGTAGTAACAAGAGGAAAAAACTTGGCAAACAGCCAAAAAATGCTCCGCACCATGAACAGAGACAGGTGAAAAGGGTGTAATAAAAACCATTTATTCACAGACACACTAACATGTTTTCTAAAAGTGATCCCTAAGGTAAAGACCCCTCATGGTCTGGTAGCTACAGGTCAATCTCATTGCTTAATACGGATCTGAAAATGTATAGTAAAATTCTGGCCAACAGGTTGAACCCTATACTCCCTAGATTAATCCATTATGACCAGGTACATTTTGTGAGCGAACGCCAGGCGTCCGATAACACAAGGAAAATAATGAATGTGATAGATCAGATACATAAAACTAAGATGAAAGCAATGCTGTTGAGCCTGGATGCGGAGAAGGCGTTCTATAGGATAAGATTGGATTTTTTAAAAAAGACGTTGGAGGCATTTGGATTTTTAGGGGTTTTTCAACAAGGGGTCCGGGCCCTCTACCAGACGCCAACAGCCACTTTAAAGATCCCAGGGGGAGAGGAATCTGATAACAATTAAGAACGGGACTAGACAGGCGTGCCCCCTCTCTCCTCTTCTTTTTGCCTTGACAATTGAACCATTCGCGGCAACTATCAGAGCTTCCCCAAATATACAAGGGATTAATATAAAAGATGAGTGTTACAAATTATCACTTTTTGCAGATCATATTATCCTTACTATAGCTAACTCATTGACATCTCTCCTGAATTTACAATCCGCTCTCCGGAGGTATGGGGAATTGTCTGGGTATAAAGTTAATGTGGGAAAATTAGAAGCGCTAAATTTAACGTTAATGGAAAAGGAGGTTGAGGTTCTTAAACGCATTTTGACTATAGGTGGAAAAAGAGCCATCTGAAATATTTAGGGATATACCTTATTAGGGACTACAACTCATTTTATAAATATAACTATCCCGAACTTTTTTCTAAGATTAGAAAGGTTCTACCAGTTTCGAATTCTCACTATATCTCCTGGATTGGGGGTATAATCGCGGTTAAGATGAACATCCTCCCCAGACTTCTATATTATTTCCATTACCGATATCTGTCCCACATAGAAATATAAAAGAAATCCAATTATTATGCTGGAATCTAAAGGAGGGTGTCTAGCGGTTCCAAATATTCTAAAATATTATATAGAAGATACAGGACAAAAGGCGGTGCATCTGCTGCTGCTGAAGATAAATTATAACCACAACCTGCAAACTGCAAGAAACTAGGTGCAAAAATGTATTTGGGGCATATTAAAAACAGCCAAAAGGACACTCTAACGCGTTTCACGTGGTATCCCACGCTTTATCAAACTCTTTGATAAAAGGTGGGATTTACCAGTGAACACCGTTAGTGTCATTTTGGCTGTTTTTAATATGCCCCAAATAAATTTTTGCACCTAGTTTCTTGCAGTTTGCAGTTTGTGGTTATAATTTATCTTCAGCAGCAGCAGATGCACCGCCTTTTCTCCTGTATCTTCTCCATTTCTCCTGGGTAGGAGCACGCCGACAGGACCAGGATATCCCCCAAGGTCAGCAGTGAGTAAATTTACTTCATTTATGTGATCAGTCCTGCACATTGCCCAGACTACCACACAAGATCTACCTATACAGGCTAGTGGCAAGTTTATGGGAGTGTGTTTATTGTTGGACTATTTGGATTCCTGAGTCTCATGAACTGTCTTATGCAATGAAGATGTTTATATATTATAAATAAGACATATGTCTACTCCTGGTTAGCATCACAAGTGGGAGTTTCCCCTTTCCTTTTGCATAAAATATTATATAGCCTCTCATTTTAAACAAATGGTTTATTGGCACTCCGGAGGGACCTATGCTTGGGTGGATCTGGAATGCTCACTTAAATACCCGGTTGGCCTGCCTACTATGCTGTGGTCGAGCTCCAAGACAGGGCTTGGGAGACAGCATGAGTCGGCGGTAATCGGGTTAACTCTGAAAATCTGGTAGTTGGCAAAAAAGAAATATAAGGTTATGTCAACTCCATCTAGACTTACGACCCTGATCGGTAATCCACCTGGAGACATAGAGTAATTCTAGAGATGGGAGATTTGTTAGAAAAAGATAAGTTGATGTCGTTTGAGGAATTGATGAGAAAATACGGTTTACATCGGACAGAGATGTTTAAATATATGTAGATCCGACATTTTGTGCGCCTGGGTTTCTTTGAGGAGGAATTCCCTGAATACACACGATTCGAAGATTTATGCAAAACAAAAAAATATCAAAAAGGTTTGATCTCATCCCTGTACCAAGGTTTAATCCTCCAAAAGGACGCCCCGGCCCACAAATATATGGACTGGGCTCTGGATTTCCAGACTGAAATAACAAGACAGGACAGGGAAGATATATGGGATAATGCCGGTAAAACCTCTATATGCACAGTTACAAAAGAGAATATTTACAACATTTTGTTACACCCCCATAAGGTTAAAACAAATGTTCTCAGAGGCGACCGATAGATGTTGGAGGGGATGTGGACAGATAGGGGATCTAGCACATATATGTTGGTTTTTCCCAGTAATGTTGACGTACTGAAGGACAGTTTTGAAACGGAATAGAAGATGTGACGGGAATCAAGGTTCCGCTAGACCCAATTTTAATTATTTTGGCTAAGCCTATGGAAGATGTAAATAATTACACAGCTAAATTAATTTTGCATATACTAATGGCGGCTAGGTGTGTGGTAGCAGAAGCGTGGAAAAAGACACGGCCGCCCTCCAGAAGAGAGGTTATTGGAAGGGTTAACGATGTACAATTAATGGAGAGATTTACCTCATTTTTGAATCACACCACAAGGAAGTTTGATAGAGTCTGGGATCCGTAGGATGTTGGATAGGGGTAAGGCCCCAATTGGATAGAGGTTCTGGGAGTGATGAGTGTAGGATATGTTGTCGATAAAATATTATAATAGGGTATAAAATCTTGTATGATATGTAATGTGATTGTTGTCAATTGTAAGGATCCTGATACAAAATTGTTGTTTCCCTACCCCCTCCCTCCCCTTTTTTTCTGTACCCTTCCCCTTCCCATTTACAGTATGTTTGAAAATCTTAATAAAAATATTAGTTTATAAAAAAACCAACAAATGTGTTTATTGCTCCACTACAAGAAATATAGGTGGCATGACTATCATGACATGACATCAGCGTTGAGTATTGCTAAATGGGAAAAGATTAATTTCAGTGTTTACTGTTTTTGTGAATATTTAACTCAAAAATCATATGTGCAACAGAGTTTTTTGTTTTTTTGGTAATGTTGTAGCTGACCATGTTCAATTAGTTACTGTGGACTATATTATCTAAAGGTTGATATCAAGGATATTCATATTCAATGAAAAAACACATATTACCATCACCATCGTTACAGCAGTGAAAATAAGCTTTTTACCAGAGCAATATGTCAGCGATATATATTTTTCCCACGGTATGTAAATAAACATGTAAATTAATAATTAACAAAACATTGATTATTCACATGCTGTTCACTCAATTCTGATCAGTTGCAATATTGGACTACTATGACATAGACATAATATATAGATTTTTATAACATACCCCTGGCTGGTGGATTTGGCTATCTTTTATGTATGTATATATAATATATATATAATATATATATAATATATATATATTAATATATATATATATAATATATAATATATATAAAGAATATGACAGCACCCTTAATAGCCACACCCAAAAGTGTTTTTTATTGCAACTCCGGTCTCACACAGCAAAATGATACACCCAGCACAGATGTCTAACAAATGTATTGAATAGTGGTAGGAACAAGTGGAAATAAATAAATACAGTATGAAAAATAATGAAATAAAATAAATAAATAATAATAATAAAGAAAAGGTGTGTGTGACAATAAAAAAACAATAAAAAAATGATAAAAAGGAAAAATATATGTATCTCTTTAAGAAATACGAAAAAAGAAACAATATTTAAATGTCCATATGAGTCCTTATAAAATGAAATTGTAGTCCTGGGCAGCTTAATTCTTGGGATCACCAATCTCCCAACGATACCTATTAGAAAAAAAAAGGAAAAAGAAAGAAAAAGCGCCCGATCCTTGTGTAAAATCAGATATAAAAGGTTTTAATTTGCCATGAACAGACTTTGTCAGTAAAATATAAGCATATTATGGGGCCAGCCCATGCACCAGACCAACGTCCAAATCTCACAGCCGTCCTCCGTCTGCATACGGTTGCTGCCACTGTAAGTAAGCCTTGCTGTTGTCGGTGCTGCCGTTCCAACCTCTCTCCGTCAACCCGGATGGGATTACTGGTATTTGCGGCTGCACTCGAACTTCCACCAATCACGAAGCAGGGGACTCCTGTACTGATGTTTTTGCTCTGGCGTCTGGGCTGCTCGACCACTGTAGTTTCTGTACCACGTGACCCTACGCGTTTCATCCGTCTCAGCGGATTTCATCAGGGGATCCCCTATCTGAGTGGTTGTGCAGATGATCAAGAGCCTATGATATATATTATTTATAATATATCTATAGGCTCTTGATCATCTGCACACACACATATATATATCTATATATATATATATAAATTATTATATAAATATATATATTATGTAAGGTGCTCCCTTGGCCTGACCCACCCAATCTCATATTGGCCCGTGTAGTCTAACCAGTCCCCCATTACAAGGCGTGTGTGGTGGTGCACCTGCAAGTAACAGGACTCTTGAGTCTCCCGCTTTGGTGTTATTAGGGGATGTCAATCAGGAAGGTAGCTGAGGTAGTGGGTACGAGTCCAAATTACATCATGTGCAGCGCCTCCACCTCATCAGGATCTGTGCTTCCGCAGGGAGATGGTCCTGGTGAGGAACTCCTTCTTGGTGCCATCCACTGTTGAGTAATTCACACTCACACAGTGGGGTTCTTTTTCTCAAGGACATCTTTATTGAAACAGGGATGTAGCAGACTGCCCCATGCAGTTGCCAGCTCTAGCCGCACATCTCTGCGTGATGTCCCTTTGCCAGGGACGCCCTTCAATCATGAAGTGGGATTCCTTTCTCTAGGGAGATCACCACGTGCCAGGTCCCTGGACACAGCGTGGCGTAAAACAACTGTAATTATCAATATGTGCCCGCTAGTTACTGCAATAGGGTCACAAAAAGGGTTCCTTCAAAACGGTATCGTCAGGTTACTTCTCCTCGAACCCAACAAACTAAGTCAGTGTTGTGCCCTTTATACTCAGGGGGCAGGCGCATCTCGAGGTCACTATCCAGGGACTCAGAGCATAAAGCCACTCCCCTTACACAGGGCACCACACTAGGGGTGTGAGGGAAAACCTCCATAACTACTGTGGGCAGGCCTGTGTGTACCAGGACTTACTGCTAACCGAGAAGATGTATGCAGTCATTATTAGCATGGCTACATATATATATATATATATTCTATTATTATATTCAAATTCTCTATTAGATATATAGATATGTCTAGATATATATATATATATATATATCATGTTGTATGTAGTGATTGTAATTCCCTGATGAAGTCATTTTGACGAAACGCGTAGGGTGCCATTTGTGTGTGCAAGTGCTATTTTACCAAGCTGTTAAGCAGAGAGCTGAGAAAGCAAAGGAAACAAGCCGCATGTACCAGCATGTACTAACAGGAGCTGAGCTACCTTGTGGAGGAGTTCTTGTTGCCGGAGGAGCTGAATTGGAGGCGACACGGCGCATACATCCCACATCTGGTCGTGGTCAGCGTGGTGTGCTGGTTATCACAGCAGCAGCTGCGTGGATCCCTTTGCTGAGACGGAGTTTGAGATTGCCTCAAAAACTGCTTGATTTCTAGCGTCGCTTGTGGGTGAGCACTTTTTATCTGTCCATGCCTATTAAATTGTTATACTTTAATACAATAGGACTGCACCTGTTCTCTTTTTCTGTTATATATATGTAACCCATAGACCCCAACCCAATCGCAGATCAGGTCCCCTAAGGTGTTCTGTGGTCTGGCTACATGTCTCGGTGTGGTGCATACCTGCTGGCAACAGGAGGGCCTGAGTCTCCCGCGATGATATGGGGGACAACAGGACAGGTTTCTGGAGTGAATGCCTTCGTTCTTCTTCTACTGGTGCAGCGCCTCCATCTGCAGTAAGCCCCAGGGATACGGGGTGGAATCCCTACCGCAGAATTCCCTCCCAGGGATGAGAGATTCCAGTCTCACACAATAGGTCTTTTTCCAATTAGCAGCAGCTCTTTATTTCTCTCAGCAGCAGCAGACAGGTACAATCAATATACACAGCCAGCTAGCTGTTCTCCTTTAGGATGTCCCTGCCTCCACTCTGGACCTAGGACCACCCAGAGTGGGGCTAGCTCTTCCCTTACCCCCTAAGCAGGGTAAGAGGTATTTGGTCCACCTCACTATCAGCTCTACTCATAAGCTGCTCACTCTCCTCTTCTCTCTAGCTAACTCATAACTCCTCACAGACAAGACACACACTAAATAGGAAGTGACACTGCTCTTTGTAGCTTCCAGAAGGCACCGCCCCTGTGTCTCTTGATTGGACACAGGGTCAAGTGACCTACCTTCACTGACTCAGCACAGTGTCAGAAGTAGGAAAAATCCATGATTACTCCTGGCAACCTGCCCTTAGCAGGGATTACACACAGGAGGAGGATAGAAATATAGCCCCTAATCTTACCAGGGCTACATATATAATGGCCACTATGAATATAGCTAAGCTGGCCATACACAATAAGTGAAAAGACACACAACTGTAACATATAAATGCTTTTTACTATATTAAACTCTTGGTAGCGAAAGTGGCCAACTAGACATGGTCAACCCACACCTACATGGCCTGTACGTCATACAAAGGTGTTATTTCATTGTTTACTTTAACTACATCTACACCTTTCTCTTCCTAAACCTGACACCCCATAGGTAACTATGGACAAACAATTAAAGCAACAATGAATACACAGATATGATGAAGTTAAAAACCAAAAAACATAATACTACAAAAATAAGAGGAATACGTTAGAAAATGTCATATTAACCCCACTTAAGTAGATATTCAGGGCTTTTTCAATCATAAAGGCCAAGTGAAGATGTAAACTCCCCGCCATCAAATAAATAAAAATGATGTGCAGCCTAACCATAGAGCCTGCTTGTGTCTTGACCTAACACCTTTGCCGCCACAATAACCTGCAGCACATTGCGAGCCTCTCCAGCAGCAAATAGCCTTTATGTCATTAGGTACAACATTCCTTTTTATGGCATCACCTATTTTTCCTTTCATGGAGGCACCATGCGATAGTGAGGAGAAAATACCGCTAACCTAATCCATCAATGCACCACACCCACATTTAGACTACTGTAGTTAAGAATCCCACAGCTTTTATGCATGTTTTTAGTGATTTGCACATAAAATAAACCTTAAATAGGGGACAAATACACAGAGTTGAGCCACATGGCTGCTTTCTAACTCAGCTACGTTGACTACTGGTGCTAATCAGCTTCTTTAGGTTAAAGCCCAGAAAACTCCAAGAATGTGTCACTGGGAACCGCAGCTGGTAATTGGCAATACTACATCATCTAAATGCCTGCTAAGGGCAAAAAATATCAGCAGCCTCACGCAATGGGGAACTTTTTCAAGAGGTTAGAAAGCGTGGCAAGGCCATCTGAAATGGTGCATCTCCATGAGTCTTGTCCTCTTTATTAATATATCATATTCTATTGTAAATCCCCACAGATGCAGAGGGATATGCGTGATAGATTTGTTAGTCTCTAACATTTAATGAGGCTTTTTATCATCATATTTCCTTGAGGGGTCTCTGCAAGTATGCATTAATACATGTAGAGAAACTTTTTAACATTGTAATTGAAGTACTTTAATGTTTTGTTTATATATGTTCTCATATCTTTTATAAAGTCCTACTTTTTTATTGACCAGCGTGGCATGCGCCATGTCTGCGCATGCGTAGAAGGAATAGGAGAGACGGAAAATCGCCGGTCGACATCGCAAATGCTATGTTCCTCTTTTCAGCGATTTTCGCTTTCCAGCGGCGGTCTGCAACGGAACCTACCGTATGAGTGGGGCCCTACTGTACAGGGCTGTATTAACAATTATATGTTTGGAAGAAGAAACCTCTGACGCTGTTATTCCTAAGTGATGTGCTCTTTTCTATTTTGAAAGACCCTTGTAGGCACTATCTTCTACACACAAGCCACATTATTTCTAAATGGTCATTTAACAAAAGGGAATCCTCGTTATTTCACTTCAGCATAAGAAGAATCAGTATCCTCTTAGAGCACCATATTCCTTTCAGGACTATTACTATTTGATGCATTTATTGGTAGCTCGGGCCTAAGGGCATCATACAGTATTAATACTGGTTTGGAGAGGGTGACTCCATCCATTTTTTCATGTTTTAACAACAGTATTACTAATTGTTTGCTCATGGATTTACATGCTATGGGACAAGACTCAACCCCTCAGAATACAACAAAGTATGTGTTTAATTGCTTTGATAACTCCACGAGGGTAAGAAGACCTGAACAAGTTTTTTAAACCTGTTGGAAGAGAATTGTGAAGATTTTTTCTAACTTACTGTAAGAACTCAATTATCTAGATTGGAAATATATTTGTCTCAAGACATAAGAATATGGTGGGACATTATCACCCTTGAAAATGATATAAAGAATCCCCAGAGGTTTAAGAATAAAAAAATCACCAACATTTTCAGGACACGGAAATTGAACAACATTGGAAAACAGTTTTAAATGATTGTTCTTTCAAACTGATCGACTTAACCATACAATTTAAGACTAAGGAAAAGATCAATATGGAAAAAGATATTAAACAACTGCAAGTCAAGATGAAACAATATCTTGGTATGGAAGGTTTTAATGACCTAGATCAATCTCTGTCAGTTATATATAAGCAGGATGGAAACAGAAACCTGTCCAAAAAGCAGGTCAAGTTTGAAAGGGATAGAGTTAATTACAAAAACAACATCAGGTTATGCCAGGTAGCACCTCCCAGCCATGAGAAAAGTCAATAACTTGACTCCTTTGAGGAATAAAAACAATCAAGGGGTTTCAGCACAAAGATCTATACTAAAGAAGAAGAAATTCTTTATTGAATCAGCTAATAGAGAATCTGAAAATGACCTGTTCACCCATTCAGTATCTTTCATAATCCAGGACAGACTCCAAATGATCCCCCAGGTTCCAATCGAAGAAGTGGGCCACGGACATTTTGGGGACACAATTCAAGGGATACTGGTGACAGAATTAATTATGGAAGACAACAACAATATTAAGAAAATGAGCGAAGACCAGACTTGTGTGTTGTAGGGGGGGAGAAAGTCAATCAAGATATCCTCACAAACGGAAAAAGATTTTTCGAAGGACACCTCTGGTGTTATTAATATCTCCAGTTTGGAGTTAACAGAGGCTGAGATTTCACTCTTAAACAAGGCTCTTAAGCTCACCCCAGATATGAATGTAACCCTTCTTTACTTTACCTCAGACTATAGAACCTGTCACTGAGGTGGGGGCCCGAGTCCTGTAACTTGGGGTTTAACTCTTATAGTGGATGGTACACAGAGTGGAAGCAGGAGTAATTAGACCCAACAAAACTGTAAGGAATTATTACAAATGTTATATTACTTTATCTATCATTTTGAACAAGGATACATACACAGGGCTACCACATAAACACACAGTATTTCTGCAATCCTACTAAAACAAACCACTAACGCTGCACCTCTGTATTTATATATGTTACTGTCACTGCATATTAGTTCTCATACCCTGTTGATCCGACAGGGTATTTGTACAATAACCTTTTGTTGGAGCTCTGGATTCAAACAGATGCAGGCTGTTGCTTCTTACAGTTAATTTGCAAACATAACCTGTGTTCCAATGCAGGGGATCTCCTTCTTTCCTCTGGCTGTTAAATCCTGATATTTCTCCTTTTAGCTGTTAGCTTTGTACTGGCCAGCAAAATCTACCAGTCTCCTCACTCCATGGATCGGTCAGGCCCTTGCAGAGTATTCTGCAGAAGCCTCACCATATCAAAACAAACTGCCACCCCAGTCCCCTCAGCAATCCCTTTCCAACTGACACCAACTGTCATTCCACTGGCTAAGCACAATCACATGGTCCAGTGGAATGTAATTCTTAAAGGGGCCATGTCCTGTGCTGAAATCTGACACAGGGTGTTACATGAACTTCAAATTGTTTAATACAGTAATTGTTCAGCACAAATTTGTGCGTAAGCTTACTTAAAAAAAAATATTTAGGCAGATAAGCAGGACCAAGGGGGTACCAGAGTGGATTCTCGTTGTGGTGGGGCTATTAATACCTAGTCACCAATAGATTTAGTTAGATATGATATGTCCAATTACCCAGATAATAGTAATAATGGTTTACCTTTTAAAGATTTCTGTTACTGTAACACCCTTTCCCTATCCCTAAGGGAAACAGCGGAAATTACGATCACTGGTGCTACCTGTTAGACTTACAGAAGGCCTGAGCCTTTGCTCCTGGGGAGCCTGGGGTGACGGCGTGTTCTCTCTCTCTCTCTGGTGCAGCGCCTCCAACTATGAGGATCCCGCATAGCAGGATGGCTCCTCATTGGAATAGTATACATTTATGGTATACCCCAATAATACAATCACAACAGGATATACTGTATAATAACTATTTTACTGTGAGTCCCCAGTAGGCTTAAATATTACCCACAGACACAATACAACAATAACAACAATAATAACAATATTAATGGCCCTGGGGTAGCTAGCCCCAATAATACCTAGGGTGCTTGGGCATCTATACCACACTGTCCGGAAAACAACTCTTCCCAATGTGTGTACGAGGGCACGTATAGTGTTGGTGCAGGTGGGTACCTTCCTGGGTACTCGTGTACACCAGGGTATTTCCTCAGATAGGCCGCATCTGTGATCCCATGATGCAGGGCCTCCGACACCATCCCCTCTCTCCTTACGTCCGGTCGCACCGCGCGGTCGTTCCACCAGGCCTGGGGAATCCTCCGCTTCGATTCTGTCTGTTCCCCTGGTTCTTTCACACACTAAGGGGGCAAGGCGCATACTACTGGCCAGCCATAGAATACTCCTCTACAGTGTGGGGACTACCTGGGGTCTAGGGGTGTATGTTTCTGGCCTAGTCGGGGAGCTTGACAGGCTCCCCGGACACTACGGCCTTTCTTGCAGGCTCGGGATCAACTGAGAAAGTCACCTCTGTCCCGCAGAGGAAATTCTGCTTCTCAGGACATCCTTTCTCTCTGTTTCTCTCTCTGGTTTGGGTGTACCAAGATGGCCAAAACACCATCTGTATAGGAATCCCATAGCCGGATTTGGGTGTACCAAGATGGCCGACGCAACTGCACTGTTTCTCCAGGTCACGGAGCTGATCTCTAACCGGGAGGTAAGAAGGAGGACCCCTGCCACATGATTTACAGGATATGAATTAACTCCTGGTTAATAGGTTTCAGAGGTGGACCCCTCTTATTTCTTTGGAAGGAGGAATCCTGGTTTCCATAAAAAAAATAAAGCGATATTACATCCCTCTTTTGTTAAGGGTCCCTGTATTACATTTGATAACATTGGTGGAAAGAGATTTGTTACTATTTTTTCATTTATTTAGCTTTGATATCTCCCCTTTGGGACACAATTACAGCTGATGCAGTCTTAGGCCGAGTCCATAGAAGGACAGGCTGTGCTGAGGCGTGCGGACGCTCCGTGCTGAGCCCCTGCATCCTCAATGAGGATGCCTTGAGAGGGGGCTCACGCGAGCGTCCGTAGGCGTGCTGAGGAGATGGAGGTTTCAGCCGAGCGCCAAGCTGTTTTTCAGCGCGCTGTCGGCTGAAAACCTCCAATCACAGCACAGCAGTGTCGACATCACGGCGCCGTGACGTCGGCGCCGTGACGTCGACGTCAGTGTGTCGCGGGCGATTGGCCCAGCGACGTCACTACCCCGCCTCCAACCACCTCCCCCCGGCTCCGATCGCGCCCGCTGGCTCGCCTGTATGGGCATGAATCGCCCAGATTTCAGCAGGCGAGACTCAGCGTCAGCACGGTTCGGATCGCCTCACCCCTCTATGGCCCGGGCCTTACGCTGGAAGAGAAATTGGCCCTCACAACATTCAAGAATAATAAATCTCTTGTCAACAAGGGTGCGGACAAGAGTGGGGCCATTGTGGTACAGCATAGGAGAGACTACCATGGGGAAGCTATTTGCCAACTCAGTGATACCTCCTTCTATGCTGTCCTAACGTCTGACCCCATGTCCTCTTTTCCTAAGGATTTAAAGTATCTACTAGAGGAGGGCTGTGTATTGGGTGTTCTCAATGATAAGGAGGGGGATTTCCTCTTTAAACGATATCCAGTAATTCCAATATTTCACCAGCACCCAAAGATCCATAAGACATTGGTCTCCCTTCCTGGTAGGCCAATTGTCTCCAGTATTGGATCTTTGGGAGATGGGTTATTGCGTTATGTTAATCATTTCCTGCACACCCTTTTATGTAACCTATCATCATTTATCCTTCAGAGTGGAGAACTAACCAATGAAATTAATTATGTTAAATGGGAAAGGAACTAAATATGGGTCACACTGGATGTGACCTCATTGTACCCAATGATTGATCACAATAAAGGGATGACCGCTGTCCGTTATTTTTTAGATTATTCAGATCTTTCATTTTCACAGAGCACGTTTATTCTATTCACTTTTTGTTAACTCACAACTATTTTCTTTTGATGGGGTTTTCTATCTTCAAACACATAGAACAGCAATGGGCACAAATATGTGCCCTCCTTTGCCAACCTTTTCATGGGTTGGTGAGATGCAACCCCCTTCAGGGATAATATTATTTTTTTACAAATGTTTCATATACGATCTTATTGTTATTTGGAATTGTGAGATTTCGTCTTTGATATCCTTTATTGACACTCTAAATATTAATGATTTTAATTTACACTGTACACATAATCACAATTTTCAACATATACATTTCTTAGATTTATTTTTATATGTTGATCTTAATTTTAATATTCACATACAGTAGATGTGTATCGAAAAATTAATTTGTGCAATACTTTTCTGTGCGCGGACAGTTGTCATTCCAAAACTCTTTTGAGAGGAATTCCTAAAGGTCAATTTATGAGATTGAGATGGAACTTTTCAAATTTTGATGATTTATATGGTAAGTGTCATGGAGACCAGGGCAGTTACAGCAGAGATCAATACACTCGACAGAACTGCAGAGTTGAACAAAAAGTGAATTTATTGGAAAAAAGATTCCACAATGCTCCAGTATATAAGACTTCTGAGGAGGTCAGATTGCTAATTAAGTCCCTGAGGGCCTCTAAAGTCCCACACACTGACTTTGATAACAAATATTATTTAAAAAATAGTCCAACATCTTATGTCCTCATCTTACTGACCTATTTAATAGGCTAATGATGGTGGGGAGCTCCTGAAAGAATCTATGCTTGTCAGCCATCATCATCTTAATCCACAAAAAAGATAAAGATCCTGCTGTTCTTGTAGTATAAGCCAATCTGCCTCATTAACACAGACGTACAAAATCTTTACAAAAATTCTCACTTACAGATTGATTGAATGAATGCATCCCCAAGTTTAGGCATCCTGATCAGGTAAACTTTGTTCGAGGGAGAGAGGCCCCCCCTTTTGAACTCTGCCCCATACCCCTGAGAATACCTCCTTTCAAATTCCAAAAAGGACTGTCTGTCGCCCATTTAAATATCTGTAGTCGGTTATCCAAACTCGATCAACTAAGGGCATGATGCCATCATTTTCACAGAAACATGGCGAACTCCTAAAACCCTCGATGAAAATATCTCCCATAAGGGATACTCCATTTCCATTATCCCATTATCACTGTGAATGCTCATTACCTTATCCCGTTAACAAATATTACCCCTTTATAACTATTCATTGGACGGGCATCTCCTGGAGCTGTTGGGCGGCTGTTGCCTTTTGACACTAAAATAAAAGAAACTACACTGTGGACTCTGGGGACTTTTACAACATTTCAAATAAAGGTCCGTCCTCCCTTATTATTAAGAAATATTATTTAAGACACTATTTACACTAACTAGTTCTCAGTCGGTTATTGTCGTACCTGGGCATGTTTTCTTTGCCTTAAAGACCTTTCCTTGCACGACAATCCCTGCCTTAACATTTCTCCAGTATAAAATCAGGTGTTAATATGAAACAGTTGTACTGCCTGTTCTATGCTAAAGGGGAAGGGCAGTGGGAACAGCGCTAATGCAATATAATGAAAAATTAGTGACAATTAGACAACTAATAAATATAAATAGCCCCTTAAATATTGAGGTGAAGGCAGCCAGGAAAAATAGGTGACACAAACCAGAAAACACAGTAAAAACAGATAAACCGGCGCCTAAAGGAAATAAAAATCTGACCAAGACAAAGAAGTTTGTTTGTCTGAGATTACATTGAGGACACTTCCATGGAATTTATCCCAGCCTTTTGAATTGGACTTTATTTGGTCAGATTTTTATTTCCTTTAGGCGCCTGTTCTATGCTGCTTCTCCCTATGTTTCTTATTTCTAAACTACAGCAGCCTGTCCTCAATATACTGTACATCTCCTTCACTTATTCCCACTTCTCCTCTTCCCTTAACCTTATCTACTTTCCTATCTATTCTGTTCCTCCTCTGTCTCCACACTGTAACTCCATCACTGTCACTATCCTGTCACTGGAAGAGGTGTATTTATCCTAACGGTCTGTCTCTAAGTAACCCTACTCCAACTGAATCTATTTAAAAGTCTTCAAGAATGTGGCTGCACTCTTTGGTGACCTGTTGGAGATGTGTGCAGAGGGTTTTAGACCGGGAGAGACGTTTTAAGAGAAAATAAAAAATAGGCTTTTTTTTTTTAAACTCAGATTTTTATTGATTTTTACCATCATACAGTAACATGTAGAAGTGTCTTCCACAGAGGTAACAATGATAACTCATAACACTTGCATTGAGCAAAGTACAAATCAAGAAACAAAAAAGAAGGGGGGGGAAAGGGGAAGGAGAATCTGTCTGTCCTCCTCTCAGTACTTTCCTTGTTCCCAAAATTGAATGGTTTTCAGATTCTGGGGCTCTGGTCTGATCCCTCCGCGTGGTCCATATTTCTGCTTCTCACCCTACATCTTAGTCTAAATCTCGTGTTTCACCCTTCTGTCCCCATTGAGTCAGCGGAGAACATGCTTCTAATACTATCATAGCAAAATTGAAGTACTATTCACTCCTGTATGTCCGTTTGTGCTAGCCACATGATCCAGACTTTTAGAAATGTAGCGCCAGTATCATTAACCAAACTCGTTAATTTTTCCATCTGGCATACAAACCAAATCCTATTTCTGATTGAGGTAATGGTTGGGATTTCTTATTCGCCGCAATTTTCAAAACACAGACAGATTATTACCAGCAAAAACAGGGTGAACAGAAAAGAAGACAAACAGCCTAACTCCTGTTAGGGTGTATGGAAAAGTGCAGTGAGTACTCCTATCTATGGCCTGGGAGGCTAGGCCCCTATCCAAACATAAAACTAGGCAACATAGTGACGGTCAGTTACCTTCTACCGAGTTAGGATTCTGCAAGTCCTTGTTTAGGGTTTCTCAGTGGTCCAGGGTCCAGGTCTGTTCTGGCCAGAGAGATTCAGTTCCCCTGCATCTCCTCCTGCAGCCTGCTCTCTATAGCGGTCCAGTTTGTATGTCTGGATTGGAGCACGCCCCTACAGTCACTACTGCAGGGTTTTTTAAAGTCTGCTAATGATCCAGGTGGAGACTGATTAACTGCTCCAGGCTGCAGATTAACCAGCTACCTGCTGGACTCAGTAGCTAAGGAGAGAATTGTCCTTCCAAGCCTTTAGACAGGGAAGAGACCCTGTCATATATCTCCCATGTTTGTGGGTAGCTATGGCTAGCCATGGTGTAAGCCCCATCCCTCCACTCTTTTGAGATGCATGTAGCTCACAAGAGAATGGCTAGTTGTGCCACAAAGGCGATCGAGGAGTTACGGAATCAGAGAGCGCAGGGTAGCGATTTTTAATCGTAATGTTGTTAAGATCCCTGTAGTCTATACTTTGTCTTAGGGACCCATCTTTTTTATGGACAAAAAGAAGCCCGCACCTGCAGGGGAACTGGACTTTTGAATAAATCCGAGAGCGGGATTCTCTTCAATATAGGCCTTAATGGCTACAGTCTCTGGTTCCGTCAAAGGGTATGTCCACCCCCAAGGAGAAACCGTTCCAGGCAGCAGATTGATGGGATAGTCGAAAGAACGATTAGAGGGTAGTTCCTTTGCCTGTCTTTTACTGAAGACGTCCTGAAAAGCCTGCTAGGAGGGAGGAAGATTCGCCACTGCCACTGGTTTGGAGCAATGAAAGTTCCCCAAGGAGTGTGGGATAACCAGATGCTTGGACTTACAGGAGGAGGCCCATACTGTCACCTGGCCGTGCCTAGGGAGTGAATCACATCCAGTTGTATGGGCTCGTGATGAAGTATTCTGACAGTAGCTGTGAGGCAAAGAGTCTCCTGAAAGATAATCCCGGGCCCCAGAGGTCTGCCAGCCAGAGTCATGATAGTCATAGGAGAAAATGTATTTTTGAGAGGAATGCCGACACGAAGAGCGAGGCCCGGTGTACGAAGGAGCCTGCCGAATCACCAATGCCCAGGTCGACATGGAGTGTCCCTGCCAGGAGAGGCGGGTGGGTAACATCAGATGGCAGGAGGAAGGACAGAAATTAAATGTATCCAGAGAATGTTCCTTTTCTAGACTTGGCGTTTCACGGCTACATGGGACAGGATCACGCTAAATGCCCCTTCTCACCGCAATAGAGACACAGTCCAATCGTATGTCGGAGATGCTTCATCTCCTCCAAAAGCCACATACCCCCTCAATCCATGGGTTCCTCCTTAACGGTAGTTGGGAGTGGAAGGGGGTCTGGAGGGTGAGGTTCCAGTAGAACCAACAAGATTTGCAAATCCCGCCTCCACTCTTGTTGCCTCTCCAGGATACGGATGTCCAAGGAGATGCAGAGTGCGATCAGTCCCTCTAGGTCTGCCGGGATGTCTCTGCAGGTAAGTTCATCTTGAGCCTTTTGGAGAGACTTTGCCAAAAATCTGCTTTCAGGGCTCCCTCATTCCAGTCAGTCTCCACAGTCAATGTCGTAATTCGACTGCGTAGCGGCCTACCGGTTGATCCCCTTGTTGAATTTGCATAAGGGTGGCTTCGGCAGTGATAGCTCGACCTGGAGTTTTGAAGACCCTTTGAAATGCTTGGATGAAGTCTGTAGAGTCATGAATGAGGAGAGAACCCCTCTCATACAAAGGTCATGCCCATGCCAGAGCCTCACCAGCCAGGAGAGGTATGATAAACACCAGCTGAGAGCAATGGGAACTGAAGGAGGATTGTTGTAAATCAAAGAGGATGTGGCATTGATTCAGGAAGCCCCCGCAGCCACAGGGGGAGCAAGTATAGTGTTCAGGATTGGCAGTAGTTGAGCACAATAGCTCCTTGAGAACCACCAGAATGGGTGTTGCTTTCTGGGTCGTAAGGGTGTGTGCCGAAGAGGGATCAGCCAGGGATGCACGAAGAAAATGGGAAGCATGGGTTTGCAGGGTGGAAGCGATGGAAGTTAATGCAGTATCCAATGTAGCCAGGTGGGTGGAGTCACCTTTGCGAGGTCAATTGTGTATGGCCTGTGCAACATGTTACGGTTGTGTACTTTGCTATGCACTGTCCAGGGGAATAACCCACTAGGCAGAGGTGGAGAGTTGAGACTGGCCCGTACTTGGGATCCGAATCCTGAAGCAGTAGAATTGTGACGTCCGGATCCAAGGTCAGGGCAGGAGAAGGCATGATGGTTGTTGTCACTGTTCCGAGGTCAAGGCTGGTGAGAGGCAGGATGGTTGATGTACAAAAATAAGCAGGAACAAGCAGGGTCAGGAACACAGGCACAGAGTACCTTGCACATGCAAGAAGGAGAGGTGAATGAAGCCTTATAAGGGAGCAGGCAGGTTCAGGCAATTGGTTAAGAAAGAGGCTGCCTTCCTGCCTCTGCAGCCATGTTAGTAGAGGCAGATATCCTGCCGTGGAGGCGATGTTGGGAGATCCTTTACCCTCTCTCTCTTCTCATTTTCTCACTAACCCCTCTTTTTTTCTTCCCCCTTTTTCACTTGCCCCATTGCTCTTACCCCTATCTCTTGCTCACTATTCCCACTCGCTCTCAATTTGCCCCATCTCTTTTCATTCTTCTCCATCTCTTTCTCTCCCCCTTCTCACTTTCAATCCCCCCTGTTTCTCCCCCACTCCCTCTCTCTCTCTCACTCTGCCCTCTGTATTTCTCCATCACTCCCCTCATGTATTTCTCTCCCCACTCCCTCATTCTCACTCCCCATGTATCTCTTCCCCTACACACTCTCTCTCTCATGCCCCCCCTGTATTTCTCCACCCCATTCCCTCTCTCTTAATTCCCCCCCACTCCTCCACTCTCTTGCCCCCCCATATTTTTCCACCCCATACTCCCTTTCTCCTCTTCTTCCCTTGTATCTCGTCATGCACTTCTCCCTCTCTCACTCACCCTGTCCCCCCTATACATCCCCCTACTCTCCCCCGTATTTCTCTCCCTCACTGACTCTCCATTCCTTTCCCCTGTATTTCTCTCCCCTCCAAGTATTTCTCTCATGCCCTCTCACTCTTCCTCATGTCTCAAAATGTTAGTCAGGGTGAGGCCTCTTGGCAGGAAGGGCACAATGGCATTAGGGAGCTGGGGACCCGCAACCATGTGCCGAAGTTGGGGCCAACTTTTGGCCTAGACAAACTTTCAGCATTGGCCAGCAGGAACTACAGTAACTAAGGAGGAAAGGGGGGTGACTATAGAGTGCCCTGCAGGCAACTGAGGGGGGGGAGGGGGGCGGGACCCACAGCACATGGAGGCCCCAGCAGCTCGATGTGGAAGTTGGTCTAGACATTTGGGCAGGCCAAATTTCAGCATCAGCAGGTTCGGCCCCCTGGAGCTTCCGTGTTCAACACACTTGTTTTGGCTCTCTCCTCCTGACGATGGCCCTGTTCTCCCATAAAGTCCTAAATACATTTTCCTTCGTCAGTAGGATTGGTTCATGTTTGTTACATTTATTCAGAAATAGGTGTAATTCAGTCTACCTTGTAAATATTTCCAAAGAGTTCCATGGTATGTTAATAAAATAATATAATAAAACTGCAATTTGTCAAGCCTCCTGTAACAAGATCTACAGAAGATTGAAATTTAGTAGCAACCAACATGAATAACTTCTGTTCAAGTGAAACAAACTGAAAAGATTTGTATTTAGAGCATTCTTGACCAATGTTAATGTTTTATGGGTGTAGATACTGTAAGTGTAATAGATTTTCAACCGAGATTATGTTAAGTGGGATTGACACTTTATAAAGAATCTGGTGCTTCTAACTTATCATATATACATATACTGTATTATGCAATATTCAGAGTATTTACAGCCTTAGTTTCTGCATGATGGAAATAGCAATGAATACACTATTTACAATTATTATAATAAACCAAAAGCTTTAAATCTATTCAGATAATGGACAACACTGTTAGTAAAATAGACATTGAATCAACTGAAGGATACCAATGTCATAAGCATGCAAAAGCATTCAACCCCTTACAGTGTGACAATAAATACAACTATTCAACTAGTACAGATAACAAGACTTGATTGTGACCTTATGTATAAAATTAGACTCGCTGACACTATTTCTCCATAAAAATGTATACGAAAAAAAACTGATTATGCATTTTTGTTCATATTTAGACAATATTAAATATCCAGGCTACAGACCTAAAAGGATTAAAAAAAATTGGAGGGGAGGTAAGGGGGGTCGGGGGTTATGTGGAAATACTATTTAACTTTGTCTAAACAGTATTCTCCTTTTTGTTTTAGTAGGCTTGTCTGTGTATTATGTGTACGTGTATTCTGAAGAGAGAAAGAATTCATAATCCCTATTATACCCAGGGACTTCTGGATGGATGTATATCTCTCTCTCAACCTAATATACAAACTGTCAACGATTTCCTGATCAATAGTAAGCCAATGCGAAATTGGGCTTTCTGCTTCTTTGTTGGCAGTAATGTAAGACATGAATGCAAACATTTGCCAGCTACTGGTTCTATACAAAGGCATGTCAATCACAACTTAAGACAGCAATTCATTCTTTTTATCTCAAAAATAAATATATATATTTTTTGTACCTTCTGGCCCCACTATTTTCATCAATAGCATTTGTGCCATTTTCAATCCCTTGTACACAGATTCCAAAGGAGCAGCATCCCTGAGATGGAAATTTATTGGGTTCCAGGGATTAATAGTGGAACCACATAAGCCAAGTACTGTATATGTATTTATTTAAATAACTTTTTTTTAACTATAGTAATTTTTGAAAAGCCAAAAATGACAATAATCTTTTGAAATAGTGATGTGTCATAAATTAGCTCTAAATGCGGTGGATTACTGCTTCAGGAGGGGTTTCTTACTATGTTATTAACTAGTTGAAGTAAAGCACACCATGCAAGGAGATTGCAAGCCCATGTTTCAGTCCTGTTTACAACTTTCTGATGATAACCTTCCATGCTGCCTTCTTTCAACTAGTTTGATATAAAGGAGGGTTTCATGATATTATCATGAGATATTATGTAATGTATTATGAAATGTTTTATGGCCTGTTAAACCCTGGGCAGAGGCACAGTTTTAGTTGAAGAAAGCAGAGAGATGCAACGTACCACCAATAGTAATGAAGAGAGAGAGGGTGACGTCAATGAAAAAAATATGCAATTTATTTAGATCATGCTAAAATGGAGGTACAGCAATTCACCAACATGTTTCACGCTGAGCTCTTTATCAAGGTGTGATTGGTATCCTCAAACCTGATTATTTGAATACATCGCGAACTGGGGAGTGATCCAGTTCCGTGCCACGCTGCGTTACGTCCCAAGACGGATAACGTCATCGTGCACGTCAATACTCAACAGAACAAGTACAACTTAATTAACAATGAACAAAAATTGACAAACACAAACATACAAATGAATTTAAATACAAGAAGTGTAACAACAAGAAATATAATCAACATTACACTTCCAAAACGGTATATAAATATAAAAAAATCCAAAAAAATCCAAAACAAGGGGGAAGGTTTGAGTATTTGTACCTCCAACTCACATATCTGAAATCAAAATTCTAAACATGAATGCCACTGGAAATTCTTATAATGTACACATTCATTTTAATTTGAAATATAGAGATATAGACAAATATATAGAATTTTATACTCACAGTATAAATATATATATATATATATCTAGATATATAATTATATATATATAATATATTATGACATGTATAAATTGAACATAACATTTCAGTTATAGAGAAAACTATAGACATAAACTTAAATTAATATGAAACTCAATAAAGATCATTCAAATTCGATGTATCTAATAGTTAATTTTTGCTAAACAAAAATGAATCTCAAAGATACTAATTAATTAAATGTTGATGTTGTACTGATACCTGATGTCTACAAAGTGCACAAAATACTATTTATAAATGAGCATATGATTGAAGGAATTAATCAATTCCTGAATTTTTAAATGGATTAAACAAATATCAAACATGAGAATCCATTCAATTATATTTTGTCTATTTCCACATATCAAAAGATATGTCAACAAAATGAGCAGTGAACAGGACTATTAACATTAATAATAACATTAATAATAAAAAATTATCTTTATAAACAACCGTAAAGTGCATACAGAAACATGCTCATGATGAGATAGTATTGGATTCTAGCACAGATTCCACGCTTGAAACAGTGAGGACCCGCAGAATAGGAAAAAATAGGGGGGGGGAGGAGGGGGAAAGTATGAAAATATATGAACAGTGGGAAAGGGGTACCAAATGCAAGTCTTCTCTGGCCAAAGTTGGTGTCACGGTAGCTTGCGACAGGCTGTAATTGTACACCAAAAAACTATATATATAAATATATATAACCTGGGTTTGAACTGGGACGAGACTTAAGATATGATAAATATAATTTATTCCTTGATAAAGGTGAACACAACAGATTATACATAACAAGCAAAATATAGACACTTACTTAAAAGATGAAAATAATGAAAACATTCCCATCTGAACTGGCAGTTTCATCACAGCATCGCCAACTGCAATGGCATTCTTCAGCAATCAGGAATCATTCAGCAAACGAACAAGGATATATGGTGTACAGCAGTTATAAACCGTTTGTCCCTCTATCTGTAACCTAGTGCCGAGACGGCTACCAATGTCCCTTGGAAGCTTTGTGAAGCTCATTTTGGGACTTCCAGCTTGGGGTAGCCCCCCCCCCATCAACAACCCCTTGAAGCAGGGTGGACAGTGTGAAGATTTCCACTTCCTCTGGTTAATTCCTTTTGTCCGTTGGCCCAAGCATAAGCAATTAGCCAATAGTCTTTGATGATCAGGTTTGTAATTCTAGGCCTTTCCTGCTCATCACCACGGGGTTCCTCAGACTTAAACCAAAAGTTCATATTTACTGCAAACATTGCATAACTTCCGTTCCGTAATACACACAGTCAGGTGAGATATATTACTGTATTCTGGGACACCTGACGCTCATAGAGAGACCCCATCATTACATTGTAATAGAACATTAATAGAGATATAATATCTGGCATTTTCGTAACAGTTACATATTCAATGTTTAGACTTCCCAAGATCGGCTGCCCCCCGCCAATACACTTATGTAATTCTTAGCCGGTTCAGCCAAGACATCTCATAGTATTCTTATATTTAATAAAGTTACTCACTTTTGATATCCTGTTGGGGGTAGCCCCCCCCCCCCCTGGCCCAATCAATAAAACCTTTTAAGTGGGCTTTTGCTTTTCGCATAACCAATTAGGTCAGTTACCTATTGATCAGGGCGATGTATCACACCCTCTCTGTTGATATACACTTCCAGTGAATACTCACGTGAATACTCATATGAGGCACCATTTGGTTCCTTACGCATTACAAAGACAGGCATTCTGCCTGTACATTAGCACACACCATTGCATTCTGCCTGTGTATTTCAAAAACTGCAAAAAGTCA
Organism: Ascaphus truei; assembly: GCA_036426205.1. Classification (NCBI taxonomy): domain Eukaryota; kingdom Metazoa; phylum Chordata; class Amphibia; order Anura; family Ascaphidae; genus Ascaphus; species Ascaphus truei. The sequence goes on along the minus strand of CM071569.1, from coordinate 259,143,831 downwards.
CTTTATTCCAAAATATATGTCCCTCTTATGACAAAGTTATATTTTTAATATGTGTGTACTTGGGGGTGACCCGGAGGCTGTACCCCAAGGCTCAGAATACCTTGCTGGCAGGCAAGACAGGTCCATGAGCAAAGGGAATACACAGATAACGCATTAACTAGCCCCTGGCTTACACAATTAACCCCTGATGACCCGTGTGTGTGTTTATGCAGGTACTGATTAACCCAGACATTACAATGGAACAGGGAAGAATACATTTACAGGTTATAACAAGGGTAAAATCACATTTCTGGCCTCACCCAGTTAACCCCTTGTCTCCCTGGGACGTTAGAGGGGGGCCATTGGGGGTAACCCCGTTAACCCCGGGCCAAACCCTCCCTACCGCCACACCTCCCTGCTCAGGGCCCCTGGTACCCCCAGCGGCCTCCCCATGGGCCCTGGGATACCACTGGCGCTCTTGACGCCTCAATACGTCCGAGGGATTGGCCTGGCAAAATTGCTCTCCGGCATTGACCAGTAACCGTGGATGGTAAAGTCCCTCCTGCACGCCGGGCATTCTCCTTGCCTCCCTCTGCCCCCCACCCAGTGCCTTGGGAACCAAGTCCATGTGAAAGGGGCTCCTGTGCAGTCCAGCTGCACACGCCCAGAGACTGGCATGTCTCTGCATCTGCAGAGACCAGCTATCCAGCACAGACCGTCGCTTCCCTGTCAACCAAGTCGGGAAAGGGTTATGTCACCAGTCTGTAGGGACCCTACCTGCCCTGGCTCTGTGCCCACCCGTAGCTGCTCCGCGATACTCCTGACTCTCCTCCGTGGCTCGG
>CM071569.1:258965346-259142911 GCA_036426205.1 Ascaphus truei | reverse complement strand
CCCCTGATGACCCAGTTGTGTGGTTATGCAGGTACTGATTAACCAGACATTACAATGGAACAGGGAAGAATACATTTACAGGTTATAACAGGGTAAAAACATTTCTGGCCTCAGCCCGTTAACCCCTTGTCTCCCTGTGACGTTAGAGGGGGCCATGGGGGGTAACCCCGTTAACCCCGGGCCAAACCTCCCTACCGCCACACCTCCCCTGCTCAAGGGCCCCTGGTACCCCAGCGGCCTCCCCATGGCCCCGGGATACACTGGCGCTCTTGACGCACTCATACGTCCTGAGGGATTGGCCTGGCAAAATTGTCCTCCGGCATTGACCATACACCGTGGATGGTAAAGTCCCGATCCTGCAACGCCGGGCATTCTCCTGGCTCCCTCTGTCCCCCCACCCAGTGCTTGGGAACCAAGTCATGGTGAAAGGGGCCTGTGCAGTCCAGGCTGCACCATGCCAGAGACTGGCATGTCTCTGCACTGCGCAGGAGACCAGCTATCCAGCACAGACCGTCGCTTCCCTGTCAACCAAGTCTGGGAAGGTATGTCACCAGTCTGTAGGGACCCTACCTGCCTGGCTCTGTGCCACCGTAGCTGCTCCCGATACTCCTGACTCTCCTCCGTGATGCCTATCTACCCCAGCTCCCCTCTTTGAACCCAGGGGTTCTGTCAGAAGGGGTCACTCCTGCCAGTCAGAACAGGACCTTCGCCTACTAGCCCATCCCTAGCTTCTGCAGCTGCCTAACCCCCACTGACCTCCTATCTCCCCCTGCTCCACGGTGCCCTGTAGCCTGGCCCCCTCAGCTCTGGCTCACCTCCCCAGCCCCTGCACTCATCTCCTCTGCGCCCTTACACCCCTCATTCATCACCCGAATCCCCTTACCTCATCCGTGCCCATAGCACATTCCCTCCCTGCAATCCCCCACCGTTACACCCCTCTACCCCCGCACCTTACCCATCCCATTCTCTCGCTGCCTCAACCACTGACTGCCTATTCCCCCGCTCCTTCCTCCCCCCCCATGTGCCCACACTCAACTTACTCCCCCCTACCCCTTATTGCTCCACTTTGGCAATCTACCCAGACCCTGGAACACTGAGTGCAACTCCTCCTGACCTGTCTCCCCTTACAGGGAGAGCTCAGGGGCACTATCAATGCAACCGCCTAGCTGCTGGGCAGGTATCCCTGGGTGGCAAAACTGGCCATCCCCGTACCCCCAGCCTAGCAGGCTGCAACAGGGGGTTGCTGATTCTGAGAAAACCCCCTGGGGCTCTGCCAGGGTAACGGGAAACTCTAGCGTCACTACTGTGCTTTCCCTCCCTGGTACCCACTACCCCTCCTTCTCTCAATGCAGATCTGCTGCGGGCTACCTACACTGCCAGCTCCCCTCACTCGCTTCCCCTAGCTAATCCTGCCTGGACCTAGGGACACCTAGTGAGGCCCTCTCCCTGACACTGTCCCCCCCATTACCGGGATGAGCCCAGGGGGCCATCTCTCCAGATCAACGCCTCAGCTTGGCTGGCAGGTTCTCTGGGTGGCGCAAACTGGCCCCTGCCCATGATCCCCCAGCCATAGCTAGGCTGCAACGGGGTTGCTGATCTGAGACACCCTGAGCTTTGCCGGGTAATGGGACAAACTGGCTGGCTCACTTGCGCTTCCTCCCGCGTTCCCACGGCCCACCCAACCCTCCCAGGCGATCTACCTACGAGGGTGTACGGGGCTAGCCCCTCTTGAGTGTGCCCCCATTACGGAGGTGAGCTCAGGGTTGCTGGGCAGATGCACCACCTTAGCTCCTGGCGGCAGGTAATCTGGGGGTGGTCAACTGTGCCCAACCCTGGTACCTCCAGCCCATAGCAAGGCTGCAACAATGGGGCTCTTAACTGAGAGTCCCCTTGCTGCTCTGCCCCAGTAATGGGGAAGCCTGGCGGCCCTACAAGCTGCCCTTCCTTCCCCTCCCCTGAGAACTGATGCTGGCTACCTACCTGCAGCTCCCCTCACTCCGCTTCTCCCTAGCTAATACCTAACCTGGATCCTAGGGACACCTGAGTGAGGCCCTCTCCCTGACACTGTCCCCCATTCCGGGGATACTCAGGTTGCTGGTGCAGATGCACCACCTAGCTCCTGGCTGGCAGTAATCCGGGGTGGTCTAACTTTGCCACAACCCTGATACCTCCAGCCCAGAGCAAGGCTGCAACAGTGGGGCTCTTAATGAGAGTCCCCTTGCTGCCCGCCAAGGTAATGGGGAATCCTGACTGCCTACCAGCTGCCCTTCCTTCCCCTCCCCTGGTACCCCTATCTCCTGCCCCCCCCTGGTCACCCCTATAGTGAAAACAGGGTACAGTCATAGGGAAAAATAAGTCAGGGTCAGTCTGCGACTTGGTCTGGTACCTTGCTGGTCCCCGCAGAGACACGCCGCCTTCGTGGTCCCAATTGCAGGGGGGCTGGAGCGGCCGCAGCCGGCCCCATGGGCTGGGCAGCTCACCGGGCCGCTGCCGCACAGCGCCCGGGTTGGGTACAGTGTAAAACGGTGCAGGACAAGGGTCCCAGGTCTTTGTGGAGGACACACAGCTCCATGCAAACTTGGTAAATAACCCCTCCCGCAAACCCTGTCCCTCCCCCCAAATAAAACGCCGCGGCAGGATGCCGGAGTGGCGGCGTCTTCTCTGCCGCCGCGCTGGTTCTCCGCCGGGATCGGTGGATGGCCGCTGCTCCTCCGCCGCGTTGCTGATGCAGCCCGTCCAGGTTCTCCAGAGACGTTCCCGGTAGGGTTGTCGCCCTGGCTGGCGGGAGCCATCAGAGGATGCCGCTAACTGGGTCATCTTTCCACAGCTCGTGAGACGTTGGCCCTGAGGGCTTCTTCGCCTGACCCGCGCACGGTCAGGGCACTGGGCATTATTGTGGCCCATTTGTTGGCAGTGCCGCAGCGACTGCCGGTGCTTCTCCGCCACCGGTGGACTAACCCAGCAAGGGGCAACGGAGTCCAGAGGGAGTAGTTGCTGGAGCGCCGGGCTCTGGAGGGGATAAGCGAGTCGGATCATTGCAGACTTCAGCTCGCTCGAGCCGCTCATGGGGACATCTCTTCCTGCGCAAACATCAGGGCCAGCAATTCTGGGAAAAATGGACTGGCCGCCGCAGCGGCCAATACCTCTCCTGGTGCAAGACTGCGTGGTTTTCCAAGACCACCCGCTCCCTCCACAAGTCTCTGCCGTCCCGGAGCTGGGTCCCTTCCCTGCTCTCCGGGCGTGTGATGGTTACAGCAGCTGCAGCTGTGGATCTTTGCTAGCACTGCCGGGTTTCATGCTCACCGATTGCTGTCTCTCTCTGAGCCTTGCTGGCTGCTGTCCCCGCGCTTGATGCACTCCTCTGGTCTCGGTGCCGGCTCCAGTCAGACGGATGGCCGGCACTTTGGTTCTGGAGGCAATGCTTCTCAAAGTAGGGGAACAGTGAGGAGGTGCCATATCTTGTTATATGTTGTACACTGTGTTGTTCAATATCTTAGTCCAGGAACTTGCAATTACCATCAAGTTCCCACTGGATCACAGTACCGCCAGAATACTGTAATCCAGGTCCAGTTCGGTCCCGCCGCTGCCACCAGTTAATTACAAGCCTGTCACGAGAGCTTGCGACAGGCTGTAATTTTACACCAAAAACTATATTAAAAATATATATACCTGGGTTTGAACTGGGACGAGACTTAAGATATGATAAATATAATTTATTCCTTGATAAAGGTGAACACAACAGATTATACAATAACAGGCAAAATATAGACACTTACGTAAAAGATGAAATAATGAAAACGTCCCATCTGAACTGGCAGTTTCATCAGCAATCGGAAATCATTCAGCAAACGAAGACAAAGATATATGGGTGGACAGCAGTTTATAAACCGTTTGTCCCTCTATCTGTAACCTTAGTGCCGAGACGGCTACCAAATGTCCCTTGGAAGCTTTTGAAGCTCATTTTGGACTTCCAGCTTGTGGGGAGCCCCCCCCCCATCAACAAACCCTTTGAAGCGGGTGGACAGTGTGAAGAGTTCCACTTCCTCTGGTTAATTCCTTTTGTCCGTTGGGCCAAGCATAAGCAATTAGCCCAATAGTCTTTGATGATCAGGTTTGTAATTCTAGCCTTTCCTGCTCATCACACAGGGGTTCCTCAGACTTAACCAAAAGTTCATATTTACTGCAAATCATTGCATAACTTCCGTTCCGTAATACACACAGTCAGGTGAGATATATTACTGTATTCTGGGACACCTGACGCTCGTAGAGAGACCCATCATTACATTGAATAGTGAACATTATAGAGATATTAATATCTGGCATTTCGTAACAGTTACATATTCAATGTTTAGACTTCCCAAGATCGGCTGCCCCCCGCCAATACACTTAGTAATTCTTAGCCGGTTCAGCCAAGGACATCTCATAGTATTCTTATTTAATAAAGTATCTCACTTTGATATCCTGTTGGGGGTAGCCCCCCCCCCCTGGCCCCATCAATAAAACCTTTTGAAGTGGGCTTTTGCTTTTCGCATAACCATTAGGTCAGTTACATTTGATCAGGGCGATGTATCACACCTCTCTGTTGATATACACTTCCAGTGAATACTCACGTGATACTCATATGAGGCACCATTTGGTTCCTTACGCATTACAAAGACAGGCATTCTGCTGTACATTAGCAAACCATTAGCATTCTGCCTGTGTATTTCAAAAACTGCAAAAAGTCACTTTATCCAAAATATATGTCCCTCTTATGACAAAGTTATATTTTTAATATGTGTGTACTTGGGGGGTGACCCGGAGGCTGTACCCAAGGCTCAGAATACCTTGCTGCAGGCAAGACAGGTCCATGAGGCAAGGAATACACAGATAACGCATTAACTAGCCCACTGGGCTTACACAATACCCCTGATGACCAGTGTGTGTGTTATGCAGGTACTGATTAACCCAGACATTACAATGGAACAGGGAAGAATACATTACAGGTTATAACAAGGGTAAAATCACATTTCTGGGCCTCAGCCCAGTTAACCCCTTGTCTCCCTGGCGACGTTAGAGGGGGGCCCTTGGGGGGTAACCCCGTTAACCCCGGGCCAAACCCTCCCTACCGCCACAGTTGGCATAGATGGACACCAGTGAGAGAAAAAAAGGGGAGCGCAGAGTGTTCTAAGTGATAACTAATAAATAATGTGTATAGTGATAAATAAATATGGATGTTGAAACCATAAGTACTGTAATGTTCTTTATTATTCATTTCTTTCTTGTAAGTGTAGCCTGGAGCTCCCGTGGCTCCTGGAGACCCCCCTCCCTGGTTGCAGCATGGTCGCGGGTGCCGCCAGGGCCAGCGACGGACCCGATGGCTGCTTCCAAGGGTGGGGGTTGGAGCAGGGAGCAGTGCGTCTTCCCCTGCATGCAGCCGGTTGCCGGGGACGCGATTGGGCTATTGCTAGGGCCGCGATCGCGTCGCTAGGGTCCCGGCGGCTCACAGAGCAGGGAGACGCCATTGCAAAGTGTGTTGCGCATGCACAGGGGCTAGGAGCGCCGTGAGGCCACCAGATAGCTCGCGCATGCGCAGATAGGAGCCCGCGAAACCCTAGCCTACCAGGGAAGGCTCTGAGCAGGGACTACGAGTCCCATGAGCCTCTGCGTGCCCCACATGATGCCAGGGAGCTAATAGGGCTTAAGATGTCCCTGCAGAGGGGATACATTTCACGCGCTGAGGCCACGTTAGTCAGTTGGAGCCAGGGAGCTGTGAGGGAAGGAAGGGTGTGGGGAGCGAGCACAGCTCCTGCACCCAGATAGGTACCCACACCCCAGGTAGGCCCCAACTCCCCACCAGGTTAGTGGGTAATTGATCAGGGACGGCCCAAGATAGGGACGCTGCCCTTAGTGTTAGTGAGCTGTCTTGTCAGGGTCACGGCTGTCAGTGCCGTGAGGTCTGACAGGCAGGCACAGTGTTGCGCAGCATGTTGGCTGCAAGCATCCAGTGGGTCACAGCTTGTTGCTGCAGGCGCAGGGATCAGTTAACTAATAGTCAGGACTGGGAAGAGTTAAGGGAGTGGGGCAGGTTATTAACCCCTGTAGGCCCCTAGGAGGTTTCCCCAAAGCCATACAGGTTGCTGTACAGATAGGGACGGCCTATAGTACAGTATTGTCCATATAGTTATAGGAGTCAGTTAGGGACTCAGCGGGCGCTGCCCTCCGTGCATTGAGGTGGGCGCAGTTCATCGTTGCGGCTGCAGCAGTCCTCCGGGTGGGATCGTCCTGGAGGTGGTTCCGGTGTTCTTCGGTCGCCGGATCCTTTGCGAAGCCAGTTGGAGATCCGAGCACGGGAGTGCTCGGGCAGGTACTATTAAATCGACAAGTGCACCAACGGGCCCTTAGTTTAATAGTGACTGCGCAGTCACCCATATTCTCTCTCTCTGCAAGAGTGCGGGACATTGGGTGGGGATTCCATGGACACTGGGTGGGATCACTTGGTGTTGGGGAAGCGTCCTGTGCGACGCCGCAGTCAGTGTTGCCTCTGGTGAGGGACACCTGTTATATTTAGTGTGATAATATATGTGTTTCCTACAGTATGTTCCAAAGTAAAAGGTATTTGGTTATCTCACATATCGTGTATATGGTTATTGTATGAGGTCCTGCGAGGACCAATTCCTGCTCTGCTAGGAACCATCACAGGTGGAGGCGCTGCACCGAGTAAGTGGTTACTCATAGTATCATAATTGCCCCAGGTTCCCCTTGGCGGAAGCTCAGCCCTCCTGTGAGCCAACAGGTAACACACCACACACCTGGTAACACAATATGTTTCTTGCACCCACAATATATTTGCGATTGGGGGGGGGGGGGAACCCGTTACATAAGAAAGGCAGGGATCTTTCTTCAGAGTTTCGTAAGGTGGGAGAAAAGAGAAAAATATCCAATAGTGCAGATGGTAAATGAGAATTGATGTTAGTGAATATACAGCAATCACACTCACATTTTATGCAAATTTTATGGACATTGTACAGGGGTCTTTCACGTGGCGAAACGCGTTAAGTGGGAGTCTCTTGATCCACGGAGCACACTGGAGACGTGCCGCAGGCTGCTTGGACACCTCCGGAACTAAACCGGATCTGACATCAGACGCCCAGACTCGTGGAGATGTGACAGAGCAGGGAATAGAGACAGAGAGCCATCGGTGGCTGAGAACCGGTCCGGAGACAACTGACGTGCATGGGAAATGGGACGGTGAGCTTGCACGCTGTGCGGCCTCTCCTCTACACTATCTAAGTGTGATGTGTCCCTTTTTAAACTTTTTTATTGTAAGTGCAAACTTTATATTTGTATAGATAAAACAAATTCAAACCTGGTTGATCTGTGCTATGTAGCTCTTTCTCATCTCTCTATTGCGGCCATTTCCTCTGATGCTGAGCCACATTACATCTACCCTGGAGAGACTGCCACAGCCTATATAACACACTGCTGTTGAAATTCTTACATTTTGTAAGTAGGCCATCTAGATGAGCAAAGTTTGAAGCTGCTATTAATCCATTCTGTATTACTCCTACACTTAGATTTTCTGTGTTCTTGTTTTTTCCCCTTTATGCTCCCCCTGTATTTTGTGAATCCACCCTGTCACATGGTACATCATCCAATCGGATTGGAGCGGTACCATCTGACACTAAAATGTGATGTCACAGGCCTTGTATAAGGCCTGTTCCGTCTCATTTTAGTTTAAGAAGCCGACGGGACAACATCCGCCCTATTGGATTACAGTGGATTACAAAGAACAGATGTAGATACAGATGTAGATACAGATGAAGATAGAATAAAGAATAAAAAGAAGATAAAGAAGAAGGTGGATTTACCTGCTGTTGAGGATCATTGCGTCGAGTGTCAAGAGATTCCTGCTTTGCTGATGGACTCGGAATCGGATGGAGAAGATGTCAAAAGTAAGAAAAACATTGGTTGTATTTTTATTCGTTGCGTTTTTTGGATTCTTGTTGTTTTTTGGATTCTTGTTTTTTTAAATGATGTTTTTTGATGCTGTTTTTTCTAAATCTGTATTTATATGCTTGTTTATTCTAATTGTGTTTTTTTGATGCTTGTTTTTTTAGGTTGCCCATTGACTGCCAATGTGTTTGTCTATGCCCATTTCTGGCTATAGATAAATACAGTGACAGGCAATGCATTTTTTGGCAAATGCTTGTTTTTATTTGTTATGTTTTGTTTTTCTGTTTTTTGTTGTTAGTTAATTGTTATGTATTTGTAGGGCTTGTTTTTATTTAATTGTTGTGTTATTTAGGTGATTGGTTTATTACATTTTTGTGTTGTTTTGTGATTGGTTTATATAATTGTTGTGTTGTTTAGGTGATTTTTTTTAAAAATGTGTGTGTTGTTTAGGTACTTTTTATTATTGTTGTGTCTTTTTGATGCTGTATTTTTTTTAGATTGCCCATTGACTGCCACAGTGGCTAATCACGCCCATATTATATGGGCATGATGTAACACTGTGCCAATCAATGGGTAGAGGGTGGGGGTAGTTGCCCTGGGTAGGGTGTTTAGGCCTTCCAGGTGGATAGCGGGGGAGGGGTTTAACCCCTTAATTACTATAGTGGTTACTAGCAGCTAAGGTTATTAAGAGGTTAGTGGCCATTAGTTTGTATTTTTAGTGTACTGTTGCTGCCCACAGAGGACATGGATGCGGAGGACGGTGATGAGGACGGCCTTCATCCTGGCAGGGGTAAGTAGAACTTTAATTTACTTTATGCTGGCTGGATAATGTTTTACTTTAAATGGGCAAATGAGCTATTATCCATATCTGGATAATAGTATTTTGCCCATTACTGTACTGCATGTGTTGGGTGGGGAGGTGGGTAGTAGGGTTGTTGTGTTTTTAATGTTTATTGGGGGCAGAGGGGGTTGATGAAGGCGGTAGTTGCCCCAAGGGTAGGTGGCACCCCATTCCGGGGCATGTATCTCGGGAAGCAGGGGGTCACTGGACCTGAAATTAATGTGGTTCAGCTCCGGAGACCTTCTGCTCCCGCACACTAATATTCAAATTTAAATAAAAACCCTGCTATCGCCTGTGAGAGCTGTGCAGGGAGAGGCGGCTCTCTGTGTGCTGCTCAGATTGTGAGAAGATCGCAGTGGGAGAACCTAGAAAGAAGCTGAGATTACATTGCTGCTACACCGATCGGTATTGGCATTTTCCTGCCTCATGGTTTGAGATGGTTTCAGATTTTTTCTGAATACCGTGATAACACAAATAACAAATCCTTTGATGGGAACATGTCACATCGTTCGAGATGGCAGCAAAGTCATCAAAGCTTCTAGAATAGGCCCCCAAGGCTATTAATCTATATCTTTTGGTAATACATAACTATACTATTGGAAAAACTCCACTCCCGAAGTTATTTTGAGTAACCCAGAGACTACTATTTAATTATAAGTTTGTCACATTTAGCAGCCTGATGAGGCAATAGAATGACCAATATCTCATTACTGTCAGTCTAGCCTAACAGGGACATCACCCCCCCCCCCCTGTTCCTATAATGTTATCAAGGTTTGTGCTACTGTAGGTATGCAAGCATCAGATTAATTCTACTGTATATTCACTTACCTGGTTTACAGCATATTGAGAGTGTTATTATGGTTACTCTATGGTCTATCCTAGTTTACCACTATCTAGCTCATTTACTAGGGATAGGGATACATCCTTCGCTTCAGAATATTACCGTGCCCAGACAGGACAGCAATACTGCTGCGACACACTTTATTCGAGCAAATACCCAGTATGTACCTGGCAGATACCTGGAATGTGCCGCTCCTCACCTCTGACAAGCCCCGTTGCATTTGCCTTCCCAGCCTGGGTTCATGCCTGGCTGATGGGCGGCTGATCTGTTAAATGATAATGATTAGGATTTAATAGGCTGCAATGCTTCGCGTGTCTACCAGATGGCATAAATTCATGAATTGTAATGCAGTATATATATATATATATATACTGTGCAGTATTGAAGCCAGCGGGAATAAAATGCTTCAATCCCTGCCTGGAAAATAACTCAATGCACTCGGGCAGAAAACAGTCACAAACCTCAATACACCCGGGTATACCCGAATTCGTGGGACTAGCCGAGCTCGAATAAAGTGTGTCGCCAGTGTACTTCACTTTTTATCTATTGCTCCTGACCATTGTCACAATTTTTACCCCTGCACGTATATATTTTTTGATTTATTGATTAATTATTACTTGTACTTATATTTCTACTTTGGCATTTATTTTATACCTATGAATTAAAAGTAACATTTGATCTTACCTCACAGGGCGTTCCTCTTTAGTCGCTTTATACCTTATCCTGTGTTTTGCACTGTCAATTAGTACACAGCTATTACTCATCTTTGAACCACTAATTAGCTGAGCAAAGAGAGTTTCCTTTATGTTATACTTTTTTGCTTTACTGTATTAAACATTGGTTGCTTTGTTTGACTGAAGTGCTTATTCTAATACCTTTTTATTACATTGAGAGGTTATGTAACATGCTCTCCAGGCATACCTCTAACTGCATCAGTTCTCTTACATATCAAGTATCTTACTGCTGATTAAATATGTTGGACAGAGAGATTCCACATAAGAGCTCCTATTTCTTTTTGACACAGAAAAAACAGAACAAAACACAGAATTTGGTATATATATATTTTTTTGATTTAACCACCGGGTCACTGCTATGTGGGGGTGCCGCCACACCGCCGGGCCTGGGACAACCATGGGAGAGTTGTCCCAGCTCTCCCCCCCCTAGCAGCCGCGGAACCCCTGAGGGGTGCTCACGGAACCCAGGCTGAAAACCACTGCAGTAGAGTATAGAAATTCAAGGTATCCCCAACACCCAACAAAAAGAAACAGACACGCTCAGTATATATTAAATATAACCAATCTTATTAACTCAGGTTTGTGATAAAAATATATACAAATCGGCTACAGTCATTCTACACAAAGGCAATAAGAAGCACAAAAACATGTTTTTTTTTGTCGCCGTTAATTAATTCGAGCAAAAGTGAAAAAGGTCACAACCCAACATGTGTTTATGAGAGAAAACATACTTCATACAACAAATAAGAAGATAAACCAGAGGGATACTCACCTGTGCCTATGTTTATGCGCAACTTGATATAGAAAAGTCCAGCTGAGGGAAACGCAATTACTGAAACAGGCAGCATAGCAACGGACCATAGAGACTGTTCACGGAGCATTGGTTGCATTTCAAGCCAGACTACAGAGCACTAAAAACCACTTACATATTTGTGTGTGGGAAGGGGAAGAAGAAAGACCAGACAGTCTGAAACTTTGCCCCCTGGATGTTAGACTGGATTAATTTTGGTCATAACCTTTGATGATCCTAGTGATTTTTCTTCTCTCTCTTTCCCATATATGCTGAGGATCTCTCTTCTATTAGGGATTAAATGATGCCATCCAACGCAGAGAGGGCTCTGATCTATACTATTATATCCAAGTTTCTTCGCGTCTGAATATTACAGAATTGGATATTCTTTGCACAAATATCCAATATTTAAATACACCCTCTCTTAATTGGGGTTCTGTATATATAGACATGTATTGCACATTAGGTAGTCTCCATTCATTTATTTGTATATACCTGTACATTTGACCTATCATTTATCCACCGGGTCCTTGCCATTTCATTTTATCTCTTGTATACCAACTACAATTGATATCTTAGTTATTGATCGACTATTTACATTTGACAGGATTGAGTACTGTATATGGGATCTGAAATAAGAGATATGAGTATTTCCTTTCTCATCATATACAAACTCAGATATCGGATTATTTTTGTAATATGGGACTTTAGTTTGAGAGTTGTTAATACGATATCGGACTGCATTGACTCTAGAGGCAGCCCACCTAGATCTAGGACACTGCTATAACCTCACACAAATGTTGAGAGATATTTAATTCATAGTGGACCGTATTGACCTTAGGGGCGGTGCATCTAGATTTAGGCCACTCCTACAATTCCACATATAATATACTATACTTATCTCATGAGAACCTGATGTATCTATTGGTATTTGCATCAATGTGCAGTCTGTACGAATCTAATAAACTCATGATACATATAGATTCATGGAACTGTTTTCTCCATTTCCTCGACTGTTATATTGAACAAAGACACTTATGATATCCACACATTTACACACGCTTATATAGAGTGTCAGATAGCATCTGGACATTTTGCAATACGCACTATATATAGACATATTTATATACATATAGTGTCCACTATATACTATTCATATACTAACAAAGGCGGATATACCTACCTTGGCCATCCGCATGTGTTCCTCTCACTAAATAAGAGAAAAAAGGGGGAAGGACCCCCAAGCTGATGCTACCAATACTGCGGTGTCCACATATGAAATGAATAAATGTAATATCAAAAACCGGTATGCATAAGTAATAAACTGGTGGTACTTGTGCTTCAGCCAAATGTGTGTGAAGCTGGTACAACCACCACCTCACCTGGACTCCGTCGGGGTAGCCCTCAAGCCGGCTCGCTAGTTCTTACCCCCAAATGAACGGAATCCAAAAGGCGCTGCCCCTCCTTCCTCTAACTGCAGGGATGTCAACCCGGGATGCGATGCCAGCTGGTAATGGCAGAGACCTGTAGGGACAGAGCCTCCTGCTCCTTCACCGGGTGCCTGCAAATCCTCCCGCATTTTTGCTGCTAGGTTCCGTACAGGGGGTGGCGGCTGATGGGAGACCAGCATACCTCTTAAGAAAAGGATTATGGAACATGTTCGAGCAGTCAATAAACAGGACCTATCACATCCAGTCTCTAGACATTTTTCATCATGCCCCCAGGGTACCATCAAGAATTTTTCTTTCTCTTGTATTGAACAAATACATGCCCCAACTCGGGGAGGAGACAGACTAGGCATGTTGAATAAAAGAGAGATGTACTGGATTTATAGTTTAGATACACTGTACCCTTCCGGTATTAATATCGATTGGGAGTTAAAACATTTTTTATGATTAATTGTTCATTATTAATTATCCTTTACCTTATCTTTATCCATTGATTCCAAGTTTATCTCTCTCTTTTATTTGATTGGTATTTTGTTCCTCTGTTAGATATGTCGTTAAATATGTCGTTAAATATGTTATATATATTAAATGTATTTTCTTCATATTTCCTCCGGTGACTTAATAGATTGTGATATATTTTTTGTAATCATCTAATTATGTTTTTATAAGCTACATACAATTTTATTATGTTTCATATATACTTGTTATATGAGACCACTGATATTGATTATATTAGATATGGATCACTAAACATGATATTCTAAGGTGAATTTATATTACATGGTTTTCATTAAGGGTTTTTTATTATTTGTATTTCTTACATTTATATTATATTATTAGTATACATACATTTTTTCCTTTCTTTCTTTTTTTGATCTTCTTTTTTTGATTTTCTTATATATCTATATAGATATTTTCTCATATTCATCTTTATATAATTATTTTTATTAATGATTTATTATTTATTATTTTCTTTTTCTTTGGTTATATTTTGATTATTATTTTTGTAGACATATTTATATATTTTTGGATACAGATGTTTTGGTTTATGTATATATCTGTTTGTTTTTAAATTGTATTTTGTATTAGGTGTTCTTAAGCATTTTGTTCATTTTAGTCTGCTTAATGGTCAGCTGTGTTGATATAACCCTGTCCTATAGACTCTTATCTTTCGATTTGAATCACAACCTGTTGTATAATTATCCAATTGAGTTCAGGCTTTTGGAGGGCAGGCACCCACATCTGACCATTATATAAGTAGGCTTTAAATGAACTTCAGTACTCTTTGATAAAGCGCTTCCACGGCGGGAAACGCGTCAGAGTTTTTTTAGTTTGTGTGTTTGTCCATTTGGCTTATATGCCCAATAAATAGTCATTTTTTTTTGCCTCCAGCCCTTTGCCTTTTGCAGTGCTCTACGTTTCATCCCTTTTACCTCTCGCTAAATAGAAACCACACAGGGTTAATCTGATCGAGTTATACACTCGAGGACACCCCTTCCCGCCCCTCAGAAGGGCTATTTAAACCCTGAATACCAGATTCAGTCAAAACTCCTCCTCCTTGAAGAAGCGAGCCAGGTGCGCAAAACGATTGTCAGGTTCCAGTGACGTCACAATAGTGGCATCAGGAGGTGGGGATAGATGCTGATGGACACACATGCCTGAGACCGGTTGTATAGCGATATCCTTTAGTCTCCTAGATATAAGCACTTTACTGAGCAACATCATGCATCACAGAATTTGAATATTTTAAAAATGTATTAGTGTGACCGTAGTGGTAGGTGGCTGATCTAATAAAGAGAAATCCCAGCTAGTTACCCCTAAAAAACGTATAACTTGGCTGGCTAAGTAATGTTTATTTCAGCCCAATGTACAGTATGTAATGTCTGGGGAAGTACACGGAATGTGGGCTAGCTGTGTGTAATTCTAAGTCCTGTCCTTTAGATAAATACCTTATGTCTATATTTATTCCTGTGTTAGCAATTCCCCCCAGCTTAGATACTTGGTATTGTGTGGTGATGCAATTGACATGTCAGCCGAGCAAATGCAAATTATATTATGTGCTGTGTTCCTATCATTTCTATGGAGGGAGTTTCTGTAATCCATTCAGCTGAGTTGTTCCAAAGAAAAGATATGATCAGGACAAAGGTAGGGGACTAGTTAATAGATTCAGTTACCAGGTCTGAGCACCAGGCATTGTTTCTCTTGGCTTGCTGCCCTTTCTTAATGTTAAAGGATAGTCACCAAGGGATATATAAGGGACACTGAGGATCAGTGCACTAGTCCATCTGAGAGACACTCTGGGAAGGAGTGTGGAGTTTGACTGTGACAAGCTGGAGAAACAAGTCAGAGTGGCTGCTGTGTGTTCAGCACTCTTATATCCTGAAGAAAAGATGCGGACAGGGTAAACCCATTTGAACCGGGTCCCTATACCTAGAGAGATTAGAGACGTCCCCAAGGTCCCCAGTGTTGTAAGTGTATGTTATATTGTATATTTGTGTATTTGCTGGTTTACCCAGAATTAACTCTGTTTGTTAAATTTCTTTGTCCCATACTTGATTGTGAACCCAGAAGGTTTCAGTGTTAAAAGTACTGGTCTCCTGTGACAGTGTTACTATATGTTTTGGCATCATTGGGAGGATTTATATATATCATTTCGCCGCACGAGGACTTACCAGCATCTGCAGCTCTCTCCTCTCTGCTGCTCCATCAGGCTCAGTCCACGTAGACTTTAGAGCGCAGAGGAGGGTCACATGACACACAAACCATACACCATGTGGGAATTTTTTTTTTTAAACTTTCAATGCTTAATTGCTAACGGACACATAAACACACCCCTACACTATATAGCAGTTGAACATTGATACATTTTATATAATACACATGCAGGAATCGAACCCAGGACCTTTCATATGCTAGTACCAATTCACTACCAAAATAAACAAAAACAGATCTCTCTGGCGCTGAGGTTCAAAAAACGATTGGGCTATGATGAACATCCCTTGAAGAAGTGCGCGCATGTGCATGAAACGAGTTGGGAAGATTTGAGTGTTTTTAGAGCCTTGTCTGGCCTGTGGAGTAGATTGCAGTTCAGCAAGTGGAGCCGTGGTGTAGCCGTGGAAGATAAGCGAAGGAGGAACATCAGCGTTGGGATTACCGTGTGGCGCGACGTCACATCCGCCCGGAAATCCCGTCATTCGTGTGACTCACCTTCCACCCCTGTCACGTGGGGACGCCAGTGTGAGCACTCCAGTCGCCATCTTGGAAGCCCACCAGCACGATTCCAGCTTGTTGCCTGTATTTGTCTAGCATCTTGTGAGTAGGGTTTCACTTTTACCCCCCCGATGCGTATTATATCCATAACTCTCCTAGTATCCAGTAATATATTAGCTTTGTCTTACTATTGAGCCTTGCTAGTGTGTTTTCGTTTGTTTGTCCTGTTTGTCTTGTGTTGTTAGTCTGTCAGTATTTTAGCTATCAGTGATTGGCATACTGCACCATAATTTGTTTTTTTCTTTTTTCCACATATTGCACTTCGTTGATATGAGATTCCTTCATCACCAGCTATATTAGGACTCCATTTGGACTGTAAAACCCTATGGTTTGGACTTTCTATTATTCTTTGTGGTGCCGGTATTCTCTTTTTTCCTATGTTCCCTGACTGACTGTACTGTCAGTTTTTACCTGGCTGCCAGTGTTTTTTCCACTATATTAAGTGTATTATTTATTATTTGTAGCGCTGTTTTACACCGTCTTTTTTTGTATTTAATATTAGTAGATACTAGCGCTTTTGTGCACTAATTATTAATTTGACCAATTCCTTACCTGCCACGCCACAGGATTGGCGTGATAAAACAGACTCTATAAATATACTAAACATCTACAGCACAGTGCAGTGGACTCCTGGAGGGAAATGCTGACTCTAAATAGTATAGCTAGCTAATAGGGGCAGAGCTGCACTGGAGGCATGCAGACTGCAGTGATTGCAAGCGCAGGTGATGCTGATTGTCAGTTCAAGGAGAAGTTTGTCTGAAAGCTCCATAGCTCTGTAAGAGTGAGTTCCACCAAACCTAGGGACGGATTCCTTACAGTGTCGACTATAGGACTCTGAACAACCGCACCGTACCTGACCAGTACACACTTCCAAGAATAGAGGAGATACTTAACACGCTGATGGGGAGCCAGTGGTTCAGTGTCCTGGACCTGAGATCTGGGTACTACCAGGTACCGATGAGTGCAGAAGACCAGGAGAAGACAGCCTTCGTATATCCACTGGGCCTTTACCAATTTTCTCGCATGCCCCAAGGCATCTGCAGAGCCCCCACAACATTTCAGCGCCTAATGGAGAAAACCATTGGTGACATAAGCCCCCGGGAATGCTTGGTCTACCTGGACGATATCATCGTCTTTGGTAAGACTTTGGAGGAACACGAAGAACTGCTGCTAAAAGTCCTGGACCGTCTGGGTCGAGAAAGCCTGAAACTGTCCCTTGACAAGTGCCGGTTCTGCCACACCTCAGTGACCTATGTGGTACATATTGTGTCTGCCGTTGATATCGCCACTGATCCTGCCAAAGTGGAAGCTGTGGTAAATTGGCCGCGACCCGGGAACGTCATGGAGCTACGCCCTTTCCTCGGCTTCTGTGGCTACTATCGCTGCATTGTGGAGCGGTATTCAAGTAAGGCCAAGGCCCTCAACAATCTCCTCAAAATATACACAGAGGACACAGGGTGGAAGGCCACCTCTGCTAGACAACCATTCAATGACAAATGGACGACCGACTGTGAGCAGGCCTTCATTGGCCTGAAGAAAAGTTTAACGGAAGCACCCGTGCTCGCTTACACTGACCCGGAACAGCCCACCATCCTCCTTGTGGATGCGAGCTTCAATGGCCTTGTAGCAGTCCTACACCAGAAATACCCGGAGGGACTCTGACCAGTGGCCTACGTCAGACGCAGTCTGACTCCCAGTGAGCAGAATTACCCCATCCAAAAGTTGGAATTCCTCTCCCTCAAGTGGGCAATCATGGACAAGCTCCATGACTACCTAGTGTACGGCATAGCCTTCGAGGTACGGACGGACAATAATCCGTTAACGTACATATTAACATCAGCCAAGCTGGACGCCACCGGCCACAGATGGCTGGTATTGCTATCAAACTACAAGTTCACCCTTAAGTACAAGCCCGGGCCCCTGAACATTGGAGCTGATGCCTTGTCTGAAGACCGGGACTAAACGCCACTCCGGACAATGACCTCTGGGAGGAGATCCCTGGACCAGGCATGCGAGCCATGTGCGCAACCCCCTGCCATCATGGAAGATAAAGTGGCCTTCTCCGAACTAAGGGTAGTACATTCCTTGGGATGCCACTTCAAGGCCATCCCGGCAGCTTACTGTACTCGAGAAGGAATGAACATCACTCCAGATAAGTTCATCACCTGGAAGGATATAGTACAATATCAAATACGAGATCCAGTGGCAGGCATCATTTGCAAGGCCGTCCAACAAAACAAGCCTGAAATTCTAAAACGTGCCCCCAGCGACACGGTCGCGATACTCATGTGAGAAGCAGACAGATTCGAACTAGACAATGGCCAACTCTATCGTTTGGTGCAGTACAATAACCACCCAGATAGAAAGCAACTGGTCCTGCCCAGGAACCTGCAACATATGGTCCTGAAATCATTGCATGATGACCATGGCCATCTTGGCGAAGAGAAGACCTTTGGATTGATACAAGACCGGTTCTTCTGGCCACGGATGCGAGAGTCAGTAGAACGACACTGCCGCCACTGCTCACGATGCAGCCAGTGCAAGACCCGAGCCGCACTAATAACTGACCTACAGAGCTCGGATCCCTTGTGCCTGGTATGTATGGATTTCCTATGCATTGAACCAGACACCCGGGGCATAGGAAACGTGTTGGTCATCACAGACCATTATACATGCTACGCTCAAGAATTCTTCACTAAAGACCAGAAGGCCATCACGGTGGCGAAGAACCTGTGGGAAAGATACTTCATGCACTATGGCCTACCCAACCGTCTACACTCAGACCAAGGCCGGAACTTTGAGAGTAAGCTCATCTGGGAATTACTCAAACTCCTCAACATCACTAAGTCCCGAACAACCCCATACCACCCGTAGGG
Source organism: Ascaphus truei (assembly GCA_036426205.1). NCBI lineage: Eukaryota > Metazoa > Chordata > Amphibia > Anura > Ascaphidae > Ascaphus > Ascaphus truei. The sequence continues at coordinate 259,124,176 of CM071569.1, read as the reverse complement.
AGATGCTCTGCCGGAGCGATTTAACAGGACATTAGATATGCTCGGTGCCCTGAGATGCGCTCAGAAAAACGAGTAGAGCAAGCATGTGGAAACACTGTATAATTATAATAATACATATAATTGTACCCGCCATGAGTCCACAGGATTCTCCCCTTACTTCCTCATGTTCAGGTTGCCTGTGGATGTGAGTCGAAGGGTGTCAACAGATGGGATAAACAACACAACGCACTTCCGGTATGTACAATGGCTCCAGGAAAGCTTGTAACAGGCTTATCAGCTAGCCGAAAAATCTTCTTACCAGCTGAACGGCAACAATAAAAGGCATTATGACCATAAGGTCAGAAATCGGGAGATTAGTCCTGGAGATGCCGTGCTTTTCCGCGACCTCGGAATCCCTGGAAAAAAAATTGGCCGACCATTGGCGCAACTGTGTATTCGAAGTCGAATCACAGATGCCGGGCCTCCCGGCCTACCGTATAAAATACCAAGACGGCCGGGTAAAGGTCTGGCACCAGAATCATCTCCTACCTATCCCACAAGTGGGGGAAGATGAACCAGAAATACCAGCTACACCACTGGACGGTGAGCCGGAATAATCGGAAGACCGCGAGGACAATAAATGAGACCACCAGGAATTTTATGGACAGTGAAACAACAGTCAACGAACCCGTAGAGGATCCTATGGAGGGATCCTCTCAAAGGGCACCTCAAAACCAAGGGGCACCTCCGAAGGAGCTACGTGTAAAGGGCTCCAAGAAACAACGCCTACTCCGGTGGCTCCAATGAGCCAGCCTCTGGACCCTAGAAGTCCCAGCTTCATACCCCAAAGAGACATTTCAGAGACACTAGTACCCCCAATGGGAGAGGCTGAGTCTCAGGACTATGTACATTATTCCCCAGAGGGAGTGGAAGAAGGGCTTCAAGGAAGCCAGCGTGCTTGGTACCCTCCAAACCAGGTAACCTTTGATACCATTGGGGCACCCCATTATGAGGCTCAGCAGTGTTCTCACAGCAAGATCAAGTCTGTGATAGTAATGTTTACAGAAATGTACAATCTCATGTAAAGTTAATGTGTTAAGTTGTACCTCTGAAATTGCATTTTTATTATATAACGCCTATGTGTGGTTATATGTATGTTTTACACTGCGCATGTCCATGACTTTCGAATTGGTACAATGTACCTTTAAATTGGGGCTATAAGTACATGGATGCACAGGGACTCTATCATCATTTACACACCCCTGAGGAAGGAAGCCTGGTCTTCCGAAATGCGTAGGTTGGTCCCACGTACATACTGCATTACTACCTGCAGAGTTTCCCGCCAAGTAACCGCAGACGAATCTGTGCTTACCATCTACACAGCACTGCAGGCTAGGGATTTGGCGAATCTGCTACAGTAGGATTTCCCAGATACATGTGTATCGAGTTGTGGAATACCGAGAGCTACAGAGGTCTGTCCCAGCGTGAGCAGGGCTGCCGTCCCATACCCCGGCCGGAGCTTATAACAACACAGCGCCGATGTCTGTGAGGAGCGCATGGAGTAGCCACAGATGAGAGGGGATACTCTCTGATTATCCACTGCCTACATCTTACCATCTTCTGGTAAGCGGGTACTCTTGCCCTAGCAGGATTGTACAAGTGGGACCCATATTCATTTTTTGCCTAAATTGTGATTAATTATTGTATTGATTCATTGGGGTCTATGCACTAAGCAGCGGAAAATTGCATACGTCAGGGTTTGAATTCGGCATGTTTTTGGCGTGTTAACCTCGCGTGTTAACCTCGCTGTATGCAGGAAGGGCCGAATCCCTGGCGAATGAATGCGCCACCACCATTTGAAATAATGGCGAGACAGGCTGCCTGGCGAGAAGCTGCCGAGAAGCCGTCCCCTGCCGAGATGTGTCTGCAGCAGAGAGAGATCCGGTGCTCTCTCTGCGCAAACATCGGCACAATAAAATGTATTTTAAATACATGTGCAGGGGGTCTCCGTGCAGGGGGTCTCCGGAGCTGAATCGCTTTGGTTTTAGGTCTGGGGACCCCCTGCTTCCCGAGATACAGGCCCCTTTATGAGGTGCCGGTATCCCTCTGCATTTAAATGTCCCAATCACGTGACCGCGGAATGTAAACAAAGCAGAGGGATACCGGCACCCCCTAAAGGGGCCTGTATCTCGGGAAGCAGGGGGTCCCCGGACCTAAAACCAAAGCGGTTCAACTTCAGAGACCCTCTGCACATCTACAGTATGAATAAAACACACATATCAATAAACACCCATTCCTTACCTTTGTGGCTATGTGCTATGGTAATGAAGCAGCATGAATGTATTTTTAATAATAGTGTACAGTGAGCAGGGGGTCCCCTGAGCTGAACCGCATTGCTTTGTGGACCAGGGACCCCCTGCTTCCCGAGTTACAGGACCCGGTATATGTCATCGGGTGGCAGTGTCGCCGCCAACTTTATAGCGTCCCATACGCGACGTGCCCACTATAAATATGGCGGCAACACTGTCACCGATGCCCCAAACCGGGGCCTGTAAATCGGGAAGCAGGGGGTCCCTGAGCCTGTAATCAATGCGGTTCAGCTCAGAGGACCCCCTGCTCCCGCACAATTTTATTAAAATTCATAAATGCTGCTTCATTACCGTAGCGGATAGCCGCTAAGGCAATGAAGGGGTTAAAGCATAATATCATGTTTATTGGGGACAATTGCCCCCTATAAACATTGCAATAAACAACATACACCCCCTGTGTATTTAAAATACATAAAGAACAGACCTAAAACCAAAGCGGTTCAACTTCAGAGACCCTCTGCACATCTACAGTATGAATAAAACACACATATCAATAAACACCCATTCCTTACCTTTGTGGCTATGTGCTATGGTAATGAAGCAGCATGAATGTATTTTTAATAATAGTGTACAGTGAGCAGGGGGTCCCCTGAGCTGAACCGCATTGCTTTGTGGACCAGGGACCCCCTGCTTCCCGAGTTACAGGACCCGGTATATGTCATCGGGTGGCAGTGTCGCCGCCAACTTTATAGCGTCCCATACGCGACGTGCCCACTATAAATATGGCGGCAACACTGTCACCGATGCCCCAAACCGGGGCCTGTAAATCGGGAAGCAGGGGGTCCCTGAGCCTGTAATCAATGCGGTTCAGCTCAGAGGACCCCCTGCTCCCGCACAATTTTATTAAAATTCATAAATGCTGCTTCATTACCGTAGCGGATAGCCGCTAAGGCAATGAAGGGGTTAAAGCATAATATCATGTTTATTGGGGACAATTGCCCCCTATAAACATTGCAATAAACAACATACACCCCCTGTGTATTTAAAATACATAAAGAACAATCAATATAATAAATACATATAGTACTCACCCATGTCCGGCTGACAAGATGAAGGCCATCCTCATCTTCATCACCGTCCATGCCCCCTCCGATGCTGCAAAACATGAACAAGAATGAAAACAGCCAATGCAATGCCCCCTAACCCCTTAATGACCATAGCGGTTATTAACCGCTACAGTCATTAAGGGGTTAACCCACCCTCACCCACCACTCGGGAGGCCTACATACCCTCCCCCACTAACCCCCCACCCCGTGAGGCCTAACCACCCTCACCCAATACCCAGCAGGAAGGCCTACCCACATACCCTTGGGGCCAATACCCCTTTCTCCCACCCTCAGTACCCACAATAAAAACAATACACAGGCCCACAATAAACATCATTCTATTTATTAAATACATAACCCACCCCCTGTGCCCCCCCATAAATACATGATTTATTCTTTGACATACAGGGTTCATACCCCAGGCCCACGTGAGTTCCCGGTGGGCCTGACGGGTCACCTCACAGACCTACAGGTTACCAGCAACTTGTTTCACACAGGTTCTGGAGGCCTGTTGATGGCCCACCAGCTGGTCTCCACGGGCCACAATTGGGTCCCCAAAGGTAGGCCCGCAGATGTCTGGGAGCCCCGGGTCAGACCCACAGGTGTCTGTCTGAGGGGCCTCGGGTGGTTCCCACGGGGGTCTGGGGACCCATGGGTGGGCACTACAGGTCCGCGGTGCCCCCACAGATGTGGGGCCACCGGTTCTTCCCCGCACACTACGGGTCCATGGTGCCCCCACAGATGTGGGGCCACCGTTTTTTCCCCGCAGGTGTCCCCCGTGGACCACGCAGCCTGATACCCGTGAGAGGCCCGAGGATACCGCAGGTGGTCTTCAGAGGTCTTTCGAGAACCAAAAGGAACAAACCCTGTATGTTAAAAAAAATAAACCTGACCTATACTTTAAATACATCAATTCCTCCCCCCCCCCCCCCCCCCACACATACAGTACAATAATGTGCAAAATAACTATTATCCAGGTATGGATAATAGATTATCTGACATTATGGAAGTGTATTGTGTGTATTTACCTACACACTCACTCCACATTTCAGTAACATACATATACATCTAAATAATATTCACATATACACGTTTGCTATAAATGGAATTATTACAATTTTACATTATATACACGTGCAATGAATGGAATAAACACTGTAATAAGTTTGAAATCGCCTATCCGAGCTGCTATGCATGGCTGATCCCTTTTCTCCAGCTTCCTTGAATGTACTACTGTATGAGGAAGATCATGTGACCAGATGCTAGTGCACGTTTAGAGAGAGGGAGGGCAGTGCTGGCAAAGGGGTGTGCCTGGGTTTGTGACAGGCCATGAAGGGGCAGTGCCTAAGCAAATGCTTGTTAAAATAGAATACAAGAAAATTGGTCTTTCAAAGTTGTTTTTTTAAAAATCGAAAATGCTAAAAGTATTTTTTCTTACTACAGAACTGATTTATTAAAAAAAACACACATGCAGGATATAGACTGAACTGCAGCTTTAACAAAGCATGTGGGTAGCTCCACTGGCTGATAACATACATCTCAGATGCACTGACCTTGACCCATTGCAGGCGCACTTACCATAACACCCTCCTACTGTCTCTCTAAATTCTTCCTCCTTACCACTTAAATTGTAAGCTCTTTGGGGCAGGAACTCCCTGCTTATTCCCACTGTGTATTATATTTTATGACACGTGTATTACTGCTGTGAAGTTATATGGACCTGGATGGTGCTATATAAATTAAAATATACGTAGCACACTTTCCCCCACCCCCTGGGAGATGTGTGGCTACGTTGTATGTGTGTGGTGCAATACCTGTGGTGCCCAGAAGATCTGAGCCTCTGCCGCTGGGAACCTGGGGTACACCTGAGTGATGCTCAGTAGCGCCTCCACCTGTACAGGATTCTACTGTGTGGAATGCCCCTGTTACAGGACAGATAAAGAATTACACCCTGGTATAAGATAACGATTTTACTGCAGGTAACCAAGATGAGCTCACACATATATATATATATACACAGTCCCACTAACCACCAGGCCATGCACAGCCGTACCCACCAGTCCTCCTTCCCCCACCTGTAAAGCAGTCCCCAAAGTACTGAAAAGGGTCCTTGGGCACACAACCACCCTGGTGTCCACAAAGTAATTCCCTACCCAGTGTGTGGTACAGTGCTGCTCACTAAAGTGTTTGGTTGGTGCACGTGTAGAGTTGGGTACCTGCCGGGTGATGCCACACCCGGGCACGCTGTGGAAGATAGGATCCACTGATCCAGCGATGTCAGCAATGAGTCCGCCTCCGTGGTGGGAGGTATTCAGCTGGAGTGTCCCACACTGATGATAGTCTCTGATGGAGCGGGTGTCTGGTCCCAGACCACCTGAGGGCAGGATGCAGCCCCGTACTGTCTGCGTCCTTATGCTCTGGTTCTACAGGGGCAGTGTCCCTATCTATGGGCCTGTCCCTGCAGCAACCACAAGCTACACAGGGGAGTCGGGGCCTAGCTGGGGCCTAATAGGGGATATCTAGCCTAGTGCAGGTGCCACAGACACCTGCACATACCTCTTACCCCTTCCTTGTCCCAGCTCCGACTGCCACGGCTGCAGCTTGCAAAATGTATCTATATTTCTCTTGCAGGGGAAGCTGCAGCCCTATTGGCTGATACACACCATGTGACCTATCTTGCCCCAGGGAATGATGGAGATTATAGTCTCTCGGCTGATCCTGTGTCTTTAATCGCCGCCGCTTGCACTGCACTGCGCATGCGCGAGGTCTGTAATAGCCGCCGGCTATCTCTGATCCCATCTGCACATGCGCAATGCATCCTGCGCATGCGTGAGCATTAACAAAATGGCGGCCCCCTGTAAAGGGAGCCGCCGGAGCCTCCGGCGAGCCCATCGCCGGCTCACACCTCCCCGCAAGGTTGCCTTCTTTAGCGGAGGTAAGGGGAGCCCATGCATATGGAAAAACACTTAGGATAGCATGGATCAGGGCCACTGATAGGGGGAGAGCTGGGACAAGTTGGGCCTGGCTACACGTCAGGCTCAACTTCTGCGTCCAGCTGCAGAGCCTCTGGATTCTGCCCCGGGCTTTGGCTCTCCACAGCTGTTGCCTGCCTCTTCCCACGCCAGTCCTCTCTCTCTCACCAGGGTGCACTGGAAGCTGGACCCGCCCAGAAGTAAGCCCTAGCTTCCAGTGTGCACCAATTGGACAGAGAGATAGACTCAACATAGGACAGAAGGGGGCACAGCGTGGGAGAGAGGTCCACAGTAGCTGGGGACAGTGAGGACACCAGAGGCAACCTGAGACTGCCCCCAAGGTGTGTGCAATGTTTGTATCGAGGGGGAGGGGCCTCTATATTTGGGGGGGGAGCTGGTTAGTGGTCTCTGTATTTTGAGGGGTAAGTGGTTTTTGTATTTGGGGGAAGTAGTGTTTATATTTTGGGGGTAGTGGTGTTTGTATTTGGGGGGTAGTGTTGTTTTGTATTGAGTAATAGTGTTGTTTAATATTGTGGGGTATTGAGTGTGTATTTTGGGGGGAATTGTATGGTCATTTTGGTGGGGGATTGTCTGAGTATTGGGGGTGTAAGAGACGTGTTCAGAGGTACATGGAGTGGAGACCGATTGGGGTGAAATTATATCTTGGCTTTATTGAGCCTGTTCCTTAATGCAGGCAAAATATACAAAATCACAAAATAACAAACGCCTATCCCTGTGTAAGGGCTAACTTACTTCCCCAGTCCCTTTCTCCAAGGCTGGAGGGATAATCCCATTACCACCCGATTCCCCAAAGTCTCAAGAGATACCTTGAAGCAGGTGGCCTTTCATGTCAGTCTCTGGTAGGTTCCTGGGTCCCCTGTGTCCAGGAATATAGGTCTCTGGGTGTCTTGATCTCTGCAAAGCCTTTCTGTTCAAGACCTCTGTGTGTAGGCTTCTCTGCTTTCCTCTTGTCAGCACCCTTGTGTACTGAGGAAAAATCTCCCTCTTGTTTCTGGGAACAGGCTTATTCACAGGGCTGTGATTAGGCAGGTGGAGTGTTTGATTGCAGGTGTGCAATTAACCACCACACTGCTGGATTAGAGGCAAGCCTGTTAACAGAGATAAGACCCTGTTACGGGGGGAATTGAGTTTGTGTATTTGTGGCCAGGTGGAAAAGGGGATGAGTGCGAGTAGGGGGGAATTGAGGCAGTGGGATTGAGTGAGAGGGGAGTAATTGAGTAATTGAGAGAGGAAGAATAGAGAGAGGGGCAAGGAGGGAGGGTGAGTGAGGAGGAGAGGGGGGAAGAGTGAGAGACACGGGGGGGGGGGGGGGGGGGAAAAAACCGGGGGTAAAGGCGGGGGGGGCTCTCAAGGGTGCCGGAAAGGGCAGGGGGGGGGGGGGGAGGGAGGGGGTCATGCATTCATTGGGACACTGTATTAATTGTAATGAGGTCATAAAACGGAAAACATTTTCTCATCCCCATAGTGGTAAATCCTATGCAATTAACCAGTTCCTTAACTGTCAATCAGATAATGTGGTATATATATTGAAATGCACCCGTGGGACCCTGTATGTGGGTGAGACCACAAGGACATTGGAAAGGAGAATAAGTGAACATAAAAGTTTGATAAGAAATAAATCACAAATGTCTTCAGTCTCTGGACACTTTCAGGAACATGGTCACGTGGTAACTCAGTTAAGAAATCGCATGACATCATTAAAGCAGAGGGAGTTGTGGTGGATATATGAATTGGACACCATGATGCCTAGCGGCATGAATGAGGAGAAGAATTGGTATCCTGATTTCCAATTATTTTTTTAATCCACGATAACAGATTGTAAAAGTGTTTCAAATATAATCTGGTTGGATTGGGGATAGTTTATTGCAATTAAAAGTACTCGGCTATCTTTAAAAAGTGGATCATTGTACACAACTAGGTGGATGACTGCAGTTGATAAGGTTAATGCGTGGTGGATAGGATTTGTCTAAAGTGTTTAAATATCCATGTGGCCTGAGGTGGTCAGAAATGTTAAATAGTTTCAGCAAATATTATGCCAGGATGTGATGAAATATGTTACTGTAGATATTAAAAAAAAAATATGTAGATAATGCAAAACATGTGGGTGTCATCCTGTCTATTCAATCTGAGAATCTGTGATGTTCTGTGGATGATATATTTTTGTTGCACTTCCTTTTTTTTGTGTGTATATGTATAATTAAGATGTATATATGTTCACATGTATGCCAATTGTATTATATATATATATATATATAATTATATGTATTATGTACTATATAACTGATTGTTTAAGTGGGCATATTGCCCTTGATGTAACATAAATAGCATGAAATGCTGTTTCAATACCAGAATAGGATTTATACGGAGAAGGTGTTAGTCATGGCAGCGTTGTATATAGGGTTGCCTTGACTACAATCCGGCATGTTGTCATGCTGCTTACCCGTCTTGCATCATGTGCGGCAATGGTGGCTATCAACAGGTGAAGCACATTTGCCACAAGAGGGGATGCACCTATACAAGGTACACAACGTCGTGGTTGTTTAAACTCTCGACAAAGAGCTGCTGCCCGCAATGTCGAGTATCTTCAGGCTTGTGTGTCAGCTATGTACTGTAAGTGTTGTTTTATGTTTGCACTAGGTCAGGGGTCAGCAACCTGCGGCTCCCAAGCCGCATTCGGTTCTTTCTGTACCAACATGCGAATCTCCTCTTTCCGCTGGTTGCCGCTCTCCCTCACTGTGCTGCTCTTGGCTGCAGGAGGGCCCAGCCAGCGCTGGTCGGGTCTCTTATTGCCACCCGGCATCTCCCCAGATGCTGGCCTGCCTCCTACACTGCCCAATGCCGGGCCTCCCTGATGTCGCCACTTCCGGCGCGCGCCGACGTCATAGAGAGCCCCAGCATGAAACAGTGCAGGAGGCATGCCAGCAGCTGGGGAGATGCCGAGCGGCAGCAACAGTCCCAAAACGCGGCAGCCGAATCCCTCCCTCCCCCCCCCCCCACAGCCAAGGGCAGCACAGTGAGGGAGAGAGGAAGCAGCTGGGGAGCGGAACCCAGGACAGTGGAGGAGAGAGGCAGACCCAATATAAGTGTGTGTGTGTATGTGTGTATTTGGAGGGGGTAGAGTGTGTGTATATTTGGGCTACACTTGTATAAAGACATATATAACCATACAAATAAACAGCATCTCACTCACCCTGTTTACCAGGAAGATCTCCTGAAAATTAGCTAAAATGTTATTAAAGTACCTTCAACCAAATGCACAATTAAGAAATCTTCCACATACTGTATTTCTGCAAAGTGCTTTACCATTTTGCTCAGGATGTCTTAATCTGTAACCCCCCCCCCCCCCCCACCACCACCACCACCTCACTTAGGGACCAGTGTGTGGAAGTGGGCGCATTACCTCGCTGTTGTGGTGCTCTACCTGTTGGTTCGCAGGAGATCTGAGTGGTCTGCTTGATGTTATGAGACATGACAGGACTGGCTCACACAGGACTCTGGGTTCATAAGGTTGTCAGCGCCTCCAGCAGGGATGGATCCCACAAAGTGTAGGCGTCAGCCCCCATCACTACACACATACCTCCCTCCAGCCCAGGAACTGACACCTTAGGCAGAGGTAACTTTACAGGGTCTTTATTCAATGCATCATACAACATGTTTAGCAGCATTGTCTTCTCCACACGTCCCAGGACTTCTAGATGGTGCTTTCTCTCTCCACTGCTCTGCTTCAGGTGGTCTTAGGCTAGCCAGCCCAAGTGAGCAAGCTTACCCCGCCATGGGGAAGACTCACAGCTCCCACCATCACCTCGCCCTCCTTCACCCTAGCCAGGGATCAGAGAGGGACACACTCACCCTCCTTACTTCAGGAGGAGCAGGGGGTGACACAACCTCACCCTCTCAAGGCTAAGGGGAAGTCTCCTAAACTTTAGGCTACTCCCCCTAGAAACTTCTGGAAGGGGTGGGCTCATGGACTGTACCCAACTACAAGGGGCTGTACACAGGCCATAAGACACCACCTACTGTACCTTCCTTCACTTTCAGGGGAAGCAGAAAGGGGGGTCAAGGGTACACAGATTAACCTGCTAATGCCTGGATCTTAACAGGACTTACATAGCAGATACACTATGTGGGGAGAAACAGGTACAGCTGGACATATCCTGTTACACATGCAATCAAAAAAATTTCAGCTCTGTAGAAAGAAAATAATTGTACCTGCTCCTTAGATCACATTTCAAGATGACTGAGTTTTTGTTAACAAATGTATAATAAAGTGAAATTGTGTGGGCACTAGAAGTTGCATCATCTTGAAGCATTTATTCTCTCTTGTATGCTGTGTCAGTGAGTGGGCGAATATAAGTGGGAAGTGAAATCAGTTTGAAATTCATGTTAATAAAGCATTTGTATACCATATATTGATTAAATAAATCTCCTTACCGAGTAACTTTACATTACCTACAGTAGGCAGTTTTCTCAAATAAATATTATGATACCACTGCCATACACACAAACCAGTACACAGCAACTTTCGTCATTTCTTAACTGTTCACACAGGACAGGCAGTTTGCAAAAAAATTACATTTGGAAATGGGTTATTTTTAAGAAAACCAAGTCCATTAATGACTTTGAAATCTCCATAGTAAGCTAAAGGATCTGGCATATTTATGGCACATTTATCCCACCCGCCCATTTGCCCACGGGCTGGTGGGAATGGGTAAGGGCTGAGCAATCCACAGGGCAACGTCCTTGACACCTTCGTCTGAGCGCATATAGCGCAGGCTGCCACAAACTCCTGTACGTCTTTGCGGAGCTCTGGCCACCAAAAGATTCGTTCGAGGAAATCGCAAGTCTTCCTAACCCCTGGGTGACCAGCCGTCTTGGAGTTATAACCCCATTGCAACACCTCAATTCGGAATTGGGGGAGGACAAATAATTTAGACAAACGTGTGGATGTTGACCTAGGATCCTCTGCCTGAGCCTGTGAAATCTGTTGCAGAAGTGATGAAGATACGGCAGAGATGATCTGTGCAGGTGGAATGATGGGTCCCTGCTCTATCTCCTCTGAGCCATTAGGAGAGAATTGTCAAGTTAGAGCATCTGCTTTGATGTTCTTGGATCCTGGATGATAAGAGATCACAAAGTTGAACTGAGTGAAGAAGAGAGCCCACCTCGACTGACGCGTCCCGAGTCTCCTTGCCCCTTCAATGTATTCGAGGTTCTTGTGGTCTGTAAGGATTGAATTCAGAGAAGTTGTCCCCTCAAGCAAATGTCTCCATTCTTCAAGAGCCATTTTCATAGCCAGAAGTTCCTGATTTCCAACATCATAGTTCCTTTCCGCGGTAGAATTTTTTATTTTTAGAAAAGAAGGCACAGAGTTGGAGTTTCCCATGACAATCCTTCCTTGGAGAAAGAAAGGCTCCGGCTGCCAGATCGGATGCGTCCACTTCAAGCACAAAGGGTTTCGTAGAATCTGGATGGATCAGCACAGGTGCGGAAAAAAGGCAGACTTGAGCTTCTCGAAAGCCAGAAGAGCCTCAGCGGGCCATATCTTAGGATTCACCCCTTTCTTACTAAGAGCCTAGGTTTCTGGTTCTGAAAGGGGATAGGTGCGGCCTTTAGGAGAGATGCCCCCTGGGAGTATATCAACTGCACAATCATAAGGTCGGTGTGGCGGTAAATCCTCTGCCTGTTTTTTGTCGAATACATTGGCAAATTCTTGGTAACAAACTGGAAGGCATGATGAGGAAGTCTCAGTAGATAGCTGAACCTGAGAGATGGTGCGAGACACCAGAAGACAAGATCCATGGCAATGGTGTCCCCGGGCTGTCACTTGATTGGTCGCCCAATCGATCTTGGGGTTGTGGTGCTGCAGCCATGGAAGTCCTAGAACCACTGGAGTCGAGGGAGAGCAAATGATGTAGAATGATAGTGAGTCTTTGTGAAGTGCCCCTACCATAACCAGCAAAGGATTAGTCTCGAGAGTGATGGTCCCAGGTATCAGGGGTCTTCCATCAATAGCCACTACTGCTAACGGAATCTCCCTAGTACGGAGAGGAAGGGATGGACTTCCACAAATGCGTGGTCAATGAAGTTCCCTGCAGCTCCTGAATCCACAAAAGCCTGAGTGAAAATGGATGCTGGTCCCCAGGAGAGTGAAACTGGCAGGAGGAGCAGTGAAGGTTGTGGTGAAAGAAGAATAGAAGAAATGTCCAGAGAATATCCTCTATCTTCACTGGGCATTGGGATTTTGCTGATTTAGGACAGTCTAGGGTACGGTGACCTTTGAGCCAACAGTACAGGTACAGCTCCCTGGATCGTCTCCTAGTTCTCTCCTGCTCAGGTAATTTGGTATCCCCTAATTGCATTGGTTCCTCATCTGGGCGAGGTGCAGTAAGAGGAGTGTTGAATTGGGGAGATAGCCGAATTGTTGGGTTTTTTTGGTTGCTTGCTGCATTTCTAGCTTTTCCAGGGCCAATTGTTTCTTCACTTTTCTGCTTGGTGAAGCTTCTCATCTCCTTCACTTACCTAGTTAGTCAAATCTGAAACCTTCTCTTGTAGGCTTTTCTTCTCTTCTCTTCTCTTACAGTCTCCAAATTCAGCGCTGCAGTGAGATGGTGAATCTCCTTCTGAGAAACTTCCAATTCAGCCTTTGCCTCTTCATCCATGATGGCAGCAGCTGCATTTGACAGCTCATGGTTAGTCCTCATGTCCTGTAACTCGCTCTGCAAGAGACACTTTGTTTTCTCCAAAGTTATAAACTTGGCAATCACTGCGGACAGAACCCTTTGTAGCTCAGTCTTAGCTTCTTGCTCTTTAACAAACTGTTCGTGGAGGAGATCATAGTCTTGCATGGCACTTCGCAATGCATCTTTAACCTAGCTCAAGGAATCATCAACCTTTTTCTCATCTTTTTCCTTTGCCGTCTTCTTTTGAATCCACGCCTTCATCACTGGATATTCCGCCATTCCCAGGTGGATTTCGCCAGTCCCTATATGCTGCAGAACGTCTCGGCTCCCTTCTGAGTTGCGATTTCCTGACGTCGCAGGCTCATCCATAACCATTTCTGTAACTTCAGCTGTCAGTTGTGAACTTCTTTTCTTTATACTCTTTTTTTCTTTGCTTTGGTAGGCCCTGAGGCATGAGCAATACTGGGCTCACCTTCGTTGCTCGGAACTTCTGCATTTTCTCCTCGCCCACCATGCGTTGCTTGCTGTCACAGTCACTGGAGACAATCTTCCGCATAAGGACATGCCTCTTCCGGGTGCCCTGGGTCCTCGCACTCCATATATACTATGGGTATTTTGCTATTGCATCTCGCTGTCGCTGTGCAGCCTGTACTTCAGCAAACCATCAGTTAAAACTTTTCATCCACCTTTTCACACTTTTCCTGCATATACTCCAATCACATCTGGTAGTCCTATGCGGTGTGGCAGATTTTACTTCCAGAATCAGTACTGCTCATGGGTCACCGTCTGTATTCGTTTCCCTTCTTCAGCGCAGCTTTGCATCAACTCTTTCACACTTTTCCTGCATATACTCCAATCATATCTGGTAGTCCCTATGCAGTGTGGCAGACTTTACTTCCAGAATCAGTACGGATCGTGAGGCAATGTCCAAATTCGTTTCCCTGCTTCAGCGCAGTTTTTTTTTCTTCACACACCTGGTGCTACAGATTTCACTCCCACAATCAGTACCTCTCATGGGTCACCGTCTGTAGCCATCTTGCTTGCTTTGCTTCCAGAATGAGTACTGCTCATGGGTCACCGTCTGTTGTGCAGCCTCAATTTGTTGCTTTATACAGCGCAGTGATCCTTGCCTTCTGCCTAGATTTGTAGCTCTTTATTCTGGTACCCTCTGCATGCGTTTCTTCTGTCGACCTCTGGAGACACTGCCTCCCACTTATGACACCATATGTGATAGAGCAGCCTGTAGGCGAAGTCAGGAAGAGTCCGCACATGTATTTTTGGGGTAAACAAACGTTGAGTGGTTTTATTTCTCTACAAAACAGCAACCAAAACATTGGGGCTACTGCCCCTTTAAGGCAAAACATAAATCATAAAACAAACACCTATTCCCTTTAAGGAAACTAAATAAGCATTACTCCAGCCCTTTCTAACTGGGCCGCCAGCTAAGCTGGTTACCAACCCCAAAACATATAAAACGGTACAAAAACCAGGGAACAATATAAAAGTCTTATCTATGTGTTCTGGTTCGGTGTCTCCGATTTCTCCAGGCACTTAAGATGCAGGCGGTGAAGTCCTGCTGCTCCCAGGAAAGTCTTTTGCCTTCTTTGTGCTCAGGTTTCTCTGCTATGTGGGGCTTTTGGTTCCCCACTGTTGCCAGGCAAAATCCTCTGGTCAACAAGCCTGGATCCCTGCAGGTGGGAGCTCGTATCTGTAATCCTCTCACAGAGCCTCCAACAGGGACAGTGAAAAACAGCTACTTCTTGCCCTTTATCCCTACTCAATCAGGGGTTTCACACTTCACATGTATGAAACCCGACACCAGGGCAGTTTCCTGTCCTGTAAAAGGAGCTTAACTCCTTGACTCCCTTACAGATCTCCATTAACATAAAATACATGGCCATTATTCTGTTTAACCTCTCTGCAGATTTTGATATTGTTGACTACTCAGTTCTCTTTCACAATCTATCTAAGCCTTATCCCTGGAGGAACTGGAGGCCTGATGTAATTAACCCTCTTCCCTTCCCTTCCCTAGACAGGTAGCCTTAGAATAAATCTTCACCCTGGGGTATCATTCTTTTTCCCCCTGGGCCGGTCAGAACTCCTGAGGAGTCTTAGTAGTACAGTTCCCAGACTCAGGAGGAGTCAGACAGCTCTCAACTCATTTGCATGGGAGGACCCTTTTATACCAGGGGAGTGGCTAGCTTCTCTGCCCCAGCAACTGGGCAGGCCCTACTGTAGCAAGCCCTCACCCAGGCATGTGACTCCATCTGTTTTCAGCCATGTGCCTGAAAACTTAAACAATATAACTGTAGGGGAAACTGACTCACATGCAGATCCATATGCTAAGGGTTAAAATCTAGCACTGCCTGCTGTTACCAGGACTTACAATGCTATCACCATAGAGATAAAGCAGGGTGCTACAGAAATATTAAAAAATAAGTTAAAAAAGTTTTAATTCTAATACTTATTTTCCTTTAGTTTTTGCTTTCTGCAATTAGCAGTGCACATCTGCAGTGATAAACTTTACACTTTTGCTGACATCTTCTGCTACAGCAGCATCCACATGTGACATTTTGCACAAGACTGTCAAAAACGCTGTGCCTTGCAACTCTGTTTTGTAAATAATTATGTTTGTATAGATTTTGTTAAACTAATCCAGGCATACTACTGTCCATAATGACATGTACAGTGACTGCTGACTGCAAAGTAGTGGCTAATGTTGCAGGTACTTTCTAATGTAAGGCAGATGGCACACGCTTTTAAAACAGCAGAATGTATGCATAAGATTGCTATTTGTTAAATCAAGTTAATGTTACCTTATGTGACACTTACAAGGTAAGTAAAGTGAACTGTGGTAGAGCACAGCGTACAGTATGCATTTGGTTATGATGAGCTGCAATTCTGTATGAAAATAATACAAATTGTAGCAAGTGATACTTGATGGTGCAAAATGAGAATGTTTCTTAAAATAGTTGGTCTTGCAGAAGCCTAGTGCAATTAATGGCAATTAAGGTTTTGTCACAATCTTCTTGTCTTTTTTTTTTTTAATATATATATATATATATTCATCATATATTTGAGATACGGAAGCACTTTTCAAAAAGCTAGTGCAATATTAAAATGGCTATGCAAGTTGAAAGATTATGGGCCTCATTCAGAAAGCCTCGATAAGGCCCTTATCGAGCACTTATCGGCCAAAATGGCTACTCATATTCAGAAAGCCTCGATAAGTGCTCGATAACGGCCTGTATCGACGCAAAATTTTATGATCCAAAGAAAATCGCCAATTGAGCGGCGATCAGCCGCTTATCGACGATTTTCGGAAGGATCATCAACTTGCGCGATTCAGATACATGTGAGACGGCTGTTGTGGCCTATCGCAGCCATAAAAGGCGTTCTTCTCCCCAAATCCAATACACCACAAAATTTGGGTAGATTGGTGGGGAGATGCCTCGATGAGCTGCGATGTGTTGGGACTTAGAAAAAATCAGGCCTTTTCCTGCCTCGGATTGATGCCGGGGGTCTCCGGAGCTGATAGCCATTAATAGCAGCTCCTGACCCCCCCGGCATGCATCCGATGCAGGAAAAATGCATTTACAGCAACTTCATTACCTTAGCGGATAACCGCTAAGGCAATGAAGAGGTTAAGCACCCGTGCCAGGCTTACTGTGGCTAGAGAGGGTGGTTGAAGGGGGAATTTGGCCCTTAGTGGCTGTTTAGGCCTTGTGGGGCGGTTGCGGGGGGACTTAACCCCTTCATTACCTTAGCGGTTAATACCGCTAAGGTAATAAAGGGGTAAACCCAACCGCTACCCACCCGCAAGGTCTAGACACCCATCCTTAGGGCTATTACCCCCTTTACCCATCTGTGAAGCCTAAGCACCCCCCCTGTACTGACTATACCCACCCTGTACCCATTGAGTAGTATAGTGGTACATCATACCCATATAATAATAATATGGGCATGATAAGCCTCTATAGCACTCAATGGGCACCCTAATTACTTGTAATAAATAAGAAGAAAAGGAAAAGATCGGGGAGAGAGGAAGAGAAAGCTCACTCTTGCTACAGTCTACAAGATGGTGCGAGGGGTAAAGAAATAATGAGCAAAACTACACTTGCCTAAACAAGTGAAAAAGACCCCTATATAACTAGCACTCATGGGATAATGGTATGGTATATACAGAATAAAACTTAACCTTTATTGGTTTGGAATAATAAATGAATGAAAAATAAACACTAGAACACAAACACACAACACTAATAATTAAAACAAGTATTAAACTAACCGCCTCCAAATCAAGAAACACAATGATTGGGGTGGTGAATAAATGGACTATTAGAGACTGACACCTTAAGATGTTCAAATCCTAATGTATAAGATGCCTCAGGGTGGTTAGTATACAGTATATAGGTACAGAAGAATGTGGTATGATTATATATTGTAAACAACAATCTCACATCCTCCGACCACTCCTGATAAGATTGTCACTCAAGGAAAATATTGTAAGCAAGCTGCAAAGCAGAACAGCGAGAGGTGCAATACAGGAAGCACCTCACTGATAGATGGTGGTACAAAAATAGTGTTCTAACCAGATATGTACTTAGTGCAGCCTGCTAGAGTGGATATTAAAGGCTAAATATTTGCCTAATACATTATATTCACACTCTATGCAAAAGAGTAACAATAACAGATAGTCCTTATGAGCAATGCATTTAAAAACAAATAGTATCAAAATTGGGCAACAATGTACTAGGAATATGTAACTGGTGAATGGAGATCTTAGATAAATTGTATTTATAACTGACGGTCAAAGTATCCATTGAACAGACTGGCAGTGGTATATAAATACATCAAATTACCAGAGCCTAATGAGAGCAGTATATAAGGAAATAAAAATGCTGCTCAGTTACTCTATGGTGGCAGCAGTAACTAGATAATAGTTGTATCTTATTCGTGTACATAGGAAATAAGTTGTTTTATATAGTATATAGTCCCAGCGAATAATATACGTAACCCTAGTCAGTGTATAATATTTGTAGCCATCATTGTAGTGTAGAACCAGAGATGATGTTTATCAGCTGTTTCAGATAAAAGTAAGGATAGGTTTCTGCCTCATAATATAAGCAGTTCACAGCTCCGGTGACCTTACACCACAGAACGTGAACTGCCGAGTGGGTAGGCTGACTGGGTAACTTTCATATAAAGCAGCGGCTCGCCACACTGAAGGTACAGAGTGAGGCTGCCCGCTACTGTCTGCACATTGCGCTATCACGCGGGATGACGTCATAGAGTAGCGCCCACCAAAATGCAAATTAAGCACAGCCATTCTGATTGGCTGGCATCATTCCCTTTAAGATGACGTCACTAAATCCAAGATGGCCGGTGTCACAAGGTATTTCAGCCAATCAGAGTGTGGAATTGGTTCCCACAATCTGATTGGCTGAAATACCTTTTGACGCCGGCTTCGTGACGTCATCTTAAAGGCAAATGAAGCACAGCCATTCTGATTGGCTGGCATCATTCCCTTTAAGTGACGTCATGTAAAAAATAAAATAAATAAAGTCGGAACATGGTTTTAACAGCCAATCAGGTGGCTGTTAACCATTTTGAGGCAAAATATGACGTCACAAGCCCTATTTAAGGCCGTGACGCCTCATTTGAGCCCAAGAAGACGACGAGACAAAATCGGTTGGGCTCTACCATGGGGCTTTTTGGATAAAAACAAGAAGATAGAAGATAGAAGATGAAGAAGATCAAGAAATGGTGACAGATGAAGATAGAAGAAGGTGATTAAAGAAAGAAAAAAGAAGATTTGGGTACCTGATCCGGATCTTCATGGCAGATGGCATCGGATGCTGTTGGAGGGCTTCAAGGTACATGAGCTTCCTGTTACCCCGGGAGTCGGAGGACCACCGCTTCTAATGGTAAGTAATATATTGAATGTTTGTAAATGTCTCTTTTTACAGGTTTATTCATTGGATGTGTGTTTTCATTTTTTTGGGGGAGGCACATTGACTGATAATATATTAATCTGTACCACTTTAGGGTACAGATTAATACATTATTATGACAATATTTGGGGGGCATTTCTGGCTTGGTATTGCTGTTGCTTTTTTCCATTTCAGTTTATTATGTGGATGTGATTGTTTGTTTTTTCATGCTTAATGGTAATAAAATGTTTGCGATTGGTGTTCGTTTGTAGTTAATGTTGTATTATGTTAGCTAATGCGTTTTATGTTTTTTTCAGATATTGTTAGAATTTCTTTCTTTCTATTTTACTGTTTAAATTCATTAATGTTGTAGTAATTAATTGTTTTGATTGGTTAGTGTTACTATTCATTTTGAGTTAGTTTAGGGATTAATTGGTTTGATTGGTTAATGTTTTAATTAATTAATTGTTGATGTTTTTATTGCTTGTATTGATTGGATTAGCTGGCTACTCTTTTTATTTAGTGAAGTGTGTTTTTTTGGAGTTTACTTATGTTTTATTATTGTGTGTCTTGTGTATTAATGTATTGTAATTAGGATGCCCAATTGAGTGCTATAGAGGCTTATCATGCCCATATTATTATTATATGGGTATGATGTACCACTATACTACTCAATAAGTACAGTGTGGATATAGTCAGTCAGGGGTGGCTGCTTAGGCCTCCCGGGTTTGTATCGGGTCAGGGTGGGATAACCCTTTAATGACATTAGCGGTTAGTAACAGCTAAGGTGATTAAGGGGTTAGGGGCCATTAGAATGTCTTTATTATGTACTGTATACTGTATATGCTTTCTTGCTACGGAGGACAGAGGGACCTGCTGTTGTGGTAAGTATAACTGTATTTATTTACTTTATTTTTGTATGCTAATGCAGTGTTTAATAATGGGCAAATAATCTATTATCCATATCTGGATAATAGTTATTTTGCCCATTACTGTACTGTATGGGTTTGGGCGGAGGGGGGGGCGTGTATTGATGTTTATTAAAATATTTATTAATATACATTTCTTTAATCAATTCCAGTAGCTGAACTCTGTTTAGAGTAAAAGACATGTCCATATGACCAGAGAGTTTGTGCTGACTCAGTGCACGTCTTTATTATTTATTGCAATATCTCAAACCATGCAACCAATTCGAAATGGTTTCAAGGGACTTATGTTAAGGAGTGAGAGCGCGACTTTCGAGCGCTCTTGCCACTGTGATCTGACAGCTAGAAGACTAAACAGAGATACGTCATCCAAGCAAGGGAGGGACTCAGGAGTGATATCGGATTGGCTGAGGGATCCTACATAAGGCTATGACCCCACCATACCTTTCTACGGAGCCTGAGGAAGCCCAAGAAGGGCGAAACTATCCCTGAGTACTTTTTTAACCACTTCAGCCCGCGTGAGCAGGAAGTAGGAGCGCAGCACACCACCCGGACGCGGAGAGTTAGCTGCGCACTTGAGTACCTGCAAACATTTTCTCATAGACTGGCTGTTTTATGCATATCCAGCTCTTAAGTCGTTTTGACTAAGTGCTTTTTAAATGTTTTGTTGGGACTTTGTCCTGTTGGTGTTTAATAAAGATCACGATTTCTTCACCCTTGTACCCTTGTGTACCTCCGTGTGAACCAGGCACTATTTGAGTGTGACTAAACACACTCGGTTGAAGGTTGGATTTGGAGCTCCATAGAGGGGAGAAGAGATACCAATTATTCCATACTCACACATGGCCGTGTGAGTCTACTGTTAACCCTCCGTGGTTATATTTAACCTACCTCCGCCCCTTCACCCCTTTTTCCCTATGTTTGGTGCGAAGAGCAGGAGGGGTGCGTGACGCCCTGCAGTCAGGTGCCATCAAAGACACCTCCCTCCAAGGTCACTCACGTGTGAGTGAATCAGTATTCCTCTGCTTTTCTGATCTAAATCCAATCGTCTTCCCAATTATTTTATATATATTTCTGTCTTGTCCTCACTGATTTGTTTTTCATTTCATTAACTCTGGGACAACATCGCAAGCCATTCCTGTGGAGAAGACCAGAGACGCTTCACTTCATACCAGAGGAGAAGAAAAGTACAAGCGGAAAGAACACAGAAGAGAAAAACGCAAAAGTAAAGATACCTTGATGTGAAAGCATTTACACAAGGCCGTGTAAGTGTTTACGTTTTTTACACTTCATTTCACATCACTCCTATACCATTGTAGTGTTTGAAACGTCTGTCTAGTCCCTCAACCTGTGCTCCCCCATTTTGGTCTGTTTTCAACGCAGGGTTTATCCAGAATAGAGAATAATTAGTACTGAGTACTCATTTTGCAGTAGCAACAAGGTGCGAGATTGCAGCATTGTGGGAACTGAAAGAAATTCTATCCATTATCTAAAATTAGAACAGAATTTGGTTTGTCACCAGATGAAAAAAATTAACGACTATTAATGACTCTGGCACACATTAAAAAGTCTGGCTTCCATGGCTGGCGCAAACAGACACTACCCAGAGGTAAATTAATCCCAATGATGCTTTGATAGTAAAGTGCGTTCTCCTCTGACGAATATGGGAGGTAAGGACCATGATACGATGATGATGTTTCACGCTCTAGGTGCTTTCAAATCAACTTAGGCACATTTATCATATACTCTTTGATAAAGCGCTTAGAGTGTAAAAAGAGAAAGATACTATTTTGTGATGCAATGTTTCTACAAGTGTTCCTGAAAAATAAAACCTTTTTTATTAGCAATTCCAGTTGTGTTCCCCATTTTCTGAGAGCAGTGCTCTCCTTTATCCTGTAGTTCAGGAGATTTACCATCTACCTTCCCTTGGAGACGCAGTCGCCCACGGAGTCCGGACCACGCAGCGGACACGGGTCAGTGAGTACAAGCGGCGGTTGCCACAAGTGTTTTCTTTTTGCTGATGCTTCAGCTTAATGAGACAAGATGTTAAGTGTATCTGGTGGGGACATTGCAAGTTTATCTTGGAGGAGAGGATTGGCCTGGCTTATGGGGTCTTTACTGTGAGACCGTGACTGACAGGAGCATCCCCTCTTCCTTAGCACCCTATTCTCTCATTGCACTGGTATACGGAGTGTTTTATATATATTCCGAGGGACATATTTAATACAGATACACTGAAATATTTTATCTCTTCATTTACACTGCTACCCACCAGACTCCATTCAGTTTCTCATTGAGATACATGGGCATATACCTCATCAGGATCTGCTTCACCTATCGAGCACTAGCACAGGACTTTTGAGTTTTGTAACTTCTCCATATACTGTATACATTTTTGTTTACATTTTCATTTTAATAAAAGGTTTTACGCAATAAGGGTGTGTAACCCCCTTTCCCCTATGCCCAAGGGAAACGTGCTTTGTGTTTTGTAACCTATTCTCAGCTGTCTCGACTGTTGGAGGTTAGTGGCTCCTCTCCCAGGTTTAACCCGCCCCTCCCACTCCCAAGTTTTAGGTCCTTTCATTCTACTGGATAAGATCCACATGTGGCTCTTTCTCTCCCCCTAAAGAGGTAAAGAATTTAATCCTAATAAGAGGTATATTAGTATTTTATCTGGTAGTGTTAGGACTTGCGAACGGTGTCTGCCTTGTCGTGGCTCGCAAGCTTTCAACGCTTTGGCCAAAGGGTTAAACTAAATAACCCTTTTTCAGAGAATACAGTATATAAGTATTTTACTGTGTATTTCTGTCATGTTGGATGTAGCATTGGCTTCTCTGTCGTCTTTGTATACATATGCCACGCTCAATAGCACTCCTTTTTGACACTTATATACATATATATATATTGTGGGGGCTCAGGGGTTCCAAAAAGAGCTTGCTGTGGCTTTGTGTTTTAGGAAACAATATACTCAGCAATAAACAATATCCACCAGATTTATAAACTTGTCTTTACTGTAGTCCCACGTATGACAAATAATATTACAACACCCAGTACAATAACACAATAACACAGTAACAGTACTACAGTACCCCTGTGTGTCCCCCCAAAGTACTGAGGTGGCCTGGGAACTAGAACCCCGGTGTCTGCAGAACAATTCCCCCCCAAAGTATGTGAAGGTAGCGCTTCCCTCCCTGAGGTGTGTGGGTGCCGGTGTACCTTCCTGGCTACGACCAGGGAATTAGGGGGATCCTCTGTAGCAGAGCCTCATCTGTGGTCCCAAGATGCCGGGTTGGCAAAACTCCCCTCACATCTTACAGGTGGTGGTCCCATGTGTTAGGTAGTTTGGGGCACAGGTCCCAAACAGTGCTCAATCCGATTCGGACTCAAATATCACTTGAAGAGTTATTGTCCACATACATGTATAAAGGAAGCACCTGAAGCCAAGAGATAGACATTGGACCCATGTTTTTGAAGTGCAGCAATGTAACTATATGGTATAACTGTCCATAGGTAGGAGTAAGTAGGGGGTTAACATACCATAATGTTTTTGACTCCGCTGGACAGGACATCTTAGCTGCAACACTGTTCCTGGTCATCAAATCCCCCTCGGAAGGAAAGGCAATACTCACAATTGCAGCTTCCTGTACTGCGCACCGCTCAGAGTTGATGTAGAGAAATCCTAGATATTGCAGCGTGCGCTCCAAATAGAAAGGGGACCAGACATGGTGTTAAAAATATATTTATTGAAACTGCATGGTAACGGGAACACACCTCTGACCGCGTTTCGGACAGAACTTGTCCTTTTATCAAGAGCTGATTCTCGTCATTCGCCTTACAGTCTTATAGAGCACTCCCCGCCCACCTACGTCATCACCTGCGTGATTTCGCGTAAAATCGCCGATGTACGACCTCATGTGGTCGGAGCTACAGCCAATAGGACAAGCTCAATGCCATAGTGTGTAACGAGGGGAGGGGAGTGACGCCTTCTCTCACCAGCACGCACGACCCCTCCAGGCTGACACACATATCAAACGCTGCCTGGTTACACTTCCTGATCCCTAACAAAAACAGTGAACCTCCTGTCAGAGTCATAGTTAGGTGTATATACGATGAACGGGTAGGCGGGATGGGAAGGGGGGGGGGGAAGCAAAACTGTTAAGGTAGGAAAGAAAAAAAATTAGCATAGCAATACATACTAGATTAACCACATTACGACATTTACATCAATATTAAAAACAGTTAACAATTGGATTGCGAATCTAAGACTGACAACGGCAGGCAAATATTAAAGTCAAGGAACAAAGTGTAATCATGTCTGTGTTTCAATTGACATATAATAAAGACATTTGTGAAATACAATCTGTCAATTTTATAGTATATTGTACCTGTGCGGTGTGTAAAGACATATTTTCCCCCTTATGTAGGATATGACACAATGCACTATAGGGGGAGACTTGCATTGCCCCCATATATCTTTAGTCCTTGCTTGAAAATATTATCATATGAACGGATAAAAACAGTGTCAAATGCAAGCTAATCATTTAAAGCATATAAACATCATAATGGATGCTGAGGTCCATTTCGAACAGTGGTGTATGCAAAAGATATTTATGCAACATTACGTTTAGCTTGTAGACCAATGTGGACACAGATATTGAATTTAGTTGGCATGTAGAAGCAATTAAACAGAGATGTTATCACCATTTGATCTAACATATGGAACAATAATTATTTGTTCATTTCTTTAATTAGGAAGAGTGTTTGAGCGCCCAGTCCTGGTTACAGCCCTTGGGTCCATTGTCCCAAGGGCATAAATCCAGAACCATCTCCCTACGATTCATGATGCCTCCCTGTGCCCTCCCCTAGGGTGTATAGAGATGTTTTCTATTGCGCTATGGTGAATGTTTTGATAGATCCTAAGGGACGTGTGTTAAAATGGCGTGCTACAGGAAAGTGATCATCACAGTTCCTGATACTGCGAATTGCTCTCGTGATTCTAATTTTCAGTGCTCTAATGGTCCTGCCTATGTAGCCACTCCCCATGCACATTCAATAGGTATAATAAAATTCGTTTTGTGCACGTCATGATGACTCAATTCGGTATTACCTGACCAGTATGAATATCTTTTAACATTTTATTGGTTCATCCATATCTGCAGAGATTACATTGCCCACATTTAAAGAATCCCTTAGGTAATTGTTTAATACTATTTCTGCTTGAGCCATACAAGCTGGGAGAAACATGATTACCAATGGTCTAGCTTTTTTAAGACCATTCTAGGGTTAGACATGGTGTATAAATCAAGTCGTGTCTAATTTTAGAATTCCCCAATGCTTTTGTAAAATGAATCAATCTGCTCCGCTTTTATTAGAATGTGGTTGAACATTGGACACGGTGTTTGTTGCGTTATTGTGAATGTTTTTTTTGGGATTTCTCTTCCTAAGGAGATGTTCCCCGATCTGTTTTAGTGGCATGGTTAAATGCGTTTCCAGGTCCCCTCTCACATAACACGATCTCGAACCTGTTCTTAAGTTCTCAGCTGTACCAATAAAGGATTCTTGTGTGGAGCATAACCCTCCTAACCTCAGAATTGTCTTTGGGTATGCCCTTGATGAGTGATCTTGGATGAGGCGTGTTGATCTGAGCAGAGGTTTTGGAGTTCATTTTCCTGTAGATGCTGGTCTGTAATTTGTTGACCAACATCTATGTACAAATGTAAGTCTAGGTAATCAATCTGTGTATCATGGTATAAAATGTGTGAACTTCAATTAGAAGTGAAAAAGTATATGGGTGGATGGGCCCATCACAACCAGTGCTAACAGGAGCTTTGTAAAACGCACATAATTGGAGAATAAATATTTACTGACTGCATTTAAACCGGATCACTTGGTGTGATGATGCATGCTTGAGCTATATGCATAAACCCCCTAGATGGTCACAGTATGGCAGAGATGTGCGGAGTTGTAAGTGGGGAGTGTTTTAAAACCCCCCCCCTTGCCTCTGCATCTCCCTGAACTAGATAAACCTATATGCCTGGGGTAGCTCTCTTAAGCAGCACTTGACTCACATGTGGTTTAGACGGCCGGTTCTGTGTGCTCCATGGCTGATTAGTAAGCAGAAGGAGTGTACCTGTTCCGGTTGAGGAGAGGCAATTCAGGGGGCACCAGGGCAGGGTAAAAACGTTGCGGAAGCTGGACTGTGCTGTATAACATTTCTTTATAAGCATAGTTAAAAAGAGGGGGGGAAAAAGCATACCCCTGACACTCTAACGCGTTTCACCCGAAAATGGGCTTTTTCAACAAGTGACATTACCCGTGTGCGGGCCACTGATATACCGTAATTATCCGGAAGGACGCCATCCAGGTAGTGATACTCACTCTTTTAATATATATTTATTTAAATATTCGTATATGTGTTTTTACAAAATTAATTCTGAAATTACCATGTGTACTTCCGTGATGAATTAAGCAACATGTTAACCCTTGAATCTAAGTAAGGGGTCTGATTACTAAATCAATTCCATAGCTGAACTCTGTTAGAGTAAAAGACATGTCCATATGACCAGAGAGTTTGTGCTGACTCAGTGCACGTCTTTATTTATTTATTGCAATATCTCAAACCATGCAACCAATTCGAAATGGTTTCAAGGGACTTAATGTTAAGGAGTGAGAGCGCGACTTTCGAGCGCTCATTGCCACTGTGATCTGACAGCTGAGAAGACTAAACAGAGATACGTCATCCAAGCAAGGGAGGGACTCAAGGAGATGATCGGATTGGCTGAGGGATCCCTACATAAGGCTATGACCCCAGCCATACCTTTCTACGGAGCCTGAGGAAGCCCAAGAAGGGCGAAACTATCCCTGAGTACTTTTTTACCACTTCAGCCACCGTCAGGAGCAGGAAGTAGGAGCGCAGCACACCACCCGGACGCGGAGAGTTAGCTGCGCACTTGAGTATCCTGCATGAACATTTTCTCATAGACTGGCTGTTTTTATGCATATCCAGCTCTTAAGTCGTTTTGACTAAGTGCTTTTTAAATGTTTTGTTGGGACTTTGTCCTGTTGGTGTTTAATAAAGATCACGATTTCTTCACCCTTGTACCCTTGTGTACCTCCGTGTGAACCAGGCACTATTTGAGTGACTAAACACACTCGGTTGAAGGTTTGGATTTGGAGCTCCATAGAGGGGAGAAGAGATACCAATTAAAGTCCATACTCACACATGGCCGTGTGAGTCTACTGTTAACCTCACGTGGTTATATTTTAACCTACCTCCGCCCCTTCACCCCCTTTTTCCCTATTGTTTGGTGCGAAGAGCAGGAGGGGTGCGTGACAGCCCTGCAGTCAGGTGCCATCAAAGACACCTCCCTCCAGAGGTCACTCACGTGTGAGTGAATGCAGTATTCCTCTGCTTTTCTGATCTAAATACAATCGTCTATCCCAGAATTATTTTATATATATTCTGTCTTGTCCCTCACGTATTTGTTTTCATTTCATTTAACTCTGAGGACAACATCGCAAGCCATTCCTGTGGAGAAGACCAGAGACGCTTCACTTCATACCAGAGGAGAAGAAAAGTACAAGCGGAAAGAACACAGAAGAGAAAACAGCAAAAGTAAAGATACCTTGATGTGAAAGCATTTACACAAGGCCGTGTAAGTGTTTACGTTATTTTACACTTCATTTCACATCACAGTCCTATACCATTGTAGTGTTTGAAACGTCTGTCTAGTCCCTCAACCTGTGCTCCCCCATTTTTTGTCTGTTTTTCAACGCAGGGTTTATCCAGAATAGAGAATAAATTAGTACTGTAGCTCATTTTGCAGTAGCAACAAGGTGCGAGATTGCAGCATTGTGGGAACTGAAAGAAATTCTATCCATTTCTAAAATTAGAAACAGAATTTGGTTTGTCTACCAGATGGAAAAATTAACGAATTTAATGACTCTGGCACTACATTTTAAAAAGTCTGGCTTCCATGGCTGGCGCAAACAGACATCCCAGAGGTAAATAATATCCCAATGATGCTTTGATAGTATTAAAGTGCGTTCTCCTCTGACTGAATATGGGAGGGTAAGGACCATGATACGATGATGATGTTTCACGCTCTAGGTGCTTTATCAAACTCTAGGCACTTTATCATTACTCTTTGATAAAGCGCTTAGAGTGTGAAAACATGCAAGAGGACTACTATTTTTGTGACTGCAATGTTTCTAAGTGGTTCCGTGAAAATAAAACCTATTTTTATTAGCAATTCCAGTTGTGTTCCCCATTTTTCTGAAGCAGTGCTCTCCTTTATCCTGTATGTCAGGAGATTTACCATCTACCTTCCCTTTGGAGACAGCTCGCCCACGGAGTCCGGATCCAGCAGCGACAGCGGGTGCAGTGAGTACAAGCGGCGGTTGCCACAAGTGTTTTCTTTGTGCTGATGCTTCAGCTTAATGAGACAAGATGTTAAGTGTATCTGAGTTGGGGACATTGCAAGTTTGATCTGTGGAAGGAGAGGATTGGCCTGGCTATATGGGGTCTTTACTGTGACCGTGAGCTGACAGGAGCATCCCCTCTTCCTTAGCACCCTATTCTCTCATTGCACTGGTATACGGAAGTGTTTATATATATTCCAGAGGGACATATTTAATGACAGATACACTGAAATACTTTATCTCTTCATTTACACTGCTACCCACCAGGACTCCATTCAGTTTCTCATTGAGATACATGGGCATATACCTCATCAGGATCTGCTTCACCTATCGAGCACTAGCACAGGACTTTTGAGTTTTGTAACTTCTCCATATACTGTATACATTTTTGTTTACATTTTCATTTTAATTAAAAGGTTTTACGCAATAAAGGTGTGTAACCCCCTTTCCCCTATGCCCAAGGGAAACCGTGCTTTGTGTTTTGTTAACCTATTCTCAGCTGTCTCAGCTGTTGGAGGTTAGTGGCTCCTCCTTCCCAGGTTTTAAGCCCGCCCCTCCCCACTTCCCAAGTTATTAGGTCCTTTCATTCTACTGGATATAGATCCAATGTGGTCTTTCTCCCTCCTAATAGAGGTAAATGAGAATTTTAATCCTAATAGAGGTATATTAGTATTTTATCTGGTAGTGTTAGGACTTGCGAACGGTGTCTGCCTTGTCGTGGCTCGCAAGCTTTCAACGCTTTGGCCAAAGGGTTAAACTAAATAACCCTTTTTCAAGAGAATACAGTATATAAGTATTTTACTGTGTATTTCTGTCATGTTGGATGTAGCATTGGGCTTCTCTGTCGTCTGTTGTATACATATGCCACGCTCAATAGCACTCCTTTTTGACACTTATATACATATATATATATTGTGGGGGCTCAGGGGTTCCCAAAAAGAGCTTGCTGTGGCTTTGTGTTTTAGGAAACAATATACTCAGCAATAAACAATATCACACCAGATATTATATAACTTGTCTTTACTGTAGTCCCACAGTATGACAAATAATATTACACCCAGTACAATAACACAATAACACAGTAACAGTACTACAGTACCCCTGTGTGTTCCCCCCAAAGTACTGAGGGTGGCCTGGGAACCTAGAACCCCGGTGTCTGCAGAACAATTCCCACCCCAAAGTATGTGAAGGTAGCGCTTCCCTCCCTGAGGTGTGGTGGTGCACGGTGGTACCTTCCTGGCTACGACCAGGGAATTAGGGGGATCCTCTGTTAGCAGAGCCTCATCTGTGGTCCCAAGATGCAGGGTTTGCAAAACTCCCCTCACATCTTACAGGTGGTGGTCCCATGTGGTAGGTAGTTTGGGGCACAGGTCCCAACAACAGTGCTCAATCCGATTCGGACTCAAATATCACTTGAAGAGTTAATTGTCCACATATCATGTATAAAGGAAGCACCTGAAGCCAAGAGATAGAGCATTGGACCCAGTGTTTTGAAGTGCAGCAATGTAACTATATGGTATAACTGTCCATAGGTAGGAGTAAGTAAGGGGTTAACATACCATCAATGTTTTTGACTCCGCTGGACAGGACATCTTAGCTGCAACACTGTTCCTGGTCATCAAATCCCCTCGTGAAGGAGAAAGGCAATACTCACAAATTGCAGCTTCCTGTAGTGCGTGCAGCACGCTCAGAGTTGATGTAGAGAAGAAATCCTAGGATTGCAGCGGTGCACTGCCAAATAGGAGAAGGGGACCAGCAAGGTGTGGGTTAAAAATATATTTATTGAAACTGCATGGTAACGGGGACACACACTCTGACGCGTTTCGGACAGAACTTGTCCTTTATCAAAGAGCTGATTCGCGTCATTCGCCCTTACAGTCTTATAGAGCACTCCCCGCCCACCTACGTCATCACGCTGCGTGATTTCGGCGTGAAAATCGCCGATGTACGACCTCATTGGTCGGAGCTATCAGCCAATAGGACAGCTCAATGCCATAGGTGTGTAACGAGGGGAGGGGAGTGACGCGCTTCTCTCACCAGCACGCAGACCCCTCCGCTGACACACATAGCAACGCTGCCTGGTTACACTTCCTGATCCCTAACAAAAACAGTGAACCTCCTGTCAGAGTACATAGTTAGGTGTATATACGGATGAACGGGTAGGCGGGATGGGAAGGGGGGGGGGGGGGGGGGGGGGAAGCAAAAGACTGTTAAGGTAGGAAAGAAAAAAAATTAGCATAGCAATACATACTAGATTAAACACATTACGACATTTACATCAAATATTAAAAACAGTTAACAATTGGATTGCGAATCTAAGACTGAAACGGAGGCAATATATAAAGTCAAGGAACAATGTGTAATCATGTCTTGTTTCAATTGACTATATAATAAAGACATTTGTGAAATCAATCTGTCAATTTTATAGTATATTTGTACCTGTGCGTTGTGTAAAGAGACATATATTTCCCCCTTATGTAGGTATGACACAATGCACTATATGGGGAGACTTGCATTGCCCCCATATATCTTTAGTCCTTGCTTGAAAATATTATCAGATGAACGGATAAAAACAGGTGTCAAATGCAAGCTAATCATTTAAAGCATATAAAAATCATAATGGATGCTGAGGTCCAGTTCGAACAGTGGTGTATGCAAAAGATATTTATGCAAGACATTACGTTTAGCTTGTAGACCAATGTGGACACAGATATTGAATTTAGTTGGCATGTAGAGCAATTAAACAGAGATGTTATTCACCATTTGAGTCTAAATAATGGAACAGATAATTATTTGTTCATTTATTTAATTAAGGAAGTGTTTGAGCTCCCAGTCCTGGTTCATGCCCTTGGGTGCCAATGTCCCAAGGGCATAAATCCAGAACATCTCCCTACGATTCAATGATGCCTCCCTGTGCCCTCCCCTAGGGTGTATAGAGATGTTTTCTATTGCGCTATATGTGAATGTTTTGATAGATCCTAAGGGACATGTGTTAAAATGGCGTGCTACAGGAAAGTGATCATCACAGTTCCTGATACTGCGAATTTGCTCAGTGATTCTAATTTTCAGTGCTCTAATGGTCCTGCCTATGTAGCCACTCCCACATGCACATTTCAATAGGTAAATAACAAAATTCGTTTTGCACGTCATGAATGACTCAATTCGGTATACATGACCAGTATGAATATCTTTTACAGATTTTATTGGTTCAGCATATCTGCAGAGATTACATTGCCCACATTTAAAGAATCCCTTAGGTAATTGTTTAATACTATTCTTCTTGGAGCCATACAAGCTGGGAGAAACATGATTACCAATGGTCTTAGCTTTTTTAAAGACCATTCTAGGGTTAGACATGGTGTATAAATCAAGGTCTGTGTCTAATTTTAGAATTCCCCAATGCTTTTGTAAAATGAATCTAATCTGCTCCGCTTGTTTAGAGAATGTGGTTATGAACAGTGGACACTGGTTTGTTGCGTTATTGTGAATGTTTTTTTTGGGATTTCTCTTCCTAAGGAGATGTTCCCGATCTGTTTTTAGGGCATGGTTAAATGCAGTTTCCAGGTCCCTCTCTCCATAACCACGATCTCTGAACCTGTTCTTAAGTTCTTCAGCTTGTACCATAAAGGATTCTTGTGTGGAGCATAACCTCCTTAACCTCAGGAATTGTCCTTTGGGTATGCCCTTGATGAGTGATCTTGGATGAGCGCTGTTTGATCTGAGCAGAGAGTTTTTGGAGTTCATTTTCCTGTAGATGCTGGTCTGTATTTGTTGACCAACATCTATGTACAAATGTAAGTCTAGGTAATCAATCTGTGTATCATGGTATAAATGTGTGAACTTCAAATTATACGTGAAAAAAGTATATGGGGTGGATGGCCCCAATCAACCAGTGCTACAGAGCTTTGTATAAACCCACAATAATTGGAGAATAAATATTTCTGACTGCATTTAAACCGGATCACTTGGTGTGATGATGCATGCTTGAGGCTATATGCATAAACCCCCTAGATGGCACAAGGTATGGCAGAGATGTGCGGAGTTGTAAGTGGGGAGTGTTTAAACCCCCCCCTTGACCTCTGCAGTCTCCCTGAACTAGATAAACCTATATGCCTGGGGTAGCTCTCTTTAAGCAGCACTTGTACTCACATGTGGTTTAGACGCCGGTTCTGTGTGCTCCATGGCTGATGTAGTAAGCAGAAGGAGTGTACCTGTTCCGGTTGAGGAGAGGCAATTCAGCGGGCACCACGAGGCAGGGAAAAAACGTTGCGGAAGCTGGACTGTGCTGTATAACATTTCCTTTATTGAAGCATAGTTAAAAAGAGGGGGGGAAAAGCATACCCCTGCACCTCTAACGCGTTTCACCCAGAAATGGGCTTTTTCAAAGAGTGACATTACCCGTGTGCAGGCCACTGATATACCGGAAGTGATCCGGAAGTGACGCCATCCAGCGAATGGGCTGTAAGTATGCTGCGAGTTGCATGATGGATTATCAGACTC
Source organism: Ascaphus truei (assembly GCA_036426205.1). Lineage (NCBI taxonomy): Eukaryota > Metazoa > Chordata > Amphibia > Anura > Ascaphidae > Ascaphus > Ascaphus truei. The sequence goes on along the minus strand of CM071569.1, from coordinate 259,091,329 downwards.
ATGGCTTGACGGCGCTCACACAGAGCGCGAATGCGCCGTCTGTGGCGCCCGTCAGCCAATGAGCTGACACCACACATACAACGAGCTGCATGATGGAATACTGAGTCCCGGCTGGATGACATTCACTCGGCACCCATAGGCATCAGTGTCATGCGCAGTTGGGACTAGAAGGTTAAAAACAAGTGAGGGCAAACATTTAGGCAATCTACATGTTAAGCATGAGCTAACAATACAATTATTAATAGTAATAAAGTATAAACGTTATAGAAAGATACATTTCATAATATATATGTATATCATGGTAGAACGCAAAATAATGAAAATGATGATCATTAAAATTAAAAACAAGTAATGGCAGAGGTAATGAAAGTTTCCAATATCTGATTGATAATGATCCAATAATATTAGGACGTACATTGAGTACATTTGTGTTGCAATTATTACAGTCCATAATTAGAACCATTTGTTTAATCAGAACATGCTCAATTACACTTTAGAAACTTCAAATATGTAATTGTATAAGTGCGATTGTATAATATGACAAGACCAGCAAAACATTACATAATTAAGCGTGATGTTAGTAATCGAATTCATAATTATGAATGACAGAACTCACCAGTGTGAACATTGCAGATCTCGTTTGATGATATGGGTGAAGGAAAGGAGGGAGGGAGGGAAAAGAAAGGGAGGGGGGGAAGGAGGGGAGGGGGGAGAGCTTTTTTTCGTTGGGTGGCGGGGGGCGGGGGGGAGGTTAGGTAGTGAGGGGGTCTCGAGAGTCGGAACTGAAGGGTTTTTTTTTTATTTTGTTTACATATTAGTATTTGTTGTATTATCATACTTTGTACAAACATATTATAATCATGTATAAACATATGGACTTGAGTTAGTGAGCAAAAAATATATGCTGATAGGCACTCCTCGTTGATCACACAATAGAAGGACCCAATAAAGAATCCAATAAGCGCCGTCAAGCCATGAGTCTGATAATCCATCATGCAACTCGCAGCATACTTACAGCCCATTCGCTGGATGGCGTCACTTCCGGATCACTTCCGGTATATCAGTGGCCTGCACACGGGTAATGTCACTCTTTGAAAAAGCCCATTTCTGGGTGAAACGCGTTAGAGGTGCAGGGGTATGCTTTTTCCCCCCTCTTTTTAACTATGCTTCAATAAAGGAAATGTTATACAGCACAGTCCAGCTTCCGCAACGTTTTTTCCCTGCCTCGTGGTGCCCGCTGAATTGCCTCTCCTCAACCGGAACAGGTACACTCCTTCAAATTATACGTGTTTGCCTCAAGATATTCAAAGAAAGCGTGTAGTGTGTCAGTATCCCCATTCCAGATAAATAATAAATCATCAATAAAGCGACGATAAAAAATAATATGTTCTCTAAAGGGGTTAGTGTCACCAAAGATGTGAGTGGTCTCCCAAAATCCCATGAAAAGGTTTGCAAATGACATGCTCATGGCTGTGCCTTGTGACTGTAAGTAAAATTGTGTGTCAAACATAAAGTAATTGTGCTGTAACAAAAACATAACCGAATCCAATAAAAACGTGCTTTGATCCAAATTTAAGTTGGAGTGATTGAGAAAGTGACTGATAGCTCTCGTGCCCAAAGTGTGATCAATTATCGTGTATAAGGAGGTTACATCGAGCGTAACCCATGTGTAACCATTTAGCCATTTGATTCTTTGAATATCTTGAATCAAATCCGCAGAGTCCCATGTGGTCTCGTCCGAAGGCCACAGATCGCTGTGTGGACGTCTGTCCGACGGCGCGGTAGCATGGGTTGTGGATCTCTAGCAGTGAGGGTCCCTATCTAGGGCCTTTCCTACAATACTACTCTTAGTAGGGATTGGGGCCTAACTCGGCCTTAGGGCAAAGTTCTGGCCTAGTCCGCAGGTAAGGGGGACCCCGCTACAGGTGTATTTGTTGTGCACTCTTATTTTCATAGATGTAGTATATATGTAGGTTTCTGATTCAAATATAACTGTTCCTTTATATTTAATATGATGTTGTAGGTCCCAGATATTATCATGAAGCGTAAAGTCACTCAACTTGACTAATGGTCAATTAGTTTCATTAACATCTTTGTTGCGGGGAGATTAACTGTTTAAAAGAGTGAATGTTATAAAAGGACAGCAAGGGGAAAAAAATGAAAAATGGTTCTTCACATGCATAGACACATTTTAATGTACTAGTACAGTGTTAGCCGGGAGGCGGATCTGCTTTAATCCATAATCTATTTTCTGAAAAGGAATGTATTATCGTTTTCTCTTACTGCAGGTTCACTATCATTTTGATTTGCTGTTGCTTTTGTATGTATGGTCACAACCTAGAACCATTCCTGCATATTTTATGTTAGGATGATCCAACATTGAATAGGTGGGTGATGTTGCCAAATAATAAGGATGTTTGTTCATGTTTGGGGGACAGTGGTTAAAGATCCCCACTAATCCATCCGCCATCCCCTATGCTCCATCATGCATTGTTTTAGTAAAAACACGCCTCCACTTAAGTGGTATCGCAATACTTTACTGTTAAAGAGCAAATTAATATGCTATAGAATTATTTTACCTAAAGTTATGTAAAGTGGTGTCCTACCTTATCAGTAAGTAGCAGTCCAATTTAGTAGTAAATGCAACAAATGACAGCGATATATTTATTAGTCCCTAGTGGGACAGAATCATACTGACACCTCACGGGGCCTATTTATGAAACTGCAAGTTTTACCATGCAAATCACTTAAAAACAGAATGCACTTGAATGCAATAAAAACAAGTGTTTTCTTCATATTCATTGTAGCGCACTTTCCCCCACCCCCTGGGAGATGTGTGGCTATGGTGTATGGGTGTGGTGCAATACCTGATGGTGCCCAGGAGATCTGAGCCTCCGCTGCTGGGAACCTGGGGTGCACCTGAGTGGTGCTCGGTAGCACCTCCACCTGTACGGGATTCTATAGTGTAGAATGACCCCGTTACAGGACACATATAAACAATGGTGTAATTAGAACAAGTTTACTAATGACATAAGAATAATCATAAACCACATACTATAGTGCCACAACCATTACACTAGGCCTCGCAGGGCCGTAACCCCACACTGTGTCCCCCAACACCATGTCCTCAGAGTCCCAAACCATCCCAAGTGTGGAGACAGCGCTGCCCACTAGAGCCGAGGTGTACGTTGGTCCACATGATGCGGTGAGGTACCTGCCGTGTGATGCCACACCCGGGCGCACATATGCTGTTGTTGGGATCCACGGATCCAGAAGGGTGATCCGTGAAGCCTCCGCCTCTATGTTGGATCGCTCCCGCGTGGAGGGATCCACCTTTGGAATGTCTCTAGACTCAGAGGGTGATCTAGTCCCAGATCACCGAATCGCCAGTGCCAACGCATCCTGGCTGTGTACCTCACTCTCTCTTGTACTACAGGGCCGCGTCCATATCCTATGGGCCGGTCCCTGCAGCAACCACACACTGAGGGGAGTCGGGGGCCTAACTGGGGCCTAACCGGGGGTTTCTGGCCTAGTGCAGATGCCACAGACACCTGCACATACCTCTTACCCTGTCCTGGTCCCAGCTCCGACTGACTCGCAGTCCCAGCGGGTGAAATGTATCAATGCTGAGCAGGGAATAGTTGCAGCCCTATTGGTTGTGCTGACTCAGCTGACTAACAGCCCCATGGGCTGCGATGAATTGTAGTTCCCATTGTGGAGCCTTCTTAACATTGCTCCTGCCATTGCGCATGCACAAGCCTCTCTCCCTACTGGCCACCTTACCCTGGCTACTCTGCGCATGCGCAGCTTTAAAGATGGCGTTCCCCAATAGCGGGTGCACCGCAGAACTTCTGAAACACCAGAGAGCTCCCTGCTCCCTGCCCCCACCTGTCTGTCTAGCCGCCGGGTTTGCCGCTGACTCCGGCGGCACCCGCACCAACCACCGCAGTGGAGGTAAGGAGGGGGGTCCAGGGGGAACCCTGCTACCCTCTCCCCTTGGTGAAACCCCAACCCTCGCTTGGGACAATGTAACACACATATAACCACAACAAATTTATTTTATTTATTTATTTATAAAATATTTAACCAGGAAGTAATACATTGAGAGTTACCTCTCGTTTTCAAGTATGTCCTGGGCACAGAGTTAAGACAAATAATACATGGTTACAAATACATTGCATGCACAGTTAAAGAAAATATATATTATGGGCGTATGAAACAGTTACAGACCTGATTAAAATGTGAGACAGGCTTAGAACTTAAACTGGTGGTAGAAGTGAGAGTCTCTGGGAGGTTGTTCCAGTTTTGGGGTGCACGGTAAGAGAAGGAGGAACGGCTGGATACTTTGTTGAGTCTTGGGACCATGAACAGTCTTTTGGAGTCTGATCTCAGATGATAAGTGCTGCATGACAAAAGATATATTTAAAAAAATGCAGTGCCAGAGGTCACAACTTAACACATATAACTATTTACGTGAGGTTATATAATGGGTTGAATACACAATCTCAGAATGCATGTTGTCCCGAGACCACTGCTGAGCCTCATAATGGAGTGTCCCAATGTAATCGTAGGTCATCCTATAGGGAGGATGCCTAACTCTCTGGCTCCGCCTGAGCTGTTCTTCAACAACTCCCTCTTGGGAGTTGTGTGCAAAGTCTTGAGGCTCAGCCTCTCCCATTGAAGGTGCAAACAAATGTCTCAGGAAAGTCTCTCTTGGGTGAAACATGGCTCCGAGGAGCCAGGCTCATTGTAGCCACCCTAGTAGGCATCATTTGTCGGGGCCCTTACGGTACAGTCGCTCGATGTTGGAGGCCAGGGGATGCAAGCACTTTATGACTCATCGTCATTTTGTAGTGACTGAACACGTCCACTCTGGCACCACCTGTCCCGCATTCTCCCGCCAATCATTGAAGGTTTCTTCGCCTAGTGATGTGGGTCACACTCCAAAGAAGGCCCTTAGTTTCCCTCTCTGTGACGGTGAAGACATGGTCAGGGACTCCACTAGTTGCGGTAGGGTCCCTCCTAGTACAGAGCAGCCACTTGCTAAGTGACTACTACTGCCCGGCCTTAGACTAGAGCACGAGTTAGAACTTCCTGCTGGCCGGTTAGGAGTAGATGTATTCTGTGGACTCCCAGCCCAGCTGAGGGCCTCTTGCATGGCACTTGGGGTGAAAGTGACCCGGGATACGGTTAGGTCGGCTCGAACCGGTGTGCTTGTGGCCATCCCCCATGACTGTAAGGGAAGGTGGACGCTTCAGCTCTATAAGGGACCTCTGTGGAGGGGCCCGGAAGGGAGGGTACGACAGAGGAAAGGACGTATCTTTGTAATATTGCAGAGGAAAAAATGACAGGTTTTAGCTACCCTTTGTATGTGAGAGGAGAATGTGAGAAAGGAGTCGAGTGTGACCCGTAGGCAGCGTGCTTGAGCTGCTGGGTGAATGATAGTATTTCCAACAATAATGTAGAAGGAGGTAGTAGGGCCAGGTTTGGGAGGAAGTATGAGGAGCTCTATTTTTGTCATGTTAAGTTGAAGTCAGCGGAGGGCCATCCAGGATGATATAGCAGAGAGACATTCAGAAACTTTAGTCTGTACAGCAGGTGTAAGGTCAGGGGTTGAAAAGTAAATTTGTGTGTCATTGTAAGGAATCAAATCCTGGGTTTGGCTGGAACACATCCTTACAGAGCTATTGTGTTTCCAGACAAACTCCTGTCTGAACCTGCAATCAAGAATCACCTGCTCCTGCAATTAGACTGCAGCCTGCTTCTTGCTGCCTCCTATGCAGCTCTGCCTCATTGGCTGCCTGTTCTATTTAACTAGTGCCCCTCCCCCCAGGACGTTGCTGAACATAGACTTTCTCTAGTAACTGTGCTTGCCACAGCACCTCTGGTTGGCCTGCCTTGGCCTTCTTGCCATAGCTCCCAGTTCCTGGCAGACTTCGCCACGCTGAAGCGGTTACACTGACGCTCTCAGTGTTTCTTGTCCTGTCTGCATTTCCTGTTCCTAATGACCTTCCAGTGGCCTCCACTATTCTCAGCTGTACCCGGCTAGGGAGAGCTGTTCTGTGCTGGAGCACTAGATCCCCTGTTCCTGTTCCTGCTATCTACGCTGAAGCAGCTTCGCTCAAGCTTCCTGATGATGACCCTGACTCGTGACCTCGACCATCACTGCTGTGCCGCCTGCCCTCACCCCGGCTTGTCTACAGATTACCCTGCCTTCTCCAATCCTGACCCAGCTTCGTTTGACCCCAGAATTTGCAACCCAAATCCAGCTTCATGGTCAAAGGTTGGTGTATATCTATCCCCACCTCAGCCCCGCGGTCCGGTCCAGGTTTGTGGTGAGCATAACCGTTACAGTCATCAACATAGAGGTGATATTTGAACCCAAGAGATGTGATTAGGTCACCTAGAGAGAGTGTGTAAAGAAAAAAGAGAAGAGGTCCCAGGACAGAGCCCCGAGGTACCTCTACAGAGTGATCAATAGAGGAGGAGGTGTTAGCAAAAGAGACACTGAAAGTACGGTGGTAGAGGTAAGAGGAGATCCAGGATAGAGCTTTGTTACGAATACCAAGAGTATGGAGAATGTGAAGAAGAAGAGGGTGGTCCACAGTATCAAATGCTGCAGAAAGGTCAAGTAAAATTAGCAGAATTTGGCAGCATGGAGGTCATTAGTTATTTTAGTGAGGGCTATTTCAGTTGAGTGAGCAGTGCGGAAACCAGATTGTAGAGGGTCTAGGAGAGAATAGGTGTTGAGAAAATGGAGCAAGCGAGAGAATACAAGACGTTCAAGGAGTTTAGAGGCAAAAGGCAGGAGGGAGAGGTCGATAGTTAGAAAGAGAGGTATGGTCAAGCTTGCTGTTTTTGAGTAGTGGTGTAACGGTTACATGTTTGAAGGGAGAGGGAAAGGTACCAGAGTAGAGGGAGGAGTTAAAAATGTGTGTGAGGGTAGGGATTATGGTAGGAGCTAGAGGTTTTAGGAGATGGGAGGGAACGGGGTCAAGAGGGCAGGTGTAGAAGGAGAAGAGATCAACAATGACACGTCCTCCTCTGTGACAGTGGAAAAACAGTCAAGGAAGGCAGGAAGAGAGTTAGGAAGCGGTTTAGAAGGGGAGGAGGATACAGAGGATGTCCTGACATATGGATTCCACCTTTTCCTTGAAATAGTCGGCAAAGTCTTGAGGTGAGATGGAGGAAGAACAGGCAGTCGAGGGACAATGGGTCCCTGAAGGACATGACCTCTGATCCTTGGTCTCTTGCCCTTCTATATGAATCTGGTTATGTTTGTCTGCATATCACATAGGTCTCGGTTCGCCACTGGAATCAGAAGAGTACAGTACGTAACAAGTACTGTACATCAACATGAGTAGCAGGTTCATTTTAACTGCAGCAATTTTGCCTATCCAGGAGATACAGGAGTGTGGAAGTTGTTGGGAAAGATGTGTGTAAATAGTGGTGCAGTATCTGGGCAGGAGAGAGGAAGAGATGTGGATAGAAGGAGAGTGGGGAAGTTGGAGAGCACAGAAACGTTTACAAAAGAGTAACGAAACAGCAAACAGAAAAAGTAATAGGGAGAACAAAATGAGATGTAGGGAGAGAGGTAGGAGGAACGAGTTCCCAGATATTAGAGGAGATGAGGAGTAGGATGTGAAAGAGCAGGTGTATAAATCAGGCCTCAGAGGGTAGTGTATTACTGAAGGTTACACAGTAGATTAGAAAGTTAGTCTTTAGATGGGAAAAAATTGTCAGAGCATATCGAAAGCCAAGTTCTAATACTTGCAAGGTTGATGATGAAGTGCAGAGTCCAATTCTTGTATTCTTCACCCCCAATTCAACTTCGTTTTGAAACCCACAGACATGTCATATGTGACACTTAAGATGTTGCACAGCCAATGTGCAGTCTCATTACAAAGGATGTGCAGTCTCATTGACTGTCCCTGTCACAGAGAGGGAGGGAAGTGCATCCTCACTGGCTGATACACCAAGTCAATCCTGGTGGTAGCAGTGACTGCAAAGGGTGATTGAAAAGTTCAGTAAAGTGTGCTTTCACCTTGAGAAAGGCAGTATTTGACTGCCGAAACGTTGGACTTTATGGCATATTAAACCTCCTTTTGAGTAAGACCGTGTGCCTGCTTCTTCTTCTTTGTACTGGAACATTTGGGACTACAGGAGCTCCCCAGGACCAGCGCACCGGCAGCTAAGTACCCCACCTCTATTACCATTGATATTGAGTGCGTGTCTCCTCCTCTGTCTACATCCAGGGGCAACATAAAAAAGCACTCAAAACAGCATAAGGACATGGTCATACAAAACATCATAATAATGAATCGCCGCAGCTGCACATGTGCCAGATGTACTAGTGGGTGTTACTTTTTCCCCATCCCTTTGCTATCCTTCCAAAAGAGGTAAGTAGGAATGGAGGGTTTCTGTTGCCAAATTTAGCCTTGTCATCGTTCACATCTGGGTTACAACTGACCTTATAGCACTCTACCAGTTCAGGGATACCTTGTGGAAAAGCTACAAAGTAACTGGCACTACCAAGGATCTCAATCACTACAGATGCCTGCGGAACATGTGCACAAGGCAAACAAGGCACGCAAAAGCACAATATTACTCTGACAATCTCCACCAGAATACATCAAACCCAGCTAACTTCTGGAAGGTTATCAACAATATATTCCAGCCTTCTAATCATCAACAACCAAGTAATATCACTAAGAGGGATATTACTCTGACAAACCCCACTGACATTGCAAATGCATTCAATGATTACTTTGTAGGGTGTGCCACTAACTTATTAGCGAAACGCAGCCCAAACCACAAACCTGAATCTCATCCTGGGAGTACCCACATAGCCCCACCCACTCCCAACACTGCCCATAATTTTCAATTTGGCCCAGTATCTGAAGAGGAGATTACACAAGCGCTCCTCAAATTAAAACTAAGCAGCCAATGTGGACCTGACTTACTACAATCTAGGTTCCTACGACTTGGTGCCCCAGCCATTGCCAACCCAATTTCTTCCATAGTCAACTCTATCCTGTCTGCTGGCCATATCCCTAAGACCTGGAAAACTGCCAGAGTTGTCCCAATCTTCAAAAGTGGGGACAAAACACTGTCTCAAACTACAGGCCAATCTCCCTTCTCCCAATTCTATCCAAAGTCATGGAAAAATGTGTCCACTCCCAATTAAGCGATTACTATACCAAGACAAATTTCCCTAGCCAATTCCAATCTGGCTTTCGTCCCAAACACTCCACCGTAACTACCTTGCTAAAAGTTTGCAATGAAATCCAGTGTGGAATGAAACGGGGACAACTCACTGGTGCAGTATTCCTAGATTTTGCAAAGGCTTTCGATACAGTTGATCATGTTATCCTGCTTAACAAACTCCAGAGCTCTGGAATAGGGAAACATGCTTTAAACTGGTTTCAGTCCTACCTATCAGGTAGATCCCAACATGTGTCCATCTCAGGCTCTAACTCCAATCCCCTGGATATCAGCTGTGGTGTCCCGCAAGGCTCTGTTCTGGGGCCCCTATTCTTCTCAGGGTTCATTAATGATCTTCCCACAGCTTGTAAGGAAGCCTCAATACACATGTATGCAGATGACACAATCCTATATGCACACAGCCATAGCCTCTCTGACCTTCAACACATACTTCAGTCTGACTTTTTGAGACTCGAAAACTGGATTTCCCAAAACAAACTGTTTTTAAAAACTGACAAGACTGTAACAATGGTATTTGGGACCAAGACTAACATTTTAAAGGTGCCAGTGACTGAGCTCCAGATTAGAACCAACACTAACACCACCCTAACCCCTGTCACTAGTTTTAAATACCTGGGCATATGATTTGACTCCCACTTAACATTCGGGATGCACATTGATACCCTGACAACCAAGACCTATGCCAAACTAGGGGTACTTTACAGGAACAAATCCTCCCTAAGGCTAAGGCCCCGGTCACGGCGCTCTAATGCGCGCCCGCGCTTTTGGCTGCGCGTTCCGGCGATTCCCCGGTCTGCAGCTCACTGCAGGAGGAGAGACCGGGGGGGGCGTGGCGGAGGAGTGACGGGGGTGCGGCCATGACGTCACCCGGCAGGTTCGCCCTCATTGGCTGAACCGCCGGGGGGCGTGCCTAGCCGCTCGACGCGAGTTCCTGCTCTCAATTCTATTGAGAGCAGGAGTAGCTCTCGCGCGAGCGCTGCGGCCCCCCCTCGCAGCGGGCCCGGCGCCGTTGCGGGGAGGGCTCTGGTGAGCGCAGCGTCCGCCACAGCGGACGCTGTAGCATGCAGCGGGGGCAAGGCCTTAGTCTCCTGGTCAGAAAGCGTATCGCACAGCAGATGCTAATGCCAATTATTGACTATGGAGACATAGTATATGGCTCTGCACGTCAAACCCACCTTAGCAAACTTGACACCCTCTACAATTCAATTTGTCATTTTGTTCTCCAATGCAACTACAACACACATCACTGCGAAATGCTCAAAGAACTAGATTGGTCATCACTCGAGTCTAGGCGCAAAGTTCACCTTTCCTGTCTTGCCTTTAAATTCTTTATGGGCAAGCTACCCAGCTGTGAAAAAACAGTATAGGGGAGCATAGGGTTAAAAAGATGTGTAATATCAATGCCGACGAGGTACAATTTAAAAAGTCCTATTGTGGTGGACAAGGGGCAAAGCTCATAAGACAATAATATACTTACACGGCCCTGTGTAAGCAAAAGCCAAATTGGTGTCTTTAGGGATGTGTCCTAGCTCATCCAAAAGCGGATATGAGTAGGTTAAAACTAATATAATAAAATATAAATACTCACACGTCCCAGTGTGAGTAAGTGGGTGGGGTAGGTGTCTTTGGGGCTAACTGAACCCGTCCAATACTGTTGTCGACCGGACGTGGGAGATTGCCCTCAGGCTAGATTTCAACAGGGATGCACTTCCCGGTTGCTTGCAGTCAATCAATGTCTCTCCCCGACTCCGCAGTGCAAGGGGACAAGTGAGGCATGGTCTCAGTAGAGTTTAAAAAAAGACATTTAATTGATAAAATCCAAGAAACAGTAAACTCACATACACATGTATTCCGCCCCTGGCCTTCCATGTAGCCCAGTATCAGTCCTCAGCTGCAAATTGTTCCGTCCCCGCGTCCGGGGTGCAGAGTGATGACGCTGCTCTGCTCGGCTGCAATTTCGGCTGTGGGATCTGGCTATGGAAGCCTCCGTTGGACGCAAACAGCTACACAAACGAGCAATGCGTTTCGCCGAATACACAGCTTCCTCAGGATCATAAAGTGACGTGGGAAGGGTCGGCTCAGTTTATATAGACCCTCCTTTGTTCTTAATTAATGATTGGAAAGGGCTGTTTAGTACAAGCCCTTCCTTGCAGTGGATATTGCCTTGCAAGTCTCAATTGGTTCTTACATAAGTGCCTCAAGTCTAAGCTATTCTTTAAGTCTCTTATATAAATAATAGGTAGCTTATCCTTGGTGTTTAATCCATTATACAGTGAACTTAAAAGCCCTTGACAGTTTTTACCAAAGAGTGTACACAACTCAATTGGAGCTTTGCCATTAACATAACCTTAAAATGTATAACTTATATAATTAGTCCCAAACACAATTTAAGGACATACTAATTTAGCAATTTTATACAATCACCTGTAAAATCACCCATACTATTCAAAACATAACAGTTACAAATGTAATACCCTAATTAAAAACCTATTTGTTGAACATCCTCATATAGCATCTATAAATAGCTTAAAAACGTTTGTATTAAAAGTTTTTTTAATTAAAAAGACTTTCACAATATTTAAAAAATTTCTTATTTTTTCTTTTATTTATTTTCTCGACGTAAAATTACATCTCAGACCCAATGAAAGATCATATCTGAAAAAATGAGAACAGAGGAATAAATGAGTATCATATATACAACTTAAATTTCTCGGTTATATATTCCACCAACTCCAAAAACAGTAAAGAACACGGTCATACGTTAAATATAAAAAGTGCAGTTTCCCTGATCCATTTATACGAACGCTGCAATATCTAAATCGACATTAAGACCGGTCGGGGATAGAGTTTTTAGTCGGTAAATCCAGAATGTCTCCCTCTGACGGAGACGCCTTAATCTGTCACCACCCCTCCAATTCTCAGTGACCAACTCTAGTCCTCTGTAGAGTAATCCTAATGGGTCCCCCCCATGGTTTTGAATGAAATGTAAGGGAACACTGTGAGTGGTGAGGCCTCTCCTTATGTTGCCTATGTGCTCCAGTATGCGGACCCTAAGACTTCTTGAGGTCCTGCCCACATACTGGAGACCACACAGGCACTCATGCATGTATACCACAAAAGGTGTTCTACAATTTATAAGTTGTTTTTTCTTAAAAGTTTCTTTGGTAACTTTGGAACAGAAATGTAGTTTGTCTGTCGATGCGTGTTTGCATGCTTTACATTCAAAAAATTTAAAAAAACCTACTGGCTTTGGTAGCCAGTTTTTACTCTGGATTGTTGTTTCTTTTCTATAGACACTTGGAACTAGCTTATTTTTAATATTCTCAGCTCTTTTAAAAATGACACGAGGTGTCTCTGGTAGATGGTCTCTCAATACGTGTCTTTACACAAAACATGCCAGTGTTTTTTTTAAATATTGCTAATCTTGTAAGCTTCATTATTGTATTTTGTTATGAAGGGCACCACATGGCTTGTGTTGTCCTGTTTTTGTTTAGGCACCATTAATTCATTTTTACTGAGATGTAAGGCTTTAGATTGTGCTTTTTAAATCACGTCTGGTTTGTAGTGCCTTTCTTCAAATCTTGTTTTCAGGGTTCCTGCCTGCTCTTTAAATACCTCTAGCTCTGTACAGTTGCATCTGATTCGTCTAAATTGGCCATATGGTATGTTGTTTAACCATCTATGGTGGTGGCAACTGTTGTTTAGCAGGAAATTATTGGCATCAACCTCCTTGAAATAAGTTTTGGTTTTTATGGTATCGTCTTCAATGTAAATAGTTAAGTCAAGGAAGTTGATGCTCTCAGTACTCATATCCGATGTAAATTTAAGGTTCACACCGTTCTCATTAATGTGGCTAAAAAGAGGTTTAGGTCCTCTTTATTCCCTTTCCATATGATGAGCACATCATCGATGTACCTCTTCCATAGGATCAGGTTCGCTCCATATGGGTTGCCAGACCAGATGTTGCTCTCCTCCCAATGAGCCATAAACATGTTGGCATAGCTTGGAGCAAACCTGATCCCCATAGCTGTACCACATCTCTGCAAAAACATGGACCCATCAAACCAAAATAGGTTGTGTGACAAAATGAATTTTATTCCATCTAACAGAAAACATTTCTGTTCCTGTGGAATTAGAGGATCGTTTTCCAGAGCAAAGGCTACTGCTGCACAGCCGTCCTCATGCCTAATTGAGGTATATAACGATGTGACATCACAAGTTACCAATATAAAATTCTCCTGCCACTGTACTGTGGATAGGGTGTTCAAAACCTGTAGTGTGTCTTTCAAATACGATCTAGCACTCGTGGCATACTTTTGCAGATATATATCTACATACTCTGAAAATAATTGAGATAGAGACCCGATACCCGAGATAATGGGCCTCCCCGGTGGTTTTAGGTGTTTTTTATGTATCTTGGGTGGGAAGTAGAACACCGGTCTAACTGGTTCTGATTTCAGTAGATAGGTGAACTCTTTCTCTCCCAAGATTCCTATATTCCTTGCCTCACTCAGAATACCTTTTAGCTCCTCTTGATAAGTTTTTGAGGGGTCTATTTTAAGTCTCTCATATGTTGTCAAATCACCAAGGATACGCTGGGACTCTGAGAGGTAATAGCTAGTGTCTATTACCACTACCCCCCCCCCCCCCTTTGTCTGCAGGTTTTATTGTGATGCTGCTGTCTTCGTTCAGGGTTTTTAATGCCTGTCTTTCTTCTTTAGTTAAATTTTCTCGATGCTTAATCCCCTTATTAGCTAGTCTTTCGAAGTCATCCATGATGAGTCTATTAAAAACTTCCAAGTATTGGCCCTTGCAATGAGTAGGATAAAAATTTGATTTGTTTTTCAAGTTAGAATGTACAAACCTATCTTGTATGGTCAAGTCAGTCTCTGTTCTGTCTACTGTTTGTGCTAGTTGCTCTATACCGTGACTCACTGTGTTTTTGCTGAGGAAAAAACGTTTGATTGTTAGTTGGCGCAGATATTTCTGCGCATCTATGAAGAGATCAAAGCCACTCGGGCCCCGTGAGGGTGCAAAGTTCAGTCCCTTAGCTAGTACTTTCGTCTGGGCCTCATCTAGTGTTTTGGAACTTATATTAAAAACACCACTTAATGTGCTGGTCTCTTGCTTCCTCTGTTTCCTTCCTCCCCTTTTCCCTCTCTGCCTCTTTTCTTCCCCTTCACTTCTGGTGTTCCTGACACCCCCGGGTCGTCTAGGCAGGAGAACTGATTCTTTATTTCTAATGGTGACTGGGGTGACTGATCTAAAAAAGAGACCCCAGCCCTGTTTCTGTCTGTCCGCTCCCAGATAGGGTTTTTTTTGTGCGGCATGGTCATTTCTCCTATCCCTGTAATCTCTCTTCTTTCTTCTGTCCTCATTTCTCCCCCTTGATCTTTCCTCCCTGGATCGCCTTGTTGATCTATCCCTCCTCGGTGAACGTTCCCATCTTGGTGAACGTTCCCGTCTATCACGCCAATCATCTCTAGGATATCTAGAGTCCCTCGTATGGTGATATTGGTCACCCCCTCTTCTGTTGTAATAATTGTTGTGTCTCTGTTCCGTCTCCCCTGCATACTCCCTGTTGTGTTTTACAAAACTACCCGACTGGTGATTACCCAGCTATCTGAACAAGCTCCTCACCACATGCAGCACTTATCATCTGAGATCAGACTCCAAAAGACTGTTCATGGTCCCAAGGCTCAAAAAAGTATTCGGCCGCTCCTCCTTCTCTTACCGTGCACCCCAAAACTGGAACAACCTACTAGAAACTCTCACATCCACCACCAGTTTAAGTTCTTTCAAATCTAAGGCTGTCTCACATTTTAATCTGGTCTGTAACTGTTTCATACGCCCATAATATATATTTTCTTTAACTGTGCATGCAATGTCTTGTATATAATGTACAGTATATCCTGTTCATTTATGTAACTGTATTTGTAACCATGTATTATTTGTCTTAACTCTATGCCCAGGACATACTTGAAAATGAGAGGTAACTCTCAATGTATTACGTCCTGGTAAAATATTTTATAAATAAATCTTTAGTTATCATGATCATCTTTCCATTTCTTCATCCAGGGCCATCACCAGATGTGGAGAGCAAGGCCTGGTATTTCCAGCTCAACAAAAGTTCTGGCCACCATCCCCTCCCCTCTTTGCTGAAACAACAGCCTGGCTCTCCTGCTCAAGAAATGCCCCTGAACCCTGCCCTGTTCATCATAACGGCAGGCCTGTCATCGTCTCTCTCCTCTCTCTCGTTGCTGAAGGTGACAAACACGACAGAATCAGCACCAAGATGGAAAATGTTGTCCATATTAAGCTGCAAGTTTCTCATGTTGGTTCAGACAGTTTAAGAAAAAAAACAGACATACAGTTCATGACAACAAAATAAATCTCTGAATATATCCTTAATAGCACCATGAGTGATCCTGTGACCCCAGTGAGAGTGAGAGAAGTCTGAACCAGCCTCAGTCTCTTAGGATTGTGTTAAGGTACCACCTACCTTAGGCTACGCTTATAGTGCCGTCAGGCTGCGGTCGCTGTAAAAATCAAATTGAGATGACTTCCAGCGATCGCGACCAAGCCATCGAACCGTCGAATCGCGCTTACTATAAGCGCATGCGATGGCAGCAATGCATTTGTTTTTACGAGACGTTGCGGCGCCATCACTATAAGCGCAGCCTTAGTAATACCTGCAAGAGAAGTGCCAGGCAACAAAGCATAACATACAGGAATGAATGCTGAACTGGGGTTGAGTAGGTGGGAAGAGATCGAAGCTGAGGGAGAGATAAGAGGTAAGAGTTTTACAGTGATTCTGAAGGTGCAGTGATTTAATTATGACATTTGTTATACAATTTACAATGAAAACCACTTGATTATTTGACCATGACTAAGACGGAGAAATGAGAAAACGTAAGGGCAATATTTAATAGAACGTTTTTAAACCATGTAATTATGACTAGGTCTTCACCCTTCCACTGCCTGAGGCATGTCAGTACATACAAATAAACATGTCACTGATAATAGGCATGTTAGCCTTGTTAGAGCTGTGAACAGATAATAAATAATAATAATAATTTTATTTAAAACAGTGCTTTTCTCCCAATGGGACTCAAAGCTCTTCACAAGTACAGTATAGTGCATGGTATGCAGCCCATAGGATTTTTACAGACACAGTTCCATACAATCTACAATTGTGGTGCCCAAGGCACAGGGAGACAAAGTGACTTGCACAAGGTCAACACCAGGATTTGAACCAGGTTCCTCTGCTTCAATCTCAATATCATTGTTGTACAGAGTTGGTGTCTTTACTCACTGAGCCACTCCTATTGTACCAGACGACTTTCATACCGTTTTATCAGCCTTGTTGGCCTAGTAATTGTCAGAACCCTACTGAAATACTGGTGTCATTATTATAAATGTAACAGGGTATGTCCATCTGTACCTGTTTCTCTCTACATAGTGTATCTGCTGTGTAAGTCCTGTTAAGATCCAGGCATTATCAGGTTAATATATGGGCCATTGACCCACTTTCTGCTTCCCCAGAAAGTGAAGGGAGGAAGGTGGTGTCTCATGGCCTGGTTACAGCCCCTTGTAGGTGGGTACAGTCCATGAGCCCCCCCCCCCCTTCCAGATGTTTCTATGGGAGTAGCCAAAGTTAGTCAGGAGTCTTCCTCTCAGCCATGGAGAGAGAGGAGGTGTTGGAGAGCTCCCTGCTCCCCGGGGAGTAAGATGGGAGCTGTGAGTCTTCCCCATGGCGGGGTAAGCTTGCTCATTTTAGTCTGGCTAGCCTAAAGACCATCTGAATGAGAGCACTATTGATATGAAGGTGAACCGTATAGAAAGCCTGGGGCGAGTGGAGTGTGATATATGCTGCTGGAAGAGCTGATGCAGAATGCCCTGAAATAAAGTACCCTTCAAGATACCTCTGCCTCTGGTGTGAGTTCCTGGGCAGGAGGGAGGTAATTGTGTAGTGATGGGGGCTGACACCTACACGCCGTGGGATCCATCACTGCTGGAGGCGCTGACACCACCATGAAGAACCCAGAGACCTGTGCGAGCCAATCCTGTTCCTGTCTCTTTACCATCTGGCAGACAACTCCTGCAAACCAACAGGTAGAGCACCATACAACCGTGGTAATGCGCCCTCTCCCATACATTGGTTCTTAAGTGAGGTTGGGGGAAACACGTGTTACATAAACTAACTGATAGATTGGGTATATATTCTTCTAATAACTTTGTTACTGATGTGACACTGCTATCTTGATAAATGTCGCCTTACTTTTTACAATATAAAATCAGCAACTCAGAAACAAAATTATGTGGGCCGCAATAATAAAACCTGGAAAAGAAATCTGAGTTCACAAATCGTAAAATGTATTTTGACAGAAAAATAAGAAACACATGGTATTATTAATAGACAGAAAGAACACTCGGGAGGCATTTTTTCTTCAAATCAAAAGAAATATGTTTTTTTGGAAAGTAAAAAAAGTAATAATATAGCTCAAAATGTATTTCCATTGGGTAATCCTGCCAACTGGGCACACTAAGAGATGAGTAATTCTTTCTAAGAAAGTGATTGTTCTTTCGAGAGATTATATCCCCCCCCCCCCTTAAAAATATCTTAATTTGTAGTCATTTCTTATAATGGTCCATGTTAAAATGGATAAGAAGTAAAGAGTGACTCACTGTGCTCATTTGCATGTCATTACCCAGAATCCCTGGCTGCACTGGAAGCATTGTTTGCTAAGTGATAATGGGGAAGGCAGGGTTGCAGAGCTGTCTGAGAGATGCAAATGCACCACAAGTGGTATTTTGTAGTTGCTATTCATTGGTTGATACCCATATTGTATGATTTTATTTTAAAAAATTCTTAAAAGTATTTTGTTTTGTTTTTAACCAGCAGTGGCATCATAATATGTTAACTTTAAAAGAAAGTAATTTTATATACAGCATAGCCTCTGGCCGCTATTCTTCTGTTGGGCCCCTACAGTGTAAGACCTGGTAGGTACAAGCAATGTGAGGGGTTAATTCTCTCATGAAGGCCTAGCTTGCTATTGCAGCCTGGATGCATGTGAATGTATTCAGGGGTGGGCCTAACAACCAGAGAGTGTCATCCTGGGAAGGATACTGGTTGGGTTACATGCAGGTAATGTGATGCCTAGCAGTATCAGACCTGTCCTGTTATGGGGCCGGGTTACATGCCCATCCCCTGGGTATATACTGACACTCTTCCAGAAATCAGGGCTCTCTTCCCTCCCCCGGTGTAGTGTGTAACATCTACCCTGTATACCAGCGGGAGCCTACATGGGCCTAAAGCCTGGAAGGTTCCCTACAGGAGAATATGAAAGCTGTGACTTGCTGTAAAGGACAATAAACATCCGTTAAACATCTATATGTGTGGATCAATGTCTGGATTACCAAGGAGTTGCCAGCATGGACCATCCTAGTCATCTCTGGATACTCGCTGGCTGGAGGCACTGGAAACCGAGATGAACCACCCTGAAAACCTGTCCTGATATCTCCCTACACCACTGCGGAGTACTCAGAGCCTCCTGTTCCAGCCAAACAGGTATGCACCGCACCAGGCACACTAGTTAGCCAGATATCTCACTTAGGGTGGGTGAACAGGTGCTACAGATGGAGGCGCTGCTGAGATTGCATCAGGACAGGTTTTTACAGCAGGATTTTATTCACAAGAACTGTGTTTGTATGTGACTGTGCTTTAGGACTCTAGGGAGTGTAGGAAACTGGGGTCTGTGCCTTACAGCCCTGCACTACACCCTCTCAGTATAGCTGGCAGGTATCTTAGGGGGGGCGATTGATACTCCCTGCTTGAAGAGCAGCACTCTACTCTGGCAGTCCCCTTAGTGTGGGGCTGCCGCACAGCGTCCTACATACCGAAGTAAGGTGGGGACAGCTCCCTGATGCAACGCGGGGGGGGGGGGTGTTGTTGCCCAACCGGGTACTCCAAGAAGAAAAGTGGGGGTAGTTCTTTGCGGCATCTCCAGGGAGACTACTGCCTGCTTGGGCTACTACTGCCTGTTGGGGCAGTTCCCTGACATGACCCCAGGGAGCCTGCTGCCCATTCAACTATGAAGATGGTGGGGGCTCTGTGAGGTGCCACCGTGGAAACTACTGCCTACCCAGCTATACCCCTACGTATGTGTTAAGGTCGAGCTTAGGCCCCGCCCCCATGTAGCATCACGTGGCCTCGCGAATGACGCATGCCAGGTACCATCAACATGCAAGCGCCGCACACCATGGAGGGAGAACCCAGTGGGGACGGACTCCAGGCTCCGCCCCCATGACGCGTCCCTTGGCGACGCAGGCAACGCATGTCGCGCACTACCCGCACACGCACCAACAATGAGAGAATCCACATCAGCTGTTCCTAACGGCTGCACATCTCGTCCCAGCCTATCAGCATACGGCATACGTCCGATAATGTCACTGCTCCTGCATCATCATTGGCTGGCTGTCCTATATATGCCCAGCCAGTCCTCTCTCAAACTGGCTGAGCATAAACATTGGTTTATGTGTCTTGTGCTTACCTTAAGCTACTCATTGGTTTTTGCCTTGTCTTGTCCTGCCTTCCTGTTGTGACCTCAGCTCGTACTTGGACTCCTGTCTTCTCGGCTCGCTTCTGGACTTCCACTCTCTCCTCGACCACGGCTACAGTTATACGACGATTCTACACACTCCAACTCCAGACTATGCAAGTACCCTCGACCTATCTGACCTCTCCAACCCCGACCCGGCTATATCACCTTCACTCTGCACACGTGGCTGCTCGGTTGTTGGTTGGTGGCTATCAACATCCCCACCTCACCCTCGCGGTCCCGCCTTGTTTGTGGTGAGCACTCATCACAGTATGATGCGGCAGACATCTAAAGAGGGGTGCCCGCTCCATGGGTCCCAGAACCTCTGCTGGAGGAGCTGCCGTCATACCCAATGTGGCCGCCCACAAGGGAGTTGTATTTTGGACTATAACTATCACAAAATGGTGGTTCCCGCTGAAAACGGGACCCACATGGTTGTTGTACTGTCCAAAATGGCGGTTCCCGCCGAAAACGGGAGCCGCATGGTCTTTCCAAAGTTGCAGAAGATTTTTCAAGTTTTCACTGTTCCTAGCTTCCAGAATCAGTGCAAACTGCTGAAACCGCGCCTCCTTCTCTCGCCTTGATTTGACGCCTGGGTCCACGGGTGGGAGGAGCTGGGCATGACCAAGTCGACATTGCCAGATGCGAGGAGCTCAGACACATATGCACCCAGTAGCTATCAGACATGTGTGCGGAGCTGCTCCCTTGCTACTAAAGACAAAATGGATGACGATTTAGGAGATGTCTGAACTACTCGGCGGGGTCCTAGTGCTTCCGCAAGAGGACAGAGACAACCTGCTGCTGGGAGTCTGCCCACTGTGGGATTGCCCGTGACAGGAGCTTTGGGTGCTTCAGCACTGTGTGGCCTGCCAGGTCCCCTACCTCCGGCCCAGGCCCATGGAACCCACTGGTAATACCACCCATATGAACACTGAGGAGCTAAGAACTATACACACCCTGGTGCGCTGGCCCAAGGCTCCGCGGGTGATGCCACCACACACTACATAGCTATGGTATATGAACTATTTTACCCGGAGCTGCAGATGATTGCAGGCTCCTCTGATGCAGTGAGTCATGATTCAGGGATGGGTTCTATACACTATGTGGGGCGGAAGGAAAGCTCCCTTCTCTGTCCTACGGCATGGATAAAGGCCTTCCAGAACTTACCAGCGGCCATCTTGATGTCAGAGCTGTCGGCGATGTCACACGGAGTAACGTCAGAGCTTTCCAGTCCTGCGCCGGAGAACCATGAGGATGGACCATCGACCTACTGCGAGGTACTTAAAGCACCGTCCCAACCACATGGCTCCAAGGTGGAGGAATCAGCCAAGATTACATCGGCTTCTGGTTCGTCATTCGACAAGACCGCAGACATCACCGAGGTACCGATCAGGGCCACCCACTCTCCTAAGTTGGAGGGCGGCCTGCTGGTTCCGGAGATCGATACCAGTTCTGCGATTTAAGGTTTCGACCTGCTCTGGGCACAAGCTCAGGAAGCAGTCAACATGGAGAGAAAGAAGAAAAGAGACGCGTATGAAGCTGCAGCCGTTGCTGCAGCAAAGTACATAACTGCTTAGGGCAGTGGCCAACTGAGCATTGCTTGGACTGTGGACACTCTGATTGCTCCGCCTGAGGAGACCTCTGGAGGTCCCTGGTTCAGAGACTTTAAAGTGCCCATCGTACCCCAATCTGCCCCGTTATCCGATACTGACCCCTGCCCTAGTATTAAACCCCTGACTCCTCGACCCTTGTCATCGGTGGGTTCTGTGACCCCAAGAAACAATGTGACTGTAAATGATGGTTCTATGTCTGTGATGTCTGCTGGGGATATAGTGCCTTGGTGGGATAAAATGTACCAGGGACACATGCCTCATTTAGACAGAACCCGATTTGTGCTAGAGGAGGGTGATCGGGTGCAATGCTGGTGGGAGGAGGGTCAGCTCACTGCAGAGCAACAGGCTGAAATTATGCCGCAGAAAAGTAGCAAGCCTGCGGCAGAGACCTTTACAACTCCAGATATATAGGAGGTTCTGTGGTACCCTTATGGGAAGAATCCTTATTTTGGGTCTTGCCTGGTGCAGCAAAGGGTCATGGGCTAACCAAGTTTAGCAGAGCAGAAAGGGTACTGGTGATGAGGTTAAGGAAAATGGGATTTGAATACCCATATCTCCCGGAATCTCTTATGAGGAGCGCGGAAGCGCACAGGGAGGAATGGGCGAAAGAAGCCATTTTAGAGTATCTGGCTAGTACTACAAAAGATCAAAATCCTGCGAGCTGGATAGGGCTAAGTATTTGTTAAAGGTGTGGGTACTGGGCCACAATATCCATCTGGATAGGGTGGAGTATATCTCCGAATCTGGAAGAAGGAGGTGTTACTCAGTTAAAGTAACTGATAGTCATAGTAACATAGTGAACAAACCGGACCCAGCCCATTATTACTGAGTTGGCCCTATAAAACAAACTCCAGAGCTCTGGAATAGGGAAACATGCTTTAAACTGGTTTCAGTCCTACCTATCAGGAAGATCCCAACATGTGTCCATCTCAGGCTCTAACTCCAACCCCCTGGATATCACCTGTGGTGTCCCGCAAGGCTCTGTTCTGGGGCCCCTACTCTTCTCAGTGTTCATTAATGATCTTCCCACAGCTTGTAAGGAAGCCTCAATACACATGTATGCAGATGACACAATCCTGTATGCACACAGCCATAGCCTCTCTGACCTTCAACACATACTTCAGTCTGACTTTTTGAGACTCGAAAACTGGATTTCCCAAAACAAACTGTTTTTAAACACTGACAAGACGGTAACAATGGTATTTGGGACCAAGACTAAATTTGTAAAGCTTCCAGTGACTGAGCTCCAGATTAGAACCAACGCTAAAACCACCCTAACACCTGTCACTAGTTTTAAATACCTGGGCTTATGGTTTGACTCCCACTTAACATTCGGGATGCACATTGATACCCTGACAACCAAGACCTATGCCAAACTAGGGGTACTTTACAGGAACAAATCCTCCCTAATTCTCCTGGTCAGAAAGCGTATTGCACAGCAGATGCTAATGCCAATTATTGACTATGGAGACATAGTATATGGCTCGGCTCCTCAAACCCACCTTAGCAAACTTGACACCCTCTACAATTCAATTTGTCGTTTTGTTCTCCAATGCAACTACAACACACATCACTGCGAAATGCTCAAAGAACTAGATTGGTCATCACTAGAGTCTAGGCGCAAAGTTCACCTTTCCTGTCTCACCCTCAAATACTTTCTGGGCAAGCTACCCAGCTACCTGAACAAGCTCCTCACCCCTACCACATGCAGTACCTATCACCTGAGATCAGACTCCAAAAGACTATTCATGGTCCCAAGACTCAACAAAGTATCCGGACGTTCCTCCTTCTCCTTCCGTGCACCCCAAAACTGGAACAACCTACCAGAGACTCTCATATCCACCACCAGCTTAAGTTCTTTCAAATCTAAGGCTGTCTCACACTTTAATCTGGTCTGTAACTGTTTCATACGCTCATAATATATATTTTCTTTAACTGTGCATGCAATGTCTTGTATATAATGTATACCTTGTTCATTTATGTAACTGTATTTGTAACCATGTATTATTTTGTTTTACTCTGTGCCCAGGACATACTTGAAAAAGAGAGGTAACTCTCAATGTATTACTTCCTGGTAAAATATTTTATAAATAAATAAAAACACCTAAACTAGCTCCAGGGTTCTCCAACAGGGAGGTATCAGTTATGTGGGATTGTTACACTGTTGTATTGAAATGTATTGACAAGGTTTAAATCATTTTGTATTTGGTTCCATTACAGGGTTGTTGGTACAGTATATTGATATTGGGTATACTGTATTCCTCAGCGTGGGTGTGATAGTTTCACCAAGGGGAGAATATTGCATAGCCTCCAGCCGCTATTCTTCTATTAGACCCCCACAGTGTAAGTCCTGGTAGGTACAGGCAATGTCAGGGGTTAATTCTCTCATGAAGGCCTAGCTTGCTATTACAGCCTGGATGCATGTTAATGTATTCAGGGCCGGGCCTAACAACAACCAGAGAGTGTCATCCTGGGGAGGATACTGGTTGGGTCACATGCAGGTAAAGTGATGCCTATCAGTATCAGACCTGCCCTGTTATTGGGCAAGGTTACAAGCCCATCCCCTGGGTATATACTGACATTCTCCCAGAAGTCAGGGCTCTCTTCCCTCCCCCAGTGAGTGGGGGATATAGGAGGAGCTCTGGAGGGGCCTACATAGGCCTAAAGCCTGGAAGGTTCCCTGCAAGGGAATATGAAAGCTGTGACTTGCTGTAAAGGACAATAAACATCCGTTAAACATCTATATGTGTGGATCAATGTCTGGATCAGGTGTGCACAAACTTTTAAGTTCGTACCCCCCCCCTGTCTCTGCTCCCCCTTGCTACGCCCCCCTCCTCACCTGCACTCGGGCTCCATGCGTCATATGACGCGTTGCCATTTGACCCCCGCCACGTTGTCATTGCGACGCATCAGGGAAGAGCCGGCTGAGAGCAGGTAAGAGAAGTTGCAGAGGCTTTGCGCCTCCCCCGGCATTTAATTTACATGCCTGGAGGAAAGGCGCGGAGGCTCTGCAACTGCGCGCCCCCCTTAGAAAATCCCACCCCCCCCAGTTTGCGCACCGCTGGTCTGGATCACCAAGGAGTTGCTAGCATGGACCATCCTGGTCATCTCAGGATCCTCGCTGGCTGGAGACGCTGTAAACTGAGATGCACCACCCTGAAAACCTGTCCTGATATCTCCCCACACCACCACAGAGCATTCAGAGCCTCCTGTTCCAGCCAAACAGGTATGCACCGCACCAGCAACACCAGGTAGCCGGATAATCTCACTAGGGTGGGGAATAGGTGCTACATATATTACACAATATTTCTCCTCGTGATTCTTATTCTCACACCTGTGAACAAGTCCTCGTAATTTTAAGTTATATATACAGTAGGTACGATGTATGACCCTTTTAAATGTTCTCTTGAAGCTGCTCTTGTGATTTCATTTATGGAGCTTCTTAGTTCTTAGTTATAAAGACAATCATTTCAAAACACGGACAGTAAAAAAAAGTGCAATTTATATTAATGCATGGTTCCATGAAGCCAAT
Organism: Ascaphus truei; assembly: GCA_036426205.1. NCBI lineage: Eukaryota > Metazoa > Chordata > Amphibia > Anura > Ascaphidae > Ascaphus > Ascaphus truei. The sequence continues at coordinate 259,066,358 of CM071569.1, read as the reverse complement.
GTTTCGGCAAATGATAGATTCACCCAGGAAGTGCTCCAGAACAAGAAGTGACAATCCCAGAAGTATATCTGAAAACAGGGAGGGGAGAGAGATTCGTAGGAGACAGAGGGAGGCAGAGAGTCAAAGGAGACAAAGGTGGCAGGGAGTCACAGGGGAGAGAGGGAGCAGAGAGTCACAGGAGAGAATCGGGGCAGAGAATCACACGAAACAAAGGGGACAGTCCTGCAGCCCTGCTCTGGGAGATCTGGGAAATTCGCTGCACCTGGTTGGGAATCCTGTTCTATAGTGTTGGGTCGTTTGCCGGTCGCACGCATGCGCGGCCAACGCAATAGAAAAAATGTTTCCACCTACGCCACTGGTCAGTGGTATTTGGTTATTAGCAATTTCCATGTAGAGGTAATAAGAGTCTATCAATTCAAAGCAGGTCACTGTGTTGTCACCCAATTGTGTACTGGCTGTATAAGTCTCCAAACCATTGGCCTCTAGAACTAAATGCTAGATCTGGTCACTCACACAGTCTAGCGATATACTGATGATCATCAAAGTTATTCAATAAGAGGCAACTTCAATCTGTGTGTACATTTCGCATTCTTCCATTTCCCAAGACAATATGCACATTTATGTTCCCACAAATATGATGTGGATTGACAATGATAGTTTACGATGCTATTCAATGGTACACTTATATAATACTTATAACATTTAGAATATGCCTTGGCTCCTAAGGCTGCGCTTATAGTGCCGGCGACGCAACGTCACGGCAAAAAAAATGCATTGCCACCGTCGCGTGCGCTTATAGTAAGCACGGAGCGACGGATTGGGCGCGATTGATCGCATCTCTATTTGATTTCCCAGCAACTGTCGCCTGACCGTCGCGTCACTGGCACTATAAGCGTAGCCTAATACAGAAGGACACATTTGGTTACTTTGATCCATCCTCACATTCCTCTGTTGGTCTGCTTGTAAGGAACCAGTCTCTGGATATAGCAAAATAGGGTTAATTGTAGGAAAAGGTAGATAAGAGTCCACTGACAGCTGATGAATGCACATCTACCAGTTCAGCTGCCTGTGGTATCTGCAATATACTGGTGCTTATAGAAAATAAATATCTCCTGAGCTTAACAAGGAAAGACTGAATTCCAAACATACTCTGCATATAACCATGGCTTTTGTCTGGAAAAGCAACAGAAAAAAACTGCATGTTGAACAATAACAATGTTCTACTTTTTCTGTTTGCATCTGGATCTGTTTGCATCTGCTTATATTTAACACAGATCGTTGTACAATTTTAGGGCTATGCCTGTATTTGTCATGTGGGGGAGAAGCAACTCTGGTCCTGGCTTTCAGTCTGCCTTGTTGCAGCAGGCTAATTATTATTATCCTTTATTTATAACCCGCTAACATATTCTGTAGCGCGGCATAATAGGGTTGGAGGACGAAAACATATCAAACATTAACATACATTGATAATGTAAGTAAGGAGGGCCCTGCCCTACGGAGCTTACAATCTATAAGGAAGGGGAAGCGGAAAAATAAGGTACGGGGTGGGGGGGGGGGGGAACTAATCTCATCTGAGCTGAGCTACAGTATGCCTTTAAATATCAGACACTTCTCTGCTTTGCTAGCTGCAAAAGCAGAATACTAGCCTGCCCTTTAACACACATTCAGCTCAGTTCTGGATCTGCCTGCTCTCCCCAAGCCTGGTTTGTACAGGGTTTTACTGGACTATGTTGCCTTATGCTTACTGGATTCAGCATGCTGCCTGCCACCCTCCCCTGGACTGCGAGCGTCACTTTGTGTCTGTTTCCTCCCATCCTCTCCCCAGGCAGCGCCCAGACAGCCTCTGTCTCTGGGCAGGTTACTATGCCTGTACAGTAGTTGTCACCTGAGGGAGTAGCAACTCTGGTTCTAGCTTTTAGCCTGTCTCGCTGCATGAGATTGATTAACTAATTTCCGCTCTGATTTTCCAATAAATATCATACAATTCCCAGCAGGCACTGGCTAGCAATTGTTTGGATGGAGGAATAAGCACAGCCCGTCAGCCCAGGGATCGCGCACCCCATTCTACTTTACAAAGACAGCAGATAATTGAAAAAGTAGACAAAAACATACACCAGAGCTATGCTCTATGCAGGGGTATGCAAACTATTAGAGCTGCGCCCCCCCCCCCCTGCCTTCTCCACTCGTGCTCGCGCCCCCCTCACCTCTTGTTCCGGCGTCAAATGATGCCACGGGTCACGTCACGCCACCTGACCCCGCGGCATAATTTGATGCCACATTGACATGGCGACGGTCATGTGACGTCACATGACCTCCCGGCGTCATTTGACGCCGCGTCACAGCAGCCTTCTGAATCAAGGTAAGGATAGTTGCAGAGGCCTCACGCGATCCCCCCGGAATTTAATTGAAATGCCTTGGGGAAGAGCGCAGGGCCTCTGCAACCGCCCGCGCCCCTCCAGAAAAATCTCACGCCCCGCAGTTTGCGCACCCTGCTCTATAAAGCACACACTTACTAGGTATAGGCACCATACACATCAGGTACATGCACAATGCACACACATACAATATACACACACATACATATTGGATACATATATAATATACAGTACATCTACATGCAATACACATACATCATACCCTCCAACATTTCCCAGATGAAAATAGTTGCACATGCATTTAACACCCCTATGCCCCTCATGTACACCCTATGTTCCACATATGCCGCATCAGACACCTCATAAGATACCCCACAGCCTTTATATATACCTCCGCCCCTCATATAGACGACCACTCCTTAAAGCGCCCTCACATGGTTTAAGACTGATCTGCACCCGCCCTGCCTCAGTGCCTCCCAGCAGCTCCTGGCCCAGCATTAGGAAATCTGAATTGGCCTGGGGACAATTACCTCCCTGCTCCCCAGACCAGTGCGCCTCTGCTTCCCAGTCTACAGTGCAAGCTGCAAAATCAGAATCCACCATCTACCCCTCCGCTTCCTTTACATACTCCCTTCTGCTTAGTGTGGGCCTCTTACCCTACACCTTCTATGTCAGGGTAGTAAAGCCAAAGTTCTCAACTCAATAAAATCGATGCCAACACTATAAAAAAGAGAAATTACTGCATTGTAGATCTAAAAAATGGCCGGCTAGGAATATCGTTGGGCCGGTGCACTATGTGTGGGCAGGGCCTCTCACCTCCTCTGGAGCCGCACCTCCCATCACATGACAATGTCACGTGATGACATGCAGGCCTCTTGCCCGCCCTAGCGTCAAGTGATAACGTCATGGGACGTTGCGTCATCAAGGCGACACATCGTCACGTGGTACGAGGAGATGCCAGGATCCTCGCGTTCTCCCCCGGCCCAACTTCCGTAATCACAGTTTAAATATTGTGGTGATTAACTTTTTTCCCACATCAGCATCTTAAGCACAGCATTTGTTTTTAAAAAGTCCTTTTATTAAATCTTTTCATTTTCCTAGTACAATAAAGTAATCAATAAACAGAATATTTCAGGATTCCACATGCTCCCCTCCTGCTTCTTGGTCTAGGACGATTTGCCGCAGCCACTTTTTCACAGCCAAATCGTCGCTGCCAAGGGTTGCCCGCCGCTTCACCATGAAGGTAACCCCCTAACCTTACCCCTGACCCCAAAAGCCCTTGACGTTAAGTCCTTACCCTAACCTGGGAAACCCAGACCGCGAAGTAGCCAGAAACCGGAACGCCGGACCCGAAACGGGGAATGTACCCCACCTGTGTTCTTCCTTTTTCCCTTCTCTTCCCCTACCCCTTCTGTACATCTTTTACCTCCCCTCTTCCCCCCGTCCCACCCCCCCCACCCGCTTCCTCCCGGCTACCCTCCCTTCTGCTCTTTCCCCCGGCCAGATCTCTCCCCCCCGCCGTCTGCTTCCCACTGTTCTTCCTTTTATCCCCCCAACTTCTTTCCCATCTCTTCCAATTGTCCCTCCTTTCCTTTTCCCTCTTCTTTTTTTTTTTTCCTCTACCTCCTGTTTTTTGTGTCCCCCCTTTTCTGTCCCATTCACTTCCTCCACTCGCCCCTCCTCCATCTTCTCTCCCTCCCCACCCCACTTCCCTCCCCCACCTCCCTTTCACTTCCCACCTCCTCTTTCTTCTCTTCCTCCATGCCGTTGATCGCTTCCTCACGGACTTCCCTTTCTTATCCCCATTTCCACCCCCTCCCCCCCCCTCAACGTGTGCTCCTCCCCCCCCGGTTCCCGTTTCTGTTCTCTCCTCTGCATTCTTCCCTTCTCTCCGCGCTCTCGGCTCCCACCCATCTTTCTTTGCTCTTTTCAGCCTCCATTTCTCTTGCCTCCCTATCCCACCCTTCACTTTCTGTTCGCTAGTCCTGTTTCCCCCACGTTTACCCCCCTCTTATTTTACCTTTCCCCCTTCCCTCCCTATTAGCCTGTTTACTCTCTCTACCTGTCTTCCCCGCAGCCTCCTCTCAGCACTCACTTTCCTTACTTTAACCTCTCTTATCCACATCCTCTCTCCTAAGTGCTGCCTTTCTCCTTATTCCCCCCGCCTTCTCCCCCCTCCCCCCCCTCCTAACTCCTACCAACCCCCTATCCGCCCATCCTTCTTGTTTATCCCTTCACCCCACTTTCCACCTCTTTCGTTTTTGCTCCCTTCAACTATACGATTCGCCCCCTTCCGCTATTCCTTCCGCTAGTTCCTTCCTTCCCTCGCCTTTGCGCCTCCCTCCACTTACCCCCCCTTTTTGCCTCTCCTCTCCCTGTAACTCTCTGTGCTTCTCTTTCCCCCTTTTCACTCTTCATCCTTCCCCCCTTACTATTCGTCTCCCCCCACTCTTTTCCTGCCCCCGCTTTTTACACTCACTCCTACCTCATTTTCCGCTCCCCTTCCTTTCGCTCTTCTCTTTTGCGTCCCGTCCCCTTTGCTCGTTTATCGTCGCACTCCCCTTCCTCCCCCCCCTGCCTCTCGCCTCTCAACCCCCCACCCCATTCCTAGTCCTCCAGTCTTTCCTGCTTCCCACCCATTACCCTAATATCCCTAACCTTAACTCCTTACCCTAACCTGTTAACCCATACCCTAATATCCCTAACCTTAACTCCTTATCCTAACCTGTTAACCCATACCCTAATATCCCTAACCTTAACCCCTTACCCTAAAATCCAACGCTAATCTTCACACTAAAAACCTTAACCCCTAACCCTAAAACGGCTAGCCTTAAGCCCTTACCCTAAACCTTAACTCCTGAACCCTAAAATCCCTAACTGTAACTCCTTATCCTAACCCCACCTCTTACCCTAAAACCTATAAAGTTAAGGCCTTAATAACTTACCATAGCGGTGAGCTGCCCTCAGCGTCTGATTTGCGGTGGTGATTGGCTGCAGCAAGTTGTCTCGTTTCCCCTGGTTCTTCCCTACATGTCCCCCTCCATTTCTACTACTCTCCTACATGTCCCCCTTCTCTTTTGCTTCTCCCCTACATGTCACCTGCTTCTCCTTCACATGCATCTCCTCTCTCCAGCTTCTCCCCTACATGTCACCTGCTTCTCCTTCACATGCCTCTCTTCTCTTCAGCTTCTTCCCTACATGCTTTTCTTATAACCTGCTTCTCCTTCGCTGAGGAAGAAGATAGGAACCCCCAGGGGGGAATTTGGGGGGGGGGCAGTATTTGGAGGGGATGTTCACTCCTCCAACCCCTTTACCTCTGATTTCCCCCTCCCCCCCCACCCCCAGAACCAGAGGGGGGCATCAGATGGACAGGAGTGGGAATAGGAACTCGAATCTGAAATTGAGACAGAAATGTGTTTTGATTAGTTTCTGTCCCAGATTCAGATTTGAGATGGGAACTTGTGGTTAGGTTTTGTCTTGGACACTTTAGATGTGTGAAATCCGGCGCTTCCATGGTGAGGGTATTTTGGATTTTTAACCCGCTAATGTGACCGGTTCTTACAAGTAATGTGATTTTAGCTCTTTCCTCTAAATACTGACAGTATCAGTATAAAGTCACATTAAGTATTCCTTTATATTGCAACCTTTTATTTTCTGTGGAGATAGGTTGGGATTGAGGACTCACACAAAAGAAATGTTGAGATCTTTATATTTCACCTTTGTTAAAAAAACAACTATATTTTGGGAGGGACACATTGGCACAAACTGATGTGTAATAGCTTTAAACCAAGTGTCTTTAATCCTTTTTCATAGTTTGTACTGGAGACATTTGTTGACAGGGTTAGGGTGGTCCATTTACTAAATTAATGTTTAGACAGGGAGGTGACCTGACTATATCTACTGACCTCATTATAGGAGGGGAGGAAACAAGATTCTGAGTTACCCTCTTAAACCCTCCCTCCGTTTTAAAGGAAAACAAAGTAGAACCTACATGCTTTCAAAACTATTTCAAACCGCTTGTACTTGTCAGATTTGTTAGATTAACCCTATGAAATATATCACTATCATTAGGTACATTTTGTCCTACATGAGACTGCACCTTTAAACAATGATCCCCGGTTGACCTGTCCTTGAAAGTGACCGGCAATCATGCTGATTTAAATTAAATGTGATCTGAATCCTACTTCTTAAAGACAAAAAGCAATGTGAGTAGACAGAAACTTCACACAACATTGCCAAGAAAAACAGAAGGTTTGGGAATTGAAGCGTCACATGACATAGGGTTCATTGAACATATGTTCAAGCCTGAATTACTAGACAAAAGGTCAATCCTATCAATACATACACCGGCCCTTATATACGTGATGTAAGTGTAGCCCTTTTTGTGAATCCCAGATCTAAGGGATCTACTGGTGTGCTGTGTATACCTGTGGTTTCAGGAGCTCTGAGCCTCCGCCATGGGAGAGCCTGGGGTCATACCCTTAACTATCATGGTGCAGCGCCTCCACTTACCCAGGATCCCCATATTAGAGAATCTGCCCTGAGTAAGAAACATACAACGGTATTGTGCAACAGGCAACCTTTTACTATTGCAATATGTAACGAAAGCTTAGAGAGTATACATGACACGTCTTAACCCTTATACTCTATATATCACATCATGTAACACACACACAGTGGCTCAGCCACACCTTGTTAGGTATAATGTTCTGTACACAGGTGGCTCTGCCACTCTCCCTAGGAGTATGTCCTGTAACTAGTGTCTGTATAGCATAGTACGCTGGCACACTGGTGCCCCCAATTAGTTAGTGGGAGGCGGGATCAGCGCCTGATGACCGGTGTAGGTGCACTTGCTGATTAAAGATACCTTCCGGTCACTACGGTGACCACACCACTTCACACAGGTACCCAGTGTTGCTCCAGCCTTTCGCCGACACTCCGTTATGCTGTGCGGTCTGTCCTCCAGACCAAGATGGCGTCCGCAACTCCGCAGCTGAACCGCACTAAAGGGTGGGTCCCTAACTACTACGGCCGTCCCTACAAAAGCGGCACCCTACGATGACAGGGGTAATGCTCCTGGGGGCTGGGGAATGTCTCTCACCTAAGCGGAAGGGTCACTGACCCTCCGCTCGCGCACACGAGGTTCCGCCACCTTTCTCCTTCACCTCTCACTCGTGTGTCCCACCGCCCACACGCATCCTGTCTTCCCTATCCAGAGTCTCGCACCCTATTGGTCCCCAGCCTCAGCTGACTCTCCCACAGTTCAGAGTTCAGAGTGCAACCCCCAAAGTCTCTCCAGATTGGTTGCCGTTCGCGCGCTTTCCTCGCGCATGCGCAGCCTGACTCTTACTCAGTGACCTTACTGGCAACAGAACAGTATGGCGCTTCCTATGTCAGTGACAGCGCGGAACCATCCTATATATGTATACACATCCTTACATAAGCATCCATTTGGTTCTTGGCCTTGTAAAGTACACAACAAAATCGTGTGCAAATGAAAACCGCTGTATGCACTGAACTTTTCCCTCTGTTCACTGAGCTTAATCTATGCGGATAGGAAAATGGGCAGAACAGGTGGATCGTGTGGTTCTTATCTGCCGTCAAATTCTATATTTCTATGCACGCTAAAAAAGCGCATTAAAACTGGATCTGCGTTGTATTTGTAACCATGTATTATTTGTCATCTTAAATCTATGGCCAGGACATACTTGAAAACGAGAGGTAACTCTCAATGTATTACTTCCTAGTAAAACATTTTATAAATAAATAAAATAAATACATATGCACATATTACCATGTACTGTACAGTATACACAATAATAGTAAAAGCATTTTAATAGCTACAATATAATTTAAAATAAGAATAGAATGTTTATGCTGTAAGGGTAGCTTGTTTACAGTTATTTATAGTAACTTAATAATAATAATAATAATGCTTCTCCAGCCAACATTTTGAATTTTTGGCCTTTATTTTAAATCTCGTCAGAGGCAACATAACAGTCCTCTACAAACCTGCACCACATGTAACTCCCTTGATTAACAAGTGTATTAAATTGAATGCAGCAACAAGAAGTAAATGATCCAGGGCAACAACTCATACATTTATTTGCCCTTGTACACAGACCTCTTAATACTGTATCTACAGGGTTACATGGGCCTTTCTGGGCACCTACTGTAGAAAATACTCTGTGCATAGTGGAATGATCACCATCGTATTTCACATTTCAATAAAATGTATGTGTAACATGGTACTGTAAGTCTATTCTGCCTGTCTATCCCTCTGCTATGAAGTCCCTAATAAGTTCAGGGCATTAACAGGTTAATCACTGGGGTTCCCCCCCCCCCCCCTGCAGGCTCCTCTGTGATGGACAGAGGTAAGTTGGTTACTCATGGCCTAGGAAAGCCTATCAGTATAGGTCTAGACCCTGAGCCTGCCCCCTCTGAACCCTAATCAGGGGAGTATCCAAATTTAGTATTCAGTCTTGCTCTGGAGAGAAAGTAGAGAGCATGGGCTGCCAGTCTCTCCCATTGCAAGGATGAGCTGGCCCACCCCAGGAGGAACACCAAGACTCATTGCCCCTACTATTAAGGTAGGCACCCTCTAGAAGTCTGGGACTTCAAAAACTGTACAGCACTGTAGGAAGAGTTAGAGTGGCTGTATACTATGCTACCAATAAAGAATCCTCGGTCTACTATATTCCCCTGTCTGAGTGTCAGTCATTGGACAGGGGGGGGGGGAGAAGCATGCCGTGGTGGGGGCTGATATCCGGAGCACCCTGGATCCCACTACAGCTGGAGGCACTGAGTACCAGAGAAGAACTGCAGTAATAGAACCCAAAAGCCTGTCCTGGTCTCAACAACGCAGACAGCTCAAGTTCTCCTTCTCCATACAGGTAGTGCACCACACAAATAGCGTAGACTGTAGAATCTCCCAGAGAAGGGGGGAAACAGGGCTACATGTGCAAGAGTTTATGGTGAAAAATATCTAAACAGATATATGCAGATATCAAGAGGAAGGTAGGAGGAAGTCATGCACACCTGAATGCAAAATACTCACAAGAATTCTACCATTTCTCCTCAAAGTCCAATGTGGCCTTATTCCATACTACTGATACCAGGAATATATTGCATTCCAATATATAGCTACCATGTCTGGCAAAGAAAGGGATAACTATTCATATTGAGCTGTAGTAAAACAACAGTTGATTGGCATTAACCCACAGAAGAAGAGTTTGTTTGCAGTTTCTGTACTTCAAAACTGACCATGCTCTCTGAACTCCAGCCTTTAAATCACTGACAGAGTAAATTCCTGAGGCTGGGCACTCACACTAAGGTAATGAAGTCAGTTGAGTGGACAAAATGCCATGCAGTTACAAATGTATTAATCAAAGACACATCAGCAACGTTTTAGCATATCACCAACGTGATTGTATATCTGCCTTAAAATGTGAACTGCATGATGTCTCTCTGCTCCGGTTAATTTTTGTTCCATCTCAATGTGTGCAGAGCCTTGGGAATGTACTATTTTAACCCCTCAGTAGCTACAGTGCTCTTTAAGGCATGGGCCATGCAAGTCTTCATGAACACCATGAATATAAAGTTCAAAGTAAATGTCTAGAACTTCCTACAATCCCTTCCAAATTACCTGACCCCTTGTATGTCAAAGAAGCTAGGAAGCCGTTGCAAGGTATTACAGTAATCTTTCAATAGACCTCTCTCTTGCCCACTCTCTCATATTTGACCATGTTACAGTACATTTGGATCTGGGTTGTTCAGGGTGTACATTTTCTGATTTTTGTGTACATTTTTAACTTGTCCTAGTGTGAGTTTTTGAAATTGTGCAGTTTGTGACAACTGTTTTATTTTTAGATTTCTTAATTAGTTTGTGCGAAAGATGGAAAATCTGCCAACCAAATCCAGAACGGGTATTATTTTGGTTCATTTGTTCGAATGGAGTATCAAGGTTTATTTTTTTGCCAAAACCTTTTTTCCCTCTGGAGGTACAGATGCAGCACTATGTTTGGTCGTACTGCCACCCCATAATCTGCAGTGGCACTGTATTTTATCCACCTGTGCTTGTGGTCTCAGTGAGGAGACTTAAATGGCCCATCGGGTTTAACACAGCGGGGGTCCCTGCGTCTGAATGGGACTCGCACAGTGTGAATCCTAGCGGGCTGCACCTGTCTGTAAGAGACGCACACTAATAGTGAGACTGATTCAGGCACTCTACCTTCACACCTCTAATAGGCGATTGCACAGCTTTTATTTTATTTTGATAACACAGTATTGAAGCAGGGGGTCTCCGGAGAATCACATTCATTTCAGCCTCGGCGACCCCCTGCTTACCGAGTAACAGGCCCGTTAAGGGGGGCTGGTATCCCCCTGTTTTGTTTAAATGTCCCGGTCACGTGACCATTATGCAGATCCTAACACTACCTGTGAATAGTGACCCCTCCTCCCTGGGTTTAAGCTCACTCCTCCCCACTATTTAAGTAGCAGGTTTTTCCATGTACCTGTGCAGGACAGGTCTACTAAGACCCTTCCCTCTCCACTGTAGAGATACATGAGAATACCCACAGATAGTGTTAGGACCTGCATAGTGGTCATGCCGTGACGTGGCTGTAGACTTACAACGCTTTGGCAAAAGGGTTTAACTAAATGACCCTTACTTATGAGAATACAAATATTTAAGTATTTGACTATGTATTTTTTTTATCATATTGGATGTAGCATTGGGTTCTTTTGTCTTTCGTAATATTCCAATTGACACAAGTTTTAACAGAAACACTTACCTTACCGCCATACCTTGTAAATGCCTCCCATGTTTTTGCTCTAGTCTTTCTGACCCAACAGAATAAGTTCCTAAAATGCTCTTTGCTTTCATAAACTTCTCTCCTATCACCTTCATCAATTCCTGTCCCACATGTCTTCTTTTTTGCTTGCAAGTATGTTAACATTTTGTCTCCAGCTTTCTGTAATCAAGTGCTCTCTACAGAAACAGATAACACATTATTATTTATATGAAATCATTATTCATACAGAAGTAGTTACTTGAATTTATTAGTGATATTTAATTAAATGTATTTTTTAAAGCGTTTTCTTTTCCTCCAGTACACTTTACATTACCCGGGAGGCTGCGGCCCTAAATCTGGAACTATTTATTCACCCACAGCTACTTAATTGTAACATATATTTACTAAAACATGGTGTGTCGAGCTATTTGATATAACTTGTTGGTGTGCACTTTTACCACAAGGGTTTCACACTTACAATGCCAAGTGTAGCAGTATGTCACAAGATGTGGGCAGTACAGCCAAGAATATTAAAGATTCAGATCAAGTTAGGAGCAGAGGGATTATTCCAGATCATAATAAAGTTCAAAGATCTTGTCGCAGTATTGGCCATGTAGCAGTTGTAGATACTGTATTATGATACATTTTTCAGGACAAACAAGTGAGTTCTCCAGAGTTCAGACACATTTTAAACCATCAGAGGTCCTTCGAAGGAAAGATGTGTTCTTTTTTTAAAGGCCTTTTGAATAGCTTTTAAACATCCACAGGTTAGTTTAAGAGAGAACCTGTTACATTTAGTCAAATTACTTAAATAAAAAAAAAAGAGACCTGTAAAGTTTGAAACTCAGTACACTCATCTGTGAAGAATGATCATTTTGGTTAATCAAAGGTATAACAACCTGCAAACCCAGAGCATGACAAATTATAACTATTGTTATTTTATATTTTATAACAAGTTATTGCAGCATATGCGAGCTGTACATTGCTGGACATATCAGCAGCAAAAAATATTTGAATGATAATAATATATTTCCTTGAACTGTGCTGACAATGTATGCAACACTCAACATAGAATTTTGCAGGCACAATGAGTTCCGGCCCCAATTGAAATGTGTCCTCTAAGGCAGGGGTGCAAACTGGGGGACGTGCACCCTTGGTGGGGGGTGAAATTCTCCAAGCGAGGGCGAGGATTTTAAAACAAAATATTATAATACCTTCCTAGACTCAGAGTATACGACTGGGATTCTGTGCCAACATAAATTGCTCGATAGATAGGCATGGTATCGAAAATGGAACTGATGCGTGATCGTTTCCCCGTCGTTCGAAGTGGTGGGGACAATATTCCGGCCTGTAACTATCATCGCTTGAATACAGCCTTACTCGCATTGGTTCAGTATTTCTGAACAGTTATTTTTTTTAATGAGCATCATTAACAGTTAGAAATTTTCATTTTCTCCCTGAAAAGGGCTTTTTAAAAGGTTAATGTAAATGCTGCAACCTCTTCATTAAATGATGGCCCGTCAAACAGAGTCCAAAAGTTATAAGAATGCTGAAAATGTCAAAATATCAGTGTGCAAATGTGCAAATGGAATACTCAAGTACTGTAGCAAAATAAGAAGATTTAAAGAAGAATATCTTCAACCTGAATTCTCTTGCACAATGAGCAAGGGCCACAGCGTGAATGATGTTCCGATATCTTGCCCAAAGACAGTATCAAACCAACAAAACTCATGCGCCACTTGGTTACCAGGCATCCTGAACACAAAAATAAAAATATTGCCTTTTTTTTAAGTGACAAAGAATTGCGGAAGGCAAGTGCAAATGTCATGAATAAATATGCCACAGTATCATCAGAGGCTCACCGGGAATCTTACGAATTGTCTCACCTGATTGCAAGGACAACGAAGCCATATAATATTAGTGAAACATTAGCACGTCCAGCTACAATCTGCAAAATTATACATAGTAGAAAATATGCTGAAGCCTTAAAAACGTTACCATTGTCTCGTGACACAGTAATGAGCCGTATTATAGATCTATCTAAGGACATTGAAACACAACTGATGATGCAAATTCAACAAAGTACTGTATTACGTTTTCAATGCAACCAAATGAAAGCACTGATACTGTTAACATGGCACAGCTACTGTAATCGTATTTGTTAGATACTGTTATAAGTGAAATTCTAGAAGAAATGTTGTTCTGCAAATCGCACACAACGGGAGAAGATATCTTCAATAGTGTGGATGATTTTTTTTAAGGCCAATGATCTGCTCTGGTATAATTGTGTTGGTGTGTTTAGATGGTGCCACTGCAATGATGGGACATAGGAAGGGTTTCAGAGCAAAGGTGCTAAACATCGCACCTCATGTCAAATTCACACGTTGCATGATACATCGTGAAGCTCTTTCTGCAAAGAACCTTGAGCCCGAAGCAAACAAAGTTCTTAATGATGCAATAAAAAGTGAATTTTATTAAAACTCGACCTTTACAGAGCAGATTATTTTCAATTTTCTGTAATGAAATGGGCTCTCAATATGATAACCACATTTTACATAGGTAGTTAGATGGTTATCATGGGGAAAGATTCTTCGCCGCATCTTTGACCTCAAGGATGAACTACAACTTTTTCTTTCAGATCATAACCAAACTTTGGCTGAAAATGTCTGCAATGAAAGATGGCTTCACATTTTGTGTCACCTTAATTGTATTGTATTGTATGTCTTTATTTATATAGCGCCATTAGTGTACATAGCGCTTCACAGTAGTAATACATGTGGTAATCAAATAACAGATAATATAAATAACAGATCATGGGAATAAGTGCTTTAGACATAAAAGTAACATTTCGGAAGAGGAGTCCCTGCCCCGAGGAGCTTACAGTCTAATTGGTAGGTAGGGAGAACGTACAGAGACAGTAGGAGGAAGTTCTGGTAAGTGCGTCTGCAGGGGGCCAAGCATTATGTTTCGTGTTTAGAATGATCTATTGGAACAAAAAATAAACTACCTGAATGAATTGCTACAAGGAAAAAATAGTAATATTTTAACAATGGGTGATAGATTTCTGTTTTTTTTTTTTAACCTTACTTTCTGGAAGCATAAATACGAAACAGGATCTTGCGATATGTTTCAGTGCCTCTTGCGATATGTTTCAGTGCCTCTTCGAAGTCTCTAATAGTAATTGAAGTCAGATTGATTCTGTTATAAAACCCCAGAATATACAAGAAAGGTAACCCTCGCTCAGCCTAAAGGGAAAAGAGGAAGGTGCTCCTCTTGTCTAGGTATACGTTGAGACTACAGCTGGAGAAAGAAAATCCAGTTATGGGCACTGTAACGGAGTGCTCACCACAAACAGAACGTGACCACGAGGCCGAGGTGGGGATTGAGTAAATTGACCTCCAGCCACGTGAGCGTGACCGGAGTGCAGATTGGTCGTCGTTAGCCGGGTCAGGATTGGAGAGGTACGGATCTTCGTAGCTACTAGCCGGGGTCAGAGAGGTGTGGGTCGTCGAAGGTACTTGCCGTGGTCAGGGGTTGGAGAGGTGTGGATCATCGTAAGTACTTGCCCATGGTCAGGAGCGGAGATGGTCGGGGTCCAGGTACAAGCCAAGGTCAGACAAGGAAAGAAACAAGAACTGCGGGTACAAGGTACAAGACACGGAGGTAGGGATTGCAGTAAGAACTTCGTACACAAAGAAGTTTTATGCTCAGCCAATTTGCCAGAGGGCTGGCTGAGCATATAAAGGAGGTTCGACCAATGCGCTGCAGGCAGGTATAGGGAGTACTGCCCACTAGGAAGCAGCTACCCAATGGTAGACGGGGGCAGAGTTAGGTCACAGGTGCAGGTAATCCGAGATCAGTGGGGATTAACCCCTCGTGTGCTCCTCGTGGTGCGGCATGTTGCGTCACCCGTGTCCTCGCGGGGCGGGACGTGGGGTCGGGGCCTAAGCCCAAACCTGGAGGTACTCCTGTGTCTGGCGAGAGAGACGCCATGCATTACCAGAGGAGTTTTAACCCCCTTTTTATCTATCCCACAAGGAGTTACTTTCACCCTGGTTAGAGTTTATGGGGTTTTGATGTAGGTTGTATATTTCCTACATTACCCACACAATGTTTTTACATACCCAGCAGTATAAAAACACACCTTGAAAATCTCCACCAGAATCTGTCCGAGAGGTTCCGGGACTTAAAGACAGAAGGGCTTGACCGGATTCGTAATCCAATTAACGCGGATGTAGGAAGCACCCGCCTACCAATTATTGAGCAAGAAAAGTTGCTAGAGTTATCAAACGACTCCACATTAAAAATGCAATTCAAAGCGAAAAGCCTTACATGTTTTTGGGTCACCATGACAAAAGAATATCCAGATATTTCTGCAAAGGCTATTGAAGTGCTTTTGCCTTTTGCTTTAACCTACCTGTGTGAAGCTACTTTCTCCAACTTAACTACTTTAAAAAGCAAAATGCATTCCTCTCTAGATGGGGAACCAGAGCTAAGAGTAGCAGTCTCTGGAATAACACCCATGGTGGATGTCCTTGCTGCTGGGTCTCAGGCTCATCCATCGCATTAAAAATGTTTAAATATATACAGTATGTTTTTAAGTATGTGTATTCACATTTATATCATTTTAAAATTCTAAACATTTCTTTTTTTACACATGCAGAAATGGTTTTTTTTTTTTTTGCTTCTTGTGTGAACATAACGAAAATTAGTGCCGGATTTGGATTACATCAGGCAGGAGGGGCGCAACTAATTGCACGGATGAAAAGTGGAGTGTGACATAAAAAGTTTGCGCACCCCTGATCTAAGGTATAAAGTGCCCAAGGTCACAAGAGAGCTTAACTGGGGTTCGACCCAGCTGAAACAGTTTTAATGGCAGTGTTCATACTGGGAACTACTCATCCAGTCCTATATGCTTACCTCATATATGAATATCAATGGGACAAATATTAGGTATTCCCTTTAAATCAATTTGACATGCTCCCAAATGTTAATACCTAAATTGTAGCAAAATGTACCCCATTTGCCATAAATGAACATTCTCTATCATTTAGTTTAGTTGCTATATAGACAATAAATATAATAGTATGTTATAATACTATTTTAAGAACGATTCCATATTTATTTCTCTGATTAGTGATAATTTGAATGTATGTACAGATGTAGCCAATATTATTGCACATGCTGGCAGACTTGTGTGGCTTAAACAGCGCATTAGCCCCAGGTGTGTTCGGTATGTCCTGCTATAACATACTGTGACAAAGTCCCAGGATAGTGGGCAGCTTTCTGTCTGATTTATAGAAGAAAGTGCAGACTTAGGGGTTCATGCAGTAAGCAGCGGAAAGGCACTTCTCGCCACTTTCCCGCCAAAAAAACCTACCCCTATTCAGTAACGGGCGAGAAAGTGGCGAGATTCAAAAAAACCGCCAGTTTGGCTAGCGGGTTTTTTTTTCCCGCCGGTGGCGGGGCGAGAAGGCACTTTTCGCCTAAAACTCCAACTTTTTCCGCCACGCTGTATTGTAGTAGAGGCGAGTAGCTAAGTGGAGCTATTCGCCTCTCGAGAATGGCGGTTTGCTGGCCGATCAGCCACGCCAGAAAAAGATGGCTAGTTGCTGCTCAGAGGCAGCAGATAAGCGGCGGATCGGCACTTAGAAAAAATTCTGGCCTTTTTCCTGCCTGGGATTGATGCCGGGGGTCTCCGGAGCTGATACCATTAATATCAGCACCGGACCCCCCCGGCATGCATCCGAGGCAGGAAAAATGCATTTAAAGGCCACTTCATTACCTTAGCGGCTAACCGCTAAGGTAATGAAGGGGTTAAACAGCCGTGCCAGCTTTATTGTGGGTAGCGTGGGTGGGTGAAGGGGGTATTTGGCCCTTATTGTTTGTTTAGGGCTTGCGGGGGGGTTGCGGGTGCACTTAACCCCTTCACGACCGTAACGGTTAATACCGCTACAGTCATGAAGGGGTTAAGGCCTCCCCCTACCCCACAGCAAGCCCTAAACAAACCACAATTGGGGCTAATACCCCCTTCACCCACCCCCACTACCCACAATGAAAAAAACATACACACAACAGCCCCAACACTAACTATACATAAAATATATAAATATAAATTAAATATATATATATATTATATATTATATATAATATATATATATAATATAATATGAGTTAAGTTTAGGGTGAGTAAAAAAAGTGACAAAAACCTCCACAGGAAAGCAAATATGCAAATACAACTGTATGCTCCTTTCCATGTCTTAGGCAGGTCTTGCAACCCCGCTTTCCCCATTATCACCCAGCATAACAGCACTTCCACGCAACAAGGGATTCTGGGAAATGACATGCAAATGAGCACACAGTGTCATTTTTGCCTCAAAAACCATTTAACATGGTTCCCTATAGGCTAAGCTTGCTGCATGGGTCACCGCTTTGAGCACAGCCAGGGTTAAGGTGCACAACCCAGAAAAACCACCCACAGACAGCTGTTTAGAACTTGATGGGGTATCATCAGTGTGGGGCTGATTTTAACTGGGTATGCAAAGAGGCTATGGGATTATATATATATATATATACTATATATATATATATATAATATATATATATATATATATATATATAAACCCAAACAACACCATACCCCCCTAATATACAAAACAGTAATGGGCACCAATGACTATTATCCAACAAATGGATAATAGTGCAGTTGTCCATTTAAAATACATACAGAACAATAAAGACATTAAATACATATAGCACTCACCCATGTGCGGCTGCCACGATGAAGGCCATCCTCATCTTCATCCTGCCCATGCCCCATCCACTTCTGCAAAACAGACACAAGAATAAAAACATCCAATGTAATGTCCCCTAACCCCTTCATCACCATAGCGGTTATTAACCGCTACAGTCATTAAGGGGTTAACCCACCATCACCCACATACCCTCCCCCACTAACCCCCCCAGCCAATACCCCCACCCCCCAACACATACAGTACAATAATGTGCCAAATAACTATTATCCACATAGGGATAACACATTATTTGGCCATTATTAAACACATTAAATACCGTAGTAAAATAAAGAAAATTCTACTAACCTCATCAATAAGAAGGCTCCGTCGCAAGCATCATCCTTGGGGTCCGTTGCCAAAATAATAAATAGCCAATACATATCAATGACATTAACATACCAAGGAACCCCTTAATCACCTTATCGGGTACTAACCTCAAAGGTAATTAAGGGGTGAAGCCATCCTGCAATGGCAACACCACTTATGCATAACATCCTCAATGAATTAAAAAGCAATTTCCTAAACAAATCTCATGTAATCATTCAATCTGAAGCCTCAAATGCCACTTAAAACATTGCATTTACAGTGTATACATGTAGCATGACATGTAAGCTACATGTCCACGCTGCAAATCAATGTTAACAATACAATAATCCAACTAAAATAGCCTGACATCACAAGAAGTATATTATTTAATCCAATAAAGTCACCATCAATGAATTAACAGACATCAATTACATCCCTAAACAATTAAAATACCATCCATACCAATTACACAATTAACTATAGCTATCGTTACAGAGAACAAGTTCAAAACATACCAAAAAGTACACCAAAAATAACTATATACTAAAGCAACCCTCAACCGGACCTACAGTACAGCATAGAAGCCCCAAAATTACATCTCTCTCATAATAAAATACATTTAACACACATCTAAGCATAACATAAGGTAACTGGCTTAGCCAGCCAATATTGCAGATAGGCATGTGAGTTAGACTCCTGACAGGAGTAGATATTTCCTTTTATGATTTCTTTTGTTCTGAAAGGGACGGTGTTTAAAATGTTTAGTGTCACTACTGGAGAAAAAACCTCTGAAGGTTGGGGGTAGAGTTCCCCTTCTGTGTATACACGTGTTTGTCCCCCTTTCTACAAAGTAAACCCTAGAAGACTGTGTCGCGAAGAGCCTGGGCAAAACGGCAGCGCTACATAAAGGGAGCCATTTGCCACAACACCAACAGAAGAATTACCATAGGCTACATCTGTGTGTATATATATACATACATATACAGACACACACACACATATATATTATACACACACATATATATATATATATTATACACACACACACACACATACACCCCCAGTCATTCTAGACACCACTACACACATGACTCACGCTCTGTGTCTCTCTCTGCTTCACTCTCGTCTCTCTCTCTTCTCTCTCTCTCTCTCTCTCTTCTCTTCAACACTCCTGATTCCATATTTTGTCAATTTCATGTAGCATTGGGCTCCCCTGTCTTTTGCTGTATACATTTGCCATGCTCAGTAGCACTTCTTTTGAAATAAATAAATATATATATCTGTACCATGTTAGCCGAGCTTAATAATAAAAAATGAATAGACAATACTGTTCTGTGGCTATTTGAGGGACAACAGCTTCCACCAGACACACACTAAGCATGCAACCATCTACAGTCAAGTCATACGATACAACTGGATATGCTCTGACACAGCAGACATAGGCCAGCGGATTACAGCCTTGAGATCGGATTTCATAAACCGTGGATATAACCACAGAATTGTAGACCAGCAAATCCACAAAGCCACCAGAATACCAAGAAGTGATCTCCTTGAATACAGACAGAAAGAGACAAGCGACAGGGTACCTTTGGTGGTCACATATAAACCACACCTAGAAGCCCTATGCAAGATCGCCAGGGAACTACAACCCATTTTCCATCAAGATACAAGACCTGCAACAGGTCTTCCCTGAAACACCCTTATTATCATACAGACAACCTCATAATCTCAAGAAAATGATGGTGAGGAGTAAAATATTCAACAATACAACTGAATGCGGGACAAAACCATGCCAGGATGCAAGATGTAAAACCTGCGTAATGCTCCACACAGCGGGCACAATACAAATACCACACAGGAATACAAAGTGTACAAAAATTAGAGTACAAAATTAGAACACGGTTCACCTGTTCCTCCAGCAATGTCCAGCATCATGTGCATGAAATGCCCAGGGGGCTGCTACAACATAGGTGAGACGGGACAGGGGCTAAACAAGAGAATGAATCTGCATCGCCACAGCATCACACGCAGAACAAGAGACAGTCCTGTCGGCGAACATTTCTCTGACTCTGGCCATAAGATGAACGATATGAAGGTGGCGATACTCAAAGGTAATCTGAAAACACCTAAAGAGAGACGGTTCCATGAATATAAAATTATGCAACTTTTGGGACACTTAGCGGTGGTCTAAACCAAGACCGCAGTTTCATGAGTCACTACTGACACGATAATTTTTCCCATGAGTGCTTAAGGCCATGTCTATTCATACTGCGCTATATGATTGCACACACAGCTGTCTCTTGCACATACAAATACTCTATGTAATTCCATACCTATATACCAATAGGGAGCACATAGTATCTACACACACTTTTAGTAATGCAAAACCCTCTTACATTTCCACACCTACCCACACCATTAGTATACACTTCCACTCCACACACACCTTTTGTAAGGCGCTGTATTCACTGTGAGTGTTGTATAACTTTATATTTACATACATACACACACACACACACACACACACACACACACACACTCTCTTACATCACTAACATTCATGGACTATTTAACACCTCAAGTCATAAATCACATAAATCACATACTGCACAGGGGGGAGGGATAGGTTTCAGTCACAGATAACATTCCAAGATGACTGTTTAAGTTAAATCTTGCTTTATCATTGTAACAATGCCGGAAGAGGAGATCAGTGTATCTCGAACGCTCACACAAATAAAAGCATTTAGTTAGTCACAGAACGCTATCGTCTATTCATTTTTGATTATATATGTAGATTGTAAAATCTCACAAGCAGGGCCCTCATTACCTTTTTGTATCTGTTTGTGCGTGTCCGTCTTCATTTGTATTTAACTGTTTATGTAATATAAATTATTCTGTAGCACGCTGTGGAATATGTCAGCACTTTACAAATAAACAAATAAATAAAATACCTTTTTAAGACAGGCTTAAACCACAAAACAAGGAGATAATAAAATATGTAATTTGTATGTAATTTGTACAAATATTCACCATGGATATCATCAAGAGTCCACTATATTGATGTAACTGCTTATGAAAGTACAGAGTCCTCAGTCTTCAAACCTCCCTGAGAACATTTCTTAAATGGAAATTCAAGTGAAGATTAAAAGGAAGGCTTAACATTTTATTCTAGTTATTAGTACTGCATCAAGGATTCTTGCCCAAGTGGTTCATGGAGCCCATCCAGAATCAGAGGTCATTTGGAGTTCATGTAACATGCAGTAACTTCTCTTTCATAGTGGGCATTTCAACCCTAACAGTTTTCCAATACAATAACACAACGTTATTACACGCAGTACTGATTACAATATACCACCTTGAACATTGTAGGGACAGTGATGGGACTGGTCAACTTGTGTCCAGTTCTACTGCAATCCATTTAGAACTCTTCCTATACTGCCAGTAAATTAATGATCTAAAAGTAAACTGACAATTTGATATACAGTTTAGGAGATTGTATACATCAATGGAAACATATTATCATATCCAGTAGCAAAGAAATTATTTCAGTGACAAAAAAAAGTAATCAGGGACAGATAAACATGTTTAGAAAAAATATATATAATTATACTTTCTTCCATTTTCTTGCATGTTGATACCTGCTTGTCAGTTAATCTCTTAAATTCTTATCATAATTACATTGCATCATGTATTTCCTTTACTACATGAGGATTTTATCAATTAAATCAATACCTTGCACGCGGATTAAAGTTAAAAAAAAATGTCTTTATCACAATACACACTTAGATGGTCTAAGGAAAATTACACATGAGGACAGTAAATAAAGTAATAAAACAGAAATATACAGATGTATTGTCATAACTAAAATCATCGTTTTGGGCTTTGAAATGGGAGAATAATATACATTTCTCTTGAATATTACAAATAAGAAACTCATGAGTGTGCCTGCCCTACACGGGCCTACTGAACTACCTAGGATATGGCTGATTATTCATAATTAGATTAAAGTAAGTTATCATGCCACCGACAGGTTAAGAACTAAGCAGTGTATTTATATTGCTTCCCAAATGCACCTAAAATAATTCTCCTCAAAGTCAATTTTTTTTGTCTATTAAGTCCAGTCTCTGCTCCTGCTTAAGTACATATGCACGAACAGTGATGGGTCTGGCCAGAGGTGTGCAATGTACTGTATATAGGCGTCACAATGCCATGTTATGCCTGAACAAGGCACTAGTTTAACTTGTCCTTGGTGGGGTGCAATGAATCTGAGGTGGAATGAGCTGGATCTGGAGTGGGGTGCGATGGGTTTGAGGTGGGGTGAACTGGGTCTGGAGTGGGGTGTAATGGGTCAGAGGTGTGTATGATGGTAACTGGTGCAGAACCAGTTTTGCATCACAATTGCAAAAAAAAAAGGGGGAGAGGGGAAGAATTCCCGTATACTGTAGCTGCACTCAAAACCCCAAAGCAAAGGTAAAAAATAAACTTTTATTATATATACAAAAAATGTAGTGGTTCTAAATTAGACAAAGAAACATATTGCGCTCTTAAAAACAAAAAAAATGGACAGAGGTCGGTGTGTGCGCTAAGGTTGTGAATTAGGCAACATCTAATGCCAACATTGGCATAATAGCCTCTCAAACTTAAATAAATTGGCTACATAGATATTTGCAAGCAAGTGGTCAGTATGATCAGTCAGACAATGGATAGCAGGATATGCGTGGATACCACTATAGTAACGTGGATAACAGAGTCAGATAACTAACAACCAGTCTATAGAATATGATATCTTGGTTAACCCTCCTGTTGCTGGTGAGAGTGGCAGGTTAGCTGGGGGAAAAAAGGGGGGGAAACCTGGCCCCGTAGTATTGTATTGTATGTCTTTATTTATTTAGCGCCAAAAGTGTACTCAGCGCTTCACAAAGAATACAGTACAGGGAATTATAATAATACAATAGGTGCATCAAAATCAGACAATAGGAAAGTAAATCCCTGCCCCGAAGAGCTTACAATCTACACAGTGGTCTCATGTAGATGGCTGCGTTTTAGCCACTACTGAAATAAAAATGTGAATAGCCCAAATTGAAAAGCATTACTAAACCTGTATTAATAGGAATCAAAGCAGAAAACTGTATCTCAGAGTGAAACAGAATCTCCTATAGTTTTACTGTAGGTCACAGTTGAACTGGATCATTTGTCTAGCACCCCGTGAATCACACATTCCATCCCCACAGTGCTATGGAGGGGATCCATCTGCATGTCGGGCTCTCTCAACCAGTGTGCCATACAGTTTGAGCTACAGCCATCAATGTTCGTTACCTATTGCAAATATACACAGCCCCTGTAAGCTCAGAACCCAAATCCCCCACTGTATATATGTGTCAAAAGGAGTGCTACTAGGATTGTGACCTAATGCAGCGGTGCGCAAACTGGGGGGCGCAAGCAGCCTTCTGGCAGGGTCTCTCTGAGACATTAAAGAATGAATTGGCTGCTCAGGAAAGACTCACGGTGCTTGAGGATATTATTGCCGTATGTATTAGAGTGGATCAACGCCTTCAGGAAAGGAGGATTGAACGCCATCACTCACGTTCTCTCACTTCTGTTGCTCCTATGTCCAATCCGTCTCCTGACATTCTCCCAGCTCTTGAGGCTCCGGAACCTACAGCC
Organism: Ascaphus truei; assembly: GCA_036426205.1. NCBI lineage: Eukaryota > Metazoa > Chordata > Amphibia > Anura > Ascaphidae > Ascaphus > Ascaphus truei. Next base: position 259,042,427 of record CM071569.1, on the reverse strand, counting down.
GCGGCCCCTTTTATTCTCCAACATCTCAGAATTTTTCCGGGATTTTTTCCCGAATGCCACACAATTCACCGCACTTCACCACGTTCATGCCGCATTCTGACCACATGTTGCATTCACACCCGCGGTTGATGCGCGGTAGATGTGTTTATTGATAATGGTTCAGATTTAATTGGTTGCAATTCTTCGCGTATCCGCCAGATGGCAGATGTTCATGAATTGTAATGTTCATGCGCTTCAGTAATGTGTCGACTTGCAGGTGTTTAAAAAAATATCACAGTGGTCTATTGTAAATTGGCCTTGGGACTGAAGAAGTTACAATAATGTATCAATTTAGGCTTTTCATATTAAAAATACATGCAGTGTCTGGTCTTGTTTTATTGTCTTGAGACTCCCGACATGAGTGCACCACCGCAGTCTGTGTTCCAAGAACCGACAGAACGTACGCTTATTTAATATGGGCCGCGATTAATGCAACAGATGATAAGATGGCAACAGTTGTTCAAATTTATCAGTATTTTATCGAAAACTATGACTTTTACAAATTTTCGCCAGATGCTCATGTGTGGAAGTGTGCAATAAGGAAAAAGTTATGTAGCGATCCATGTTTTTTCGTATTGATCCTGATTTTATTGGAGGGTATTGGCGTGTATCACAGGGTTTTTCCCATATCTATGATCATGGAGACTGCAAAAGGCGAAAGGTCATGTTAAAACAAACTAAGAAACATCAGTCGCTGGCAAGCAATGCGACAGCGACAGCGACAGCTTCCAATAACGGTCCGACCGTCAGGGAAAACCTGGTGACCGGCAAGCCTTGCTGTCTGTACCCGCCCGGATACCTGCAGCCTGAGCCGGATTTCGCGTACAGTTTCAAGCAAGCTTGCATGTACCTAAGCGATTTCCAGCCTCATCAGCTGACTACAGGTGTAGTAGTCCCTCTGTCACCTGCCAACGACATGTATGATCAAGAATACAGGACTGGCAGTGGCTCGGCGCCAGCTGATTGGGAAAGTCTATGGTGAGTAATGTTGCCGTATTTTATTCTGTTTTTTTTATTTTGAAAATATCAGTGCGATTCAAAAGTCAAGCGATTCTCCTGTAAGCAATATCATTGGCTGAGCGGCTTCTACAGTAGATACTGCACAATTGGTGAAAAGCTAGTGAACAGGAGACGCGCCCCGAGAAAATTAATGGTGGTACTGACTGTGGGAACTTCTTTAGGGGACTGACCATTACAGTAAAACTTTAACTTTTTTTTTGTTCCTCAAAAAAGAAAACGTTGTCATCTCATGCGGAAAACGGCAAATGGAGGGATTTCGATGGATAATATCGCTTTGTGTTACAATGCCTGCACATTGCTGAATCTGAGTAAAAAAAACACGTACCGGAGTCTACAGTTTAGTGGCCGTTGTTATTGATTAGGATAGAATACCTGAAACAGTTTGCTGATGTTTTCAGACCGTATACAATACTTTTTTATATATACTGTATAATAAACCCGAAAAAATAAAAAGTACTGTATGCATTTATTCTATATGTATTATGTTAGTATGGTTTACAGTCAGCACAACAGTATGGTGTTATTAAAAAAAATTCTTGATTCATAAAATTTAAAAAACGCAACATCTCCTTTATTAAAGTACAGAAAGTCAAAACATTTACAGTAGGCTGGTGTACAGAACAGTCAGTCAGACTTGCACAACTCTAGTCTTCAAGGGCCGCAAACAGGCCCGGTTTTCAGGATAACCTTGAAAACCGGGCCTGTTTGCGGTCCTCGGGGACTCTAATTGTGCAGGTCCTGTGTACAGTAAGTAAAAACATTTCTTTATTAATACAAGTTAAAACACGCAACATCTCCTTTATTAAAGTACAGAAAGTCAAAACATTTACAAAAAATAAACAACAGTTGAACAGTCACGCAAATTCGATCCCCACCAGATTGTCCTTCCAAGGCCTTGTATGGTGCAAAATGCCATTAATGGAGTCCCGAACGATTTTCATTAAAGGATCTGTAATTGAAAAATAGCGCCGCAATTCCTCCACAATAGTCCTTCTTAAATTTTCAGGAAGCGCCCTTTTTTCGCGATTTCCTTCGTAGTTCACTTTGTTGGCCCACCCGCAGTACACCAAATAGGACACATGGTGCTTAAAAATGAAAATGGCATATATATAACTACAATATATATATTGTTTATATTGCTGCATATTAATAGAACTATATATTGTGCAGATCTATATCATTTTATAGTTATTTCGGTATATTTATATAACTACAGTATATATTGTTTATATTGCTGCATATTAATAGAACTATATACAGCTAAACCCTGTTATAGCGCGGTCTTCGGGGGCCACTCGATCCAACCTCGCTAGAACCGGGGTCGCGCTAATTTTTTTTTAAAATGGCCGCCTCGCGTCTGATCGGAAGGGAGGGAAGGAAGGAAGAGGTTGCCGGAAGTCCTACACGTCCCCCAGCAACGGCCCTCCGAGTCCAGCCACAACCGGCTCCTTACCTCCCACCACCGGCATCCATCCTAAGGACTGAAGTGGGACACCCCTGATATAGAAAGATGTGCAGATGGTATAGATAGCAGCCAAACTCAAAGGGTTCTGCCACTTCATCTTATAAATAAACAAGCATCCGTGCCGAGTGCAGCTGTAGTCGATGGCACCTGCATATCTATATACGGGATGAGGCAGGACGCTCGTGACAAGCCAGCACCAGCGGACTGAGAAGCGGCAGCCACAAGTTGCAACCCAATGCTGCCTATCACATGTCGCATAGAGCAGGTCGCCACTGACCTGGCCTCTTTCAGGGCTCGCTGCACCGCTTCCTCTATCATCTCCTCCTCCCGACAACCCTCCTCCCGACACCCCCCCCCTCCTCCTGATGCCAGCTCCGCTCCGATCTCAGCAGCCGACACCAAAGGTAGGGAGGGGGAGTGGGAGGTGTGGTGTGCTGTGTAGTGTAGTGTGCTGTGAGTGCTGTGAGAGTGTGCTGTGAGAGTGTGTGCAGTGTGCAGTGAGAGTGAGTGCTGGGAGTGTGTGCAGTGTGCAGTGAGAGTGTGTGCAGTGTGCAGTGTGCAGTGAGTGTGTGCTGTGAGCAGTGTGCAGTGAGTGCTGGGAGTGTGTGCTGTGAGTAGTGTGCAGTGAGTGCTGGCAGTGTGTGCAGGGAGTGTGTGCAGTATGCAGTGAGAGTGTGTGCTGTGAGCAGTGTGCAGTGAGTGTGTGCTGTTAGCAGTGTGCAGTGAGTGCTGGGAGTATGTGCTGTCAGTAGTGTGCAGTGAGTGCTGGGAGTGTGTGCAGTGAGTGCAGGGAGTGTGTGCAGTGTGCAGTGTGCAGTGAGAGTGTGTGCAGTGTGCAGTGAGAGTGTGTGCTGTGAGCAGTGTGCAGTGAGTGCTGGGAGTGTGTGCAGTGTGCAGTGAGAGTGTGTGCAGTGAGTGCTGGGAGTGTGTGCAGTGTGCAGTGTGCAGTGAGAGTGTGTGCAGTGAGAGTGTGTGCTGTGAGCAGTGTGCAGTGTGTGCAGTGTGGAGTGTGTGCAGTGTGGAGTGTGTGCAGTGTGGAGTGTGTGCAGTGTGGAGTGTGTGCAGTGACAGTGTGTGCTGTGAGCAGTGTGCAGTGAGTGCTGGGAGTGTGTGCAGTGTGCAGTGTGTGCAGTGAGAGTGTGTGCAGTGAGTGCTGGGAGTGTATTCAGTGTGCAGTGTGCAGTGAGAGTGTGAGCAGTGTGCAGTGAGTGCTGGGAGTGCGTGCAGTGTGTGCAGTGAGAGTGTGTGCAGTGAGTGCTGGGAGTGTGTGCAGTGTGCAGTGAGAGTGTGTGCAGTGAGAGTGTGTGCTGTGAGCAGTGTGCAGTGAGAGTGTGTGCTGTGAGCAGTGTGCAGTGAGAGTGTGTGCAATGTGGAGTGTGTGCAGTGTGGAGTGTGTGCAGTGAGTGTGTGCAGTGAGAGTGTGTGCTGGTAGTGTGTGCAGTGTGCAGTGGTTTAACGGGAGCCACGTGAAAACCGCGTTATAACCGAATTGGCGTTATAACGGGTCGCCCTTTAACGGGGTTAAGCTGTATTGTGTAGATCTATCTAATTTTATAGTTATTTCGGTATATTTATATAACTACAGTATATATTGTTAATATTGCTGCATATTAATAGAACTATATATTGTGTAGATCTATCTCATTGTATACTATTTTTTACTGCAAATGATGTGCTGTGCTTGTGGCCTACCGCACTGTAACTTACCGGATTGTTGTTTTTCTATACATTGTAAGGAGACAATTCTTCTGGTCAACAAAATAAGTGAAGGAAATGATGTGAAGAGTGCATTAAGGGTCAAATACACTCTGCAGGAAAATCACAATCTCACTGTATCCGAGACCAGCATAAAGAAGATGAGACGCAGAATTGGATGGAAATATGGACGTGTGAGGTTAGTACTGGACAGTACAGGAGGTAAAAGTGTTGTTTAAGAAACTGTACTGTACCTCTAAAATTATTTATTCCTTGTCATTGCAGACCATACCCCATGATAAGGGACGTTAACAAAATCAAAAGAGTGGTCCAGGCCCAGGCATGGATCGACAGTGGAGAAACTTTCCAGGATTGCATCTTCACTGACGAGTCTACTGTTTCGCTGGAGATATTTGCCACCTTTGCATTCCACAAAAAATGTCGCATATCTATGAAGCCGCGTCCAACACACCCAGTGAAGATGCATGTGTGGGGTGCCATCTCTAGGCGTGGACCAGGATGCATCGTCATCTTTGAAGGTACAGTAAAATGTATGTAAAAGGAAACTTATCAAAATGTGGCGCTCTAAAGTATCAGATAATACACAGTGATATTAGTGCAATAAATGTGCAAAAAATACAAAAATATACAGTGATACTTATACAAATGTTAGGGAGATGCAGCTGTAACCCGGTGGAGATTGCTCGGTCAATCCTCGTGATGTGAAGTATGATGAAGTGTCCGGGAAGCGCAATATGTGAAAAGAAATACAAATCGTAATAGTGCAATATTGTTATGGTTATGATCTGAATAAGATGTCTTGGCTCAATATTAAATACTCACAAACGTGAGAAGATTGAAGGCACATAAAGGTATCTTTTGGGATGCAATTAGTTGTCACTTCAGTGGACAGGAGATGCAGAACTCAATGTTCACCCAAATATGTGGCCAAACGACCTTAATAAAAGATACAACTGGACATAGTGAGCCGAACGTCTGTATATTATATTGGTAGGTAAAAAATCCATTTTTTTTACCTACCAATAAACTTACAGACGGTCTGCACTATGTCCAGTTGTATCTTTTATTAAGGTCGATATTTGGGTGAACATTGAGTTCTGCATCTCCTGTCCACTGAAGTGACAACTAATTGCATCCCAAAAGATACCTTTATGTGCCTTTAATCTTCTCACGTTTGTGAGTATTTAATATTGAGCCAAGACATCTTATTCAGATCATAACCATAACAATATTGCACTATTACGATTTGTATTTCTTTTCACATATTGCGCTTCCCGGACACTTCATCATACAGTAAAATGTATGTCACACGCTTTTGCCTTACGCACTGTACTGTACTAGTGTGCAGTTTTTTGAGCACTTTTCTTTGCTTGTTATAGGAATCATGAATAAAGCTTTCTTCTGAGAGAAAATTGTGCCTGAGATTGTGGAATACATCCCGGATGGTCACCGTTTCTACCAGGACAACGATCCGTAGCACACCGTGTCAACAGCGCATATCCTTGAGCGCGGTATCAACTGGGTGAAGACGCCAGCGGAGTAAGTGCGGTAACCGTGTCTCATTTTTTCCCACTGTTTTTACAGTGTACTGTATCTCTTTAACTAATTGTCCTTTTTTTCCCCCTCCAATGACAGATCGCCAGACTTCAATCCTATCGAAATGGTCTGGCATCAGCTGAAGGACCATATCCAAAAAGTCGTGGAACCCTCCAAAAAGGATAAGTTGGCGCAAGGCATACTGAGTTTTTGGAACGGTGTACTCACCGTGGAACGATGCAATAAATATATTGACCATATTGCGACTGTGTTGCCCATTGTGATCGCGCGTAATGGGCAAGCATCAGGAAGGTAGTTTGGTATTATAGTACGGTACTGTAGTATTGTAAGTACTGTACTGTAGTATTGTAAGTACAGTATGATACAGGTAAGTATGGCACAGATTTTTTCTTTCCTAGTAGTCAGAGTTTACAGTAGTTCCAGTATAGAATAGTTTGACAGTACTAACTGCATACTGTAGTCCAATATGGAGTTGCTATACAGTACACAATGCCATAATATAGTATGCACCTAACTGCTCAATTTTTTTCTTTCCAGAGAGAGCAGCACCAGCCATCTGGTTACAAAGTATTTAACAGTAGTCACAGTATACAGTAATTCCAGTATAGACTAGTTTGACAGTACTATACAGCACACAATGCCATAATACAGTATGCACATAACTGCACTAATTTTTTGTTTTCTTGTCTTTTCAGAAAAAAAGGATGGACTGGGGGAGAGGGGGGTATCGTGTAAAGTTTGTGAACTGTTTGTACAGTTGTGTACAGTATCTAAACTGCAGTCACGATGTACAGAAAACCTCTCCTCTCTCAATGAACTACTGTACTGTACACAGAATGAGGAAGAAGATAAAGACGGAAAAAATTATATTACTATATATATTATTATATATTATATATTATTAATTAATATTATTATCAATATGTATTATTCATGATTATCCACCGGCCCTCAATTTCCATCTGACAGAAGAACTGAATAAAGACTACATTTTGTATTATTCATGATTATTTTTATATTTGTTTTTTTTGTTCCTGATAAAATAAAATAAATATTTCTTTACATTCATGATAATCATAATCATTGACAACCCCCCCCCCCCCACACCTACACCAAAGAAAAAGAAAGAATGACAAAAAGTGGTAATTTACTGCATCAACAACATGAATCAGATAATGTTTTTTTAACTCTCAATTTCACAGTGCTGTGCCAATCAGATTTACATATCAAATTCGAGAAGGGATTTTCAAAAGCGTTACCGTAAACAAAGCCTCAAAGGGTTGGGGGGGTGGATGGGTAAATCATGCGTAGTAATCATCAGCTAGCTCCCTTCCCAAAGAGGATTACAGAGAGGTGACTCGAAGACAACAATAGGAAAATTAGGCACGCAGGCGCAGAGAGGTGATGCTCAGCTAGGGACGGATTAAAAACACAATGGCAAGCTTTAGAAGCGGAATGGCTCTGGAGAGGTGCCTGTCGATAAGAGTTTCAAATCCTTGAATGAGCCTTGTGTGTGTGTGTGCGTGGGGGATACAGGGTACAACTGCATGAAGGATTAGTTGTACTGCAATTCAAAGAAATGGCATATTTTCAAAAGGCAGGTCATCATAATAATTTGATCCCTAAACCCCCAAATACAGTACATAAAAAGCACACAAATCAACCATGTGCAGTCAAACGCATAGTGTCGCAGTCAAAAGCTACAGCACAGATTGAATATCGTAATATCAAGATGGTTTAGGCAGGCTTGTGGAGAAAATAAAAATAAAAATCACTATTGAACTTCGCTAGCAAGCAGAAATGTGATTGAAACCAGAAAGACACACATTCAAAGGAATGGTGTGGGAGAGGTGTACTGCACTGTACAGAAGATAAGAACTTGAAATACCCTGCAGTGCAGTAAATTATCCTGTGTGTGTGTGGGGGCGAGCGAGGGGAGAGCACTGTATATGCCGAAATGTGATACTGTTACAGTACTGTACACGCCTGTGCGTTTCAACAATTTTCAAATGAGACATGCAGCACTGCAAATGCATGTATAAATATGCAAATTTACAATTACTGCGCGCGCACACGCAGACTGTGTACTGACGTAGGTTGAACTGCTAAAGTATTAGATTTCGAAGACAACAGCTCGCGAATGCCCCCCTGAGTTTTTAGACGGTATTGCAGTATTGCAGACAGCGATAATAAAATGCTAATATTACGAGCGCTAAAATACCGCAATATATTCCGGAAAAAAAACCATACTGCATCTGCCCGCGGTTATCAGAGCGCCGCGGATCCGGCCACATTAGGATAAAGGCGGCCGCCACTGTATGCAGTTAGGAAGTCACTGTCACGGTAACTTGTGAAGGGTTATAATATACACAAATCTCTGGGTTGAATTGAACACGACTTAGATATAATAAATATAGTTTATTCCTTAAAAAAGGTGAACACACAAGATTGCACAAATAACATACAGAATATAGCGCTTACATGGGTTGGGGCAATGAAGCAATCAGGTACAGGATTGGCAATTCATCAAGGTAATCAGGATTCTTTCAGATGTTCAAACGAAGACACTGGGCATAGGACTTACACTCGTTTATATGGGGTTTCAGCCCTATCCCTTAACATTGGGTGCCAGGCATTGGTTATCAATTACCTCCACCCAATTACCCCTTGCCACCTCACATGAGAAGCAAGGTAATACCTGCCCACAGGGGTGGGCATTATTCTAATCAGGGGCTCATTTCCCTAGCCCCCCTCCCAAAAGCCTGGCGTTGCCCAGTCTGCCTTTTGGGTCCCATCACAGGAAAATCTTTGTCTCAAGGTGTGAAACACAACACTTTACCCAAGTACCCATGTCCTGCACTTCTTTGTCCTAGCATACACAAGCAGGGTGGGGGAGCCTTTGATTAAGGGGCTTATTGTAGAACACTTGTTGCCCCCTGAGCATTAACATACCATATGGGCCTCTAGCTTTCCCGGGCTTAGAAATACCAGGGATGCAAAGTAACATTTTAATATTAAACATATATTAAAATAATCCGTTCTGTGGGTCTGAGCGGGCTGAAATTTGCCAGGACCTTTGCCATAGTGGCCAAATATCACCCTTCCACGACCCCCAGAACCGGAGATACAAAAAAACAAGTTAAAATCCCCTATTAACTTTAATGCAGGATTCTCTGCTATAAGCTAAAAGAAATCACTGCATTTCACTCTTCCATTGAAATCAATGGCTCCGCCGCTATAGGCTTTTAATGGAGCAACTCTGCCATTGAAGTCAATGGGAAAACCTCATTTTTTACAGTTACCCATACTCCGTCTGGTTGATCGGAGAGGGCTGGAAATTGCCAGGCAGTATTGCCGGAGCAGTGACTACATTCTACCCAAATCCCAGCCCTCTGGTACTCACAGAATCGGAGATATGGGTTTTCACTTTACATACTTTCGGACTTAGCCGTTTCAAAGCCACGCGGTTTTCTTCCATTAGAATCAATATGACTGTCACTGCCATAGGATTCAATGAGACCTCTGCAACCATTGAAGTCAATGGGAAACACACTTTTTCACAGTTAACCGTACTCCGTTCGGTTGAGGGGAGAGGGCTGGAAATTGCTATGCAGTCATGCCAGAGCAGTGACTACATCCTGTCCAAATACCAGCCCTCTGGTCCCCACGGAACCGGAGTTATGGGTTTTCAGTTTCCACTGTTTTCCACTTAGTGCTTGAAAGCCACGCGGCTTTCTCCGCCATTACGGTCAATGGTAGGACCCTCGTGGCTGGCGCGACCCTTTCTCGGCGGCACTAATTGTCGGACCCGGTTGGGGTCGAGTGAGGGGGTTCCTAGGGGCCAGGGGCAAAATGAATTTTATTTCTGGGTGCCCTAGAACAAAAGTTCCCACACCAAATGGACGTGAACTTGACCGAGACCTGATCAAAGCTCTTTTTAGAAATTGTTTCTGCTCTTGCGGTTTTGCGGTCTGGCTGGCTGCCAGCTCGTCTCCGGAGGTCGGCTTCAAGGAATCCCCATTGAAATGCATTACTCCATTCACTTTCAATGGGGAACTGCCGCTCCTCCTCTATGATATTGGGCCCAAACCACTGAAATTCCATTGACTTGCATGGGGCTTCAATGGCGGCCTATGGACGAGCTACAAAATGGAGCCTGAAAAGGCGGGAAAGGGGACAAAAGGCTATAAACACCAAATTAACATTAACCCTTTCCCTCCCGACTGGATCCCAGTGTATGTGGTTGATGCATACACTGTGCAGGTACAAACACCAATAATTGTACCCATACACATTTCTATCACATAGAACACAGTTTGCCCTGAGGCAGGGGAATAAAAATACATTAATTCCCTCTAAATGTGGGAATAGGATAACCAAGGGACGTACCTTTTGGTTGTGAAGCAGGGGAACATATGTATTATGAGTACATTTCGGGTTAACCCCTCACTTCCCAGACGGTGGGAGGGGGTGCCTAAAGGGGGTGACCCCTTTATTACTCGCTTGGCACCCCTCCCCGTCACAGTCACCAGCTCTCCCCTTCAGAGAAACAACATCGGAGGACTGGAGGACTATGTCTCTACTGCGAAGTGTCGGGTCACCTGGTGCTTCACTGTCCCACGAAGCCGGGAAACGCCAACACCCAATGAGGTATGTGGGGATCTCATTGGGTACAATTTCCTCTTCCCCTTCTACTAAGAAAGGTCTACCTATGAGGGTCATGCTTTCGATCTTCCTTGAGGGTCCTGGCTTTCTAACTCCTGCCTCTGCCTTCATCGATTTCGGGTCTCGGGGAAATTTTGTGGATCAAGATTTCGCTACTAAACGTAAGATTCCTCTGGTCAAGAAGTCGGTTCCAGTCGGTCTGGAGGCTATTGATGGACGTCCTCTCCAGCCAGCCTTTATCTCATTGAAAACTCCTACTCTTACTCTCTCCACTATAGACGGTCACAAGGAGGAGATCTCACTTGACATTATCCACTCACCCTCCGTGCAGGTAATTCTGAGCTTCCCTTGGCACCAACAACACAACCCTCTTATAGACTGGACAGACAAGAAACCTATACGATGGGGTTTTGCCTCTGAAGTTACTCCTGTTCCCCCGGTACAACTTATCGCTGGTGTAGAGACTAGTGTTCCTGCCAAACCCACGCTTCCTGAAGTATATGCGGATTTCATTGATGTCTTTGATAATGTCCGTTCTGAATTTCTTCCCCCTTACCGTCCTTATGATTGCCCCATCAATCTCCTGCCTGGTACCATCCTTCCTAAAGGTAGATCTTATCCTTTGTCCCTTCTCGAGACTAAAGCTATGTCTGAATATATTTAGGAAAACTTAAAGAGAGTGTGACAGATTGAGGGACTCGCGCTTCCCAGCGTGTCCCCGTCACCTCTGTTTCCACTGCCTCTAGCCCTCCCACTTCCCGGTGTACTCACTCTCCCCCTTCCTTTCCTCGTGGCCGTTCGTCTGTGGTGCGGTTGGCATACCCTGACGCGCATTCAGGTCACGTGCGTGTTCTCCGCAATGTGCACGCGCGTTCGCAATCACTTGTTCCCCTCCGTGGCACTCGCGGCCCCAGGCGTGTCTCTATTCCCCCAGCCTCCACATTATCTTGCTCCTCCGCTTCTCCGTCCCTCTCTCTCTAATTGCCGAGTGACCCCGCGGCGCTGCGTCCCTCACGCTCTGTGACACGCGCGGTGCACGCGCATAGTACTCTTACAGAGGGCTCGCGCACACGCTCCAGTTATCTGCCGTCCCTAAACTCTAGCTCCGCCCCCCATGGCTTACAAGCCATATCTCTTCATTATTCCCCTGTCTCCTCCCCTGCACTCTCAGACCTAACCCTGCAAACTCTCCCTCAACCCTCTGCTCCTCCTCTCTCCCTTTTTGGTTCTCCTTCCTTTATAACCCCACTCTGTCCTCTTACTCATTGCTCTGCATAGCTTTCCTGTGGCTCCTGTGTGTGCAGTGTCTATGCCTAGCTCCCTTGTTTGTTTCAGCGCTGGTTCCTGTCCCTGCTCCTGTTTGGATTCCCCTGGCTTGAACTTATTCTGCTTACGGACTTCACTACGCTGCTTTCTCCAACCCTTGAACTCTGGCACACGGACATTACTATCCGATCTCTGGCACCCCGGACTCTGCAAGTATACGTTAACCCTTTCTTACCAGGCCCGGCAACGCATTACCACACTCCGGGCACGCCCTCACTGCTGTGGGTGCGTGTTATACCCTTACCCACCTCAGTACTGGGGACTGGCCAAGTCTGCGGGCATACAGGCATTACATTATGCAGAGCCCAACAAATGCAGACCCCCCTGAGGTGGGCCAAGGTGTTTCCGTGGAACATTTGCAATTTGTAAGTTACCAACTTACCAGTGTGACACAACAACTTGCCAATTTGTCTCTCCGGGAAATCCCAGTTGCCCCGTCACCCCCAGTTCCTGTGACTATAAATAATCCAGGACCATGTATACCACCTCTCAACCGGTACGATGGGGACCCCCTTGCTTGCCGAGGATTCCTGAATCAATGCGAAGTGCAGTTCGAGATGTCCCCCTCCCTCTTTCCTACGGGTCGTACCAAGGTGGCCTACATTTATGCCTTACTCACCGGCGACGCACTCGCTTGGGCTTCTCCTCTCTGGGAACACAAACCTGAATTAACCCAAGACTACCCTAAATTCAGGCGTGAGTTTCAACAGGTGTTTGACACCCCAGCACGTAGGGAAACTGCTGCTTTTTCTTTGTTCCATATCACGCAGGCTCGTAGGTCAGCTGCAAGATACGTGGTGGAGTTCCGCACCATCGACGCAGAGACCCAATGGAACGACGAAGCTCTTGCCGCAGCATACTGGCACGGTTTGTCCAAAACTCTAAAGGATGACCTCGCAGCTCATGCTCGGCCGTCTTCCCTTGAAGAACTCATTAATCTCAGCATCCGAATGGATCAGCGCACCCAGGAACGACGCCACGAGCTTCACTGTTCCCGTTCTCTCCCGCTTCTGTCTGTTTCTCATAGGTCGCCTCCTCCGGCCTTCCCTACGTTGGATGCTCCTGAACCGATGCAAATTGGTAGCCAACAACCTCGGGCTGCTGAGAAAGCATGACGTCGTGAGGAGGGTCGCTGCCATTATTGCGTTTCTCCAGAGCACCAGCTCCGAAACTGTCGCCTGAAGCCGGGAAGACGAGAACGCCCAGTAAAGGTAGAGGAGCTTCTACTGGGTACTATCTCTGCCTGCCCCTCTCTCCCTAAGGAATTGCGTAAAAAGCTTTTGCTCCCTGTAACGCTGGCGGTCCTGATCTTCAAATAGAAGTGAAAGCTTTCATTGACTCTGGTCCCGGTGGTAACTTTCATGATCACTCCTTCGCCTGCAAGAACCGAATTCCACTGGTCAAGAAAAGATCGCCCATTGGCCTGGAGGCTATCGATGGATGTCTGCTTCAGCCAGCTTTCATCATTTGGGAGTCCATTCCACTTACCCTGACCACCGCGGATGGCCATAATGAGGTAATGGTCTTCGATGTCTTTCACTCCCCTACTGTCCAGCTTATTCTAGGATTGCCATGGCTGCAGCTACACAATCCGCGTATAGATTGGACCGATGTGTTACCCATCCAATGGACTACCACTTCAGAGAAGACGGTTACTTCCCCTCCTGCTGCCGTGCTCGCTGGCCTGGACACCACTTCCTCTAACTCGTCCGCTCTGCCGATGGTGTATCACGAGTATTTAGATGTCTTCAACAAAGTACAAGCTGAGGTATTGCCTCCCCATCGCCCCTACGATTGTCCTATTGATTTAATTCCAGGAACTATTCTCCCTAAGTCCAAGTCGTATCCCTTATCTGTGCCAGAGACAGAAGCTATGACAACTTATATCCAAGAGAACCCGGAGAAAGGATTCATCCGCAACTCTACCTCCCCCGCCGGAACAGGCTTTTTCTTCGTGAAGAAGAAGGATGGCTCCCTAAGACCTTGTATCGACTTTCGTGGTCTTAACAAAATTACGGTAAAGAACCGATACCCTCTCCCTTTAATTTCTGAACTCTTCGACCTTCTACAAGGAGCTATATTCTCCAAACTTGATTTAAGAGGGGCCTATAATCTTATTCGAATAAGATACTTCTCTTCCCTTCATGCTAGAAGTTGACGCCTCCGATGTGGGTGCCAGGGCAGTACTCTCTCAGAGATTCACTCCACAGGAAAAACTCTATCCGTGTGGATTCTTTTCTCGGAAGTTCACTTCGACTGAGAGAAATTACGATGTTGGGAACCGTGAGCTATTGGCCATTAAATTGGCTCTCCGGGAATGGAGGCATCTTCTTGAGGTTACCAAGGAGCCTATAGCCATCCTCACTGACCACAAAAACTTACTGTATATTGAGGGGGCTCGTCGATTAGGATCCCGTAAGGCTGGTTGGGCACTGTTCTTCTCTCGATTCAATGATACCATTTCCTATATTCCCGGCACCAAAAATATTAAGGCCGATGCTCTCTCTCGCCAGTTCACTACGGAGAACGACTCTTATGAATCCTCTGAATCAATTCTCCCCTCCAAATGTATAATTTCCACCAATAATTTCGATGTTTTGGATGAAATTAACAAAGCCCAGGTACACATTCCCAGGAGATTTAGGGTGCCAGAGGGACGCTTGTACGCAGCTTCACATTTTCGCCACAAGATACTACTTTGGGGGCATTTTTCAAGATCGGCCGGTCATCCAGGCTTCAAAAGGACAGCAGATCTTATCAAACGGACGTTTTGGTGGCCTAAGATGAACAAGGACATTTTCAACTTCACCAGTGCTTGTCCGGTCTGTGCCTAGACCAGTCCGCCCGTCACAAACCCTCTGGTCTCCTCATGCCCCTCCCCATTCTGGAGCAACCTTGGAAACATATCTCTATGGACTTTATTGTGGAACTCCCCAATTCTAAAGGGATGAATACCATCCTTGTTGTAGTAGATAGGTTTTACAAGCATTTACACTTTATACCCCTCAAGGGTCTTCCTAACTCAGCTACTTTGGCCGACATTTTTTCTAAAGAAATTTTCAGATTACACGGTGTACATGCGGTTGGCATACTCTGACGCAAGTTCAGGTCACGTGCGCGTTCTCCGCAATGTGCGTGCACGTTCGCAATCACTTGCTCCCCTCTGCGGCACTCCTGCCCCCCGGCGTGTCTCAATTCCCCCAGCCTCCACATTACCTTGCTCCTCCGCTTCCCCGTCCCTCTCTCCCTCATTGCCGAGCGACCCCATGGTGCTGCGTCCCTCACGCTCTGTGACACGCGCAGTGCACGCGCATAGTACTCTTACAGAGGGCGTGCGCACACGCTCCAGTTATCTGCCATCCCTAAACTCTAGCTCCACCCCCCGTGGCTTACAAGCCATATCTCTTCATTATTCCCCTGTCTCCTCCCCTGCTCTCTCAGACCTATCCCTGCAAACTCTCACTCAACCCTCTGCTCCTCCTCTCTCCCTTATTGGTTCTCCTTCCTTAATAACCCCACTCTGTCTTCTTACTCATTGCTCTGCATAGCTTTCCTGTGGCTCCTGTGTGTGCAGTGTCTATGCCTAGCTCCCTTGTTTGTTTCAGCGCTGGTTCCTGTCCCTGCTCCTGTTTGAATTCCCCTGGCTTGAACTTGTACTGCTTACAGACTTCACTACGCTGCTTTCTCCAACCCTTGAACATTGGCTTAAGGACATCACTACGCTGCCCTCTCCAATCCTTGAACTCTGGCACACGGACATTACTATCCGATCTCTGGCACCCCGGACTCTGCAAGTATACGTTAACCCTTTCTTACCAGGCCCGGCAACGCATTACCACACTCCGGGCACGCCCTCACTGCTGTGGGTGCGTGTTATACCCTTACCCACCTCAGTACTGGGGACTGGCCAGGTCTGCGGGCATACAGGCATTACAGAGAGGCTTTGTTAGGACTTCTTCCTCTCCAGCTGGGGCTGGGTTCTTTTTTGTTAAGAAGAAAGATGGCTCTATCTGCCCATGCATAGGCTATAGAGGTCTTAACAAAATAACCCTGAAGAACCGTTACCCCTTGCCGCTCATTTCAGAACTGTTTGATCATCTACATGGTTCTTCCATTTTTTTCTAAACTCGATCTCCGTAGGGCCTACAATCTCATATGCATACGACAAGGGTACGAATGGAAGATGGCCTTCAATACTCGAGACAGCCATTACGAATATTTGGTCATGCCTTTTGGGCTCCGTAATACCCCAGCTGTCTTTCATGAATTCATGAATGATATTTTTCGGGATGCCCTCAACATTTTTGTAATTGTCTACCTCTATGATATACTTATCTCCAAATTAGTTCTCTCCCGTCTTCGCGAGAACCATCTCTATGCCAAGATGGAGAAATGTATTTACCACCAATCTTCCACTTCCTTCTTGGGCTACAATATCTCTGACAAGGGCTTCTCCACAGATCCCAATAAACTCAAGGCAGTTGTAGATTGGCCACCACCCACTTCTCTCAAGGCAATTCAGTGGTTCCTTGGCTTCGCCAATTATTACTGTAAATGTAATTTTCCACCACAGTGGCTCCCATCACCGCCCTGACGAAGAAAGATACGGACACTTCTTCCTGGTCTCCTGAAGCACACCAAGCCTTTGAAACTCTCAAAAAAGCATTGGTCTTCGCTCCCATCTTACACCATCTGGACCCTAAACTCCCTTTCACTTTGGAAGTAGACGCCTCGGATATTGGAGCTAGAGCCATACTCTCACAGAGACAGTTCCCTCAGGATAAGCTACACCCCTGTGGGTTTTTCTCAAAAAAAATCTCTCCCGCGGAGCAAAACTACGATGTTGGCAACAGAGAACTCTTGGCCATCAAGCTTGCTCTGCAAGAGTGGAGACATCTTTTGGAGGGCACTGAAAACCCGATTTCAATCCTCACGGACCATAAAAACCTCTTATACATCGAGGGTGCTTGTTCCCGCCAGGCTCGCTACGCGCTGTTCTTTTCCAGATTCAACTACATAATTTCCTACATCCCTGGTACCAAGAATCTAAAGGCCAATGCCTTATCCCATTAATTCGTCAGTGAAGACAAATCTGAAGACATTCCTGAGACCATATTACCCACCAAATATGTCATCTCGGCTAAGTCTTTCGACGTGCTGGAAAAGATCCTGGAGACTCAGACGCTCATTCCCGAGGGTATGGAGGTGCCGGAGGGCTGCTTTTATGCTGCACCTCAATTTCAGCAGAAAATCCTTGAGTGGGGTCACTCCTCTAAGTCTGCCGGTCACCGTGGTACAAAGAGAACTTCCTATCTAATCAGACGCACCATTTGGTGGCCTAATATGCTTAAGGATATCAAAGAATTTATGAGCTCATGTTCCACCTGTGCCTGGAACAAGTCCGTCCGCAATAAGCCGTCTGGTCTGCTTCGCCCCTTACCCATACCGGACCGACCGTGGCCCCAGCTCTCAATGGACTTTATTGTCGAGCTTCCTGTCTCTGGTGGGATGAATACTATTCTCGTTATTGTTGATAGGTTTTCCAAACAGGCCCATTTCTTTCCCCTCAAGGGTCTTCTTAATTCTGCCACTCTAGCAGACATTTATATCAAAGAAATATTTCGTATTCACGGAGTTCCACTCACTATTGTATCCGACCGGGGATCATAGTTCGTCTCAAAGTTTTGGCGTGCCTTTGCTCAAAGATTGGATATCACTCTTCTTTTTCATTTGGGTACCATCCCCAGACAAACAGACACACCGAAAGAATAAACCAGTCATTAGAGCAATATCTGCAATGCTTTATCTCTGATGCACAG
Organism: Ascaphus truei; assembly: GCA_036426205.1. Lineage (NCBI taxonomy): Eukaryota > Metazoa > Chordata > Amphibia > Anura > Ascaphidae > Ascaphus > Ascaphus truei. The sequence continues at coordinate 259,024,820 of CM071569.1, read as the reverse complement.
GATAACTGGGTGGAACTACTTCCATGGGCCGAATTCGCCCATAACTCCCTTAGAAACGAGTCCACCCAGGTGTCACCCTTTTTTATAAATTATGGGTTCCACCCAGCACGTCTTCCTATTTCTTCCAATCCTTCTGGAGTCCCAGCAGCAGATTTAGAGTAAACTCGCTCCAAAATTCTTGGAAAAAAAACAAAAGTACTCAGACAAAAGACTCAGGCGGATCGCCATCGCCGTAAGGCACCCAAGTTTAGGCCAGGAGACAAAGTGTGGCTTTCATCCAAGAACATAAGATTGAAGACACCTACACTGAAACTGTCTCCAAGAGTCCTGGGTCCGTTTACCATTCTCAGACAGGTCAATCCCGTGGCTTACCGCTTGCAACTGCCTCAGTCTATGAGAATCCCATCAGTCTTCCATGTCTCATTGTTAAAACTTGTTTTTCAAAGTTCTCAGTTCCCTGACATCTCGCCCAGACCTCCACCTATCATCGTACAGGGTCAAGATGAATTCAAGATCCAATCCATAATCGATTCTAAATACTCCAGAGGAGTTGGTCCAATGTTGTGCCTCGTTCGCTTGAAATTCTGGTCTTCCTATCTTTCGACTTTATCACTACTCCCCCCCCAGCACCATAATTCGCTAACAGGTGTGGAAATAGCATAGATTTCCCTCGTATAGCTGGAAAGGCTTTAGATCGGAGGAATGCTCATGGATACCTCTTCATCAAATTCACGCTCCCGGCTTTTTGAGGCGGTTCCACGCCAGGTTCCCACACAAGCCTTATGGGAATCGTCCTGAGACCGACCCTCAAGGGGGGGGGGGGGGGTACTGTCAGGAATCAGGGAACATGTCCTTTACGTGTTCCCTCCTTACCTGTCTCTGCACAGACCTCCGCTCTAGCACCAGCGCGTGCGCGCACCCCATGCACCCCATGCGTGCGCGCATGCACGTGCATCTCTTCTAGTGCTGCCACGGAGCTTATCTCCTCCCCCGGATGTGCCGCTCTTCTCTCATGCGCGGCGCTCTCACGTGACGTCATGCACCGCTCCCCAGCTGCAAGGCAACTAATCTTGTGCCACTTGTCTCCTGCAGCCTATCGTGGCTCCCGCTGGGGCCGTGCCTCCGCTCCGCCTCCTGTCCTATTGGCCCACGCCAGCTACCTATACTCTGTTCATGCTCAGAGTCATTGCTGAGCATAACTTGTTGTAGCCTTGTGCTCCTGTGTCTGTTGTGCCTTGCTCTTGTCTCACTCTCTCTTCCAGTTTTTGGATTCTACGTGTACCGACCCGGCTTAATTACTGAACCCCTTCTGGATACCGATCCCGGCTTACCCTCGACTACGTGTATCTCTCCAACCCAGACCACGGTTCTGCGGACTTCTACGACTCTGATATCTCCAACCCCAGACCACGGCTTAACGGACTTCCACTATTCTGACCTCTCCATCCCAAGACCTTGGCAAGTATTTGGACCATCCCAATCTCTCCAACCCAGACCCAGATACGTTGACAATCCGCCTGCCAGGCACGCTTTCACTGCTGTGGGTGCGTGGTTCTATACTACCCCACCTCAGTACCGGAGCCCTGTCTTGTTCGTGGGTAGCGCAAGCATTACAATTATGAAGAGGTGATGGTATCTGTGGTTCTCTGGGCTACCCACAAATACGGGATGTAACAGGGCCTTTCCCCTGTGTAAAAAGGCTTCCAAAACAGTTAATTTCATCAGGACATAATTGACCAGTCTCCACCTGGCTCATCAAGCATGTTTAAAAGTGTGATGCACAAACTGTCGAGGGTCACTTGAGCACAGGACTGTGCTGCCAGAGAGAGCCCCAGGAACAGATCTCACTAGCACTGAGAAATTGTGTGCTACCAGAGAGGGATCCCAGGGAAACAGACCTTCTATTCCAGGATACAGTGGACCCTGGAACCTGCCAGAGGGTACACACCATGGACACCAACCCAGACCAGGACTTATATAAAGAGCCCCCAGCTTACAGCTACCTCTTTGGACTTTGGGGTGAGAGGTTGGTAAGAGGCCTAGCCTCCCAGCACTGCAGATAGGGACTGGGAAGTGTGAGTTAGCCCTTACAAAAGGGATAGACCTGTTTCATTTGTTTTGTATGCTGACATGAACCTGTACTGTTTAAAGTCGTGGGCTAAATAAAATCAATATTTATTTTCCCTTAAACTACATCTCCCTGGTTATATCTCTGCACTTGTCTCCTACACTGCCCATTTTAAAGCCTGTTTTGATATCATTTTCCTTCCTGAGTTATCCTGAGTTATACTGCCCCCTTTACTCAGTACCCAGTCCCAAATATATCCCTAAATGCCCCTATGTTCTGCCCATGACACCCACCTTTCCTCCTGCTTTATTACCTCCTCTCACTCACGCCTACAAGACTTTTCATGTGCTGGCCTCTCTCTGAAATTCCCTACCACACACCATCAGACTCCTCACCATCATTCCGACATTTAAAAAGTCCCTGAAAACTCACCTTTTCAAAGAAGATTATCTGGCAGACCCCTAACATCCACCCCCTCCCTCCTCCAACTCTACTGGAATCAGCTGTGCGGCTGGACTAAACTTCACGTTGACATCCCCTAAAATCCTCACCCCTGAACCTTAATGGTATCAGCTGTGCAGCTGGACCATACTCCACCCTGAGAACTACTTAGTTCCACAATGAGTAGCCACTTTACCTTTTGTTTCAACATTTCCCCCTATTCCCTTATTCGCTCTAGAGTGTAAGCTCTCACGAGCAGGGCCCTCATTACCTTTTGTATCTGTTTGCGCTTGTTTGTCCTTATTTGATATGTCATTCTGTTTATGTAATATACAGAACTCTGTACTCCCATTGTACTGCGCTGCGGAATATGTTGGCACTTCACATATAAACAATAACTATATGTAATTTTACGAGTTTGCCTCAATGGCATATTCAAGGGTTTGGTAAAGCCAGACCAAATCTCATATGGACAGTACTTAATGAATACAGCGAGCTGCAAATCTGGGCAAGAACACATGCTTGCAGATCCAACTGAAATGCCATTGTTGCCATTAGGCCCCGTAGACTGTACCCCTGTGGGTGCCCAAAGACGTAGCCACTATGTCCTTAGAGTGCTTGTTTCCTAGGCGAGATCTTTAAAACCTACCCTGTTGGTGGTCCTTAAGGACTGGACGTGGCTCCCCTGGGCAGCATCCTGTCTTTAGAGTGCTTGTTTTCTAGGTTACATTGTAATACAGGCATATGGAAGAGGAGGACTCCTTCTCTTCTGTTTCTGGGTTAAGGGACACTGTGGTTACGTGATCGTGGTTTGCCCATAGGGGCCGTGGCACCTTGGTCCAGCATCACCTCTGACAGTGCTAAAAGTCTGTACTTTTGCACGAATTTTTTTTTTTTGCCGACAAACTCATAATCTCACTGATTTTGGTCAATAGGGAGTGATGTCTCTATAATTCAGAGTAAGGCAAAAAAAAATTACAAATGTAAATGTATTATTTCATTGAGGGTCATTTGCTGGCAAAGTAACCAAATATATATATAAAATAAAATAAATTTACACCTATAATTCGTATAATAGAAAATTATATTTGCAGTGATTGTCTGTAGTGTTTAGTATGACTTTTTTTGTTTTGCATTGCAAGGTTTACCAACTGAAATACCAAATACACAGCAAAAAAATTATTATTCAAAATTCATTGCTGGTTTGTGGATACTGCAAAACAAGAAATGTTTTGTCCATTAAATATGGTGCCAGATACTGGCTCAGCGTGATAAAACAAGGCAGAGAGCCAAAGATGAAGTAATACTGCAATTACATTACCAACACATTTTTGTTTGGGCTGCAGAACAAGCAAAATGCAGCCCAAAGAACTTAATTAAATGTTTTAATGAATAAAGAAGAGAATACACTGTTCAGCAGTAGGCTTAAAGTCTTACATATATCTTTATTTTTATTCTCTTTTAAAGTTATTTGTAACACACCATTGGTATAAAGATTATATTTCAGCTCAACATTTGTTAAATCAATAACATGCCATCAATAGCCTTAAAGTTTTAGACAACACAATTCAGTAACTTTGCACATACTGACGGTTACTCATTCCCCTTTTATCCTACACCACTAGTGTTACCAGCCCACTAGTACAGTGCTATGGGATCTCTGTAGCACTACCTTATTGATATAATGTTAGTTAAGATATTATTTATTGTATTAGTTGGTTATAATAAACATCCTATTAACTACATTAAGTGCCCCAATTGATATTTAGCCATCTCATTTTGCCTATTTAAATGGTGTTGTATATGGTGTTGGTGTTGTATATATTCTACTCGGCCAGACATCTGGGTAATAATGTCTCAGGTGCTGGAACTGAGGGATCTAGGCTGGAGATTATCTGCGGCCTGATTTCTGCCGCCTTTCCTGCTAATTAGAAAGCAGGTATTTAAAGCTGGTTTCCTGCTTCTTTGGCCCCCTCCCCAAGAGCCTGGAGACAAGACTGCTGCTAGGAAAAGGGGAGATCCTTTCCCCCTACAAGGGTAAATCATTTATGTCCTATGTTCATCTGTAAAGTTGCTTACTTTATTTGTTGGAAGTGAACAAGCCGCCCAATCCTAGTCAGGGAAATCCTTTGTTTATTTATTGCTCAGTTGAGCAGGGTTTTGTTTCGTACGTATTTTCAATGTATTGCAGTCCCAGTGCCAGGGACTGAATAAAACAGGCAGGAGCTTGATTAAAGAAACATTGCATTACGTCTCATCGATTTTCTACCCTAAAAGACTCTGTTCTAGTGGGCCCGGACAGACAGCGGAGCCACCTGAGGAAGCCATTTGTCACAGCATATATATTTGTATGAAGAAGTCGCCATCTTTGTGTGACGAAACGCGTTAGGACGACGGCATTACATCATCACGCATGAGCTCAACGAGGCCGAATTCTGCTCAGAGTGAGTTTGAGGCCGCAGAATTTGAATATCCCCTGCATGAAGGACTCTCAGTCAATCTTACCGGGACGCTCTTCGAATTGAGTGCCCAGCGGACCTGCCTCACATCCACTGTGTGAGGACTGCCAGGACTGAGACTCCCTATCGAGAGAACTGCTAGCTGGTGATGTATTCACACACTGCTGTTTTTAGCTCTATCCTTGTGAGTGCACCTGTTTCCCCTTCCTCCCTCTTCATTAAATGTTATAACTTTTTACACTATGGGGCATTTTGTATATACAGTATGTATGTATGTATGTATATGTGTACAGGCAGTCCTCGGTTATCCGACACAATGCGTTACTCAAAATGGCGTTGTAAAGCGAAACCCGTTTTCCCATAGGAACACTGTTTAAATGAAAGGTTCCGTTCCTGAAGGCATTTTTAACACTAAAATACACAAAATATTTTATGCAGGCAATAAGATATGCAGCACACACAAATTATATAGTGTATATACTGTATTATATATATAATATAACATAATAAATAATATATTATATAGTATAATATAATATTATATAGTATAATATTATAAATACGATCTTAGGACGCTTTGCAACGTTGTTTATGTGAAAGTGTATATATATATATATATATATATATATATATACACACAGCGGTAGGTGGTCCCGTGGGATCCGACGGCGGAGCACTGCAACTGTGAACAAGGGGAGCTACAAACCAGTTATACAGTAGTTTAAAAATGATTTATTTGGTGGTCATGGGGAGTACAAACGAACACTCTGACGCGTATCAAATATAAAGTGACGTGTGTCCTGAAACGCGTCAGAGTGTTCGTTTCTACTCCCCATGACCACCAAATAAATCATTTTTAAACTATAACTGGTTTGTAGCTCCCCTTGTTCACAGTTGCAGTGCTCCGCCGTCGGATCCCACGGGACCACCTACCGCTCATTCATGTTACTGGCGTGATGCACGCACTCATCCATAGTCTGAGCAGCTGTTCCACTGAGGCTCCCAAACAGAACTGTTTATTACAAGGTATGTACTTTGGCTTACTGGGGATTTAGACAGTGTCTTTATGGTATATATAGAGTTCTGTGTTACTCCTCCAGTATTACCTGTACACCTGCTTGCCTATATACCATATAAGTCTCATACAGCTCAATATATGCTCAAGTGACTGGATAAACTGTGATCAACGGTTTACTCAATTGTATACCATGAACAGCTGAGCCCTGAAGACTGGGATTATATCCCATACACACAACATATATATACACACATACACAACGTTGCAAAGCGTCGTAAGAGCGTTGGATAAGCCATTTTGGCGTTGTAAAAATGAATATAGGTATGCATTGCATAGCGTTGGCTAAGCCATTCGTTGTAAAGCGAAGCGTTGTAAAATGAGGACTGCCTGTATATAATATATATATGTAGCCCATCTACTCCCCCCTAAGTGAGATTGGGGGTGGTATGCTCTTTTCAGCTACTCTGGTGCTGTTTCTTGACCTGCTGGTAACAGGAGGGCTGAGCGCTCCGCGGTGATGTGGGGAGAAAACAGGACAGGAAGGACAGGTTACCTTGATCTCTCTGGTGCAGTGCCTCCAGCCAGCAAGGATCCCCTGTAGATATTCAAGGGATGGACCCCTACTGACACTCCTTCATTCTCAGAGACAGAAACACACAGCATATCTTTTCTGTTCTTTATTGACAGGCAGCTCCAGTATAGAGAATAGCAGGGTTCACAGGTTTCTCATCATCCTCTGCCTATTTCTCTCCATGTTCTCTAACTTAGAGCTCTGCCCTAAGCAGCATAATTCCCCTCCCTCCCAGCCACTCATGGGTGGGAGGGAGAGACCTCTCTCTTTCTTCTATTTGCTCACTCCAATCCTTCCAGAAGTCAATTGAACTAATTTGGGAGGATGTCACAATTTTAGTACATCTTTGGGGAGTGTCTCTGACTCATAGCAAGCCAGAGCCGGATACAGATTGGCCCACACACACCAGGGGGCGTTCCAACCAATATCCACCCCTCAGATTGACATTCTCAGAAGTTGCTAGGCCTGCCCTTGAATACTGATGGCATCATTCAAGGCTGTAACACACACACAGGCCTAAAGAAGGAAGTAACCTTTCCACTGCCTGCACTAACAGGACTGACAGAGAAAAGGCCCAGAGAAAAAGGAGTAACTGCCGGCAGGCTATGTTACATATATATATATATGCGTGTGTGTGTATATATTGTGACAAACGCCCATCTTTTCTAGCGCTGACGTCTGTCTGGGCTCTTCACGAAACAGTCTTCTAGGGTTAATTAAAGAAATAACAGGATAATACAAAGCTACTTTGCTTAACTCTTGCTTTATTTTCATCCCACTAAGGCAGCGGTGTGCAAATTGGGGAGCGCGACACCCAGGGCGGCACGAGACTGCCTGCGGGGGGGTGCGCGGTTTACAGAGGCCCCGAAGGCACTTAAATTAAGTGCCTGGGGAGCTGCAGGGCCTCTGTAAACCTTTACTTACCTTGACTCCACACGCGTTTCCATGGCAACATGGCATCAAATGACGCCACAAGGTAATGTGCCATCGCCGGAGCCAAGATAAGTGGGGGTGAGGGGGGGGCGCGGGGTGAGGTGACCGCCGGCAGGGAATAAAGTTTGCGCCCCCCTGCACTAAGGGACTGCAGCTTTAACAGGTATAAGTAGGAGGCACTGTGGAATGGACCCTTTTGCACTATTCCTGCAGAAAGCTGCCTAATATCTTGGGACTATGTGACTATATATATATATATATATATATATATATATAGATATATATATATATATATATATATATATTATATATATATATATATATATATATCTATTATAATATATACACAGAGATAAACAGCAGGCACTTCCAAGGCTTCAGAAAGGCAGGTGCTTGTTCAATAAATCGATAGTGAACCAAGTGTCCCCTAGGAGACAAGAACAGCACTCAGGATATGATGCAAAAAATGTATTGAAAACAACAAACAGGCACAACGTCCAATGTTGGACTTGTTTGTGCCTGTTTGTTGTTTTCAATACAATTTTTTGCATCATATCCTGAGTGCTGTTCTTATCTCCAAGTGGGACACTTGGTTCACTATATACATATATATATATATATATATTATATATATATATAATATATATATATATATAATATTATATATTATATATATGAACAAAAGGTGGCACTGAGTGCTCATTTGCATGTCATTTCCCAGAATCCCTTGCTGCAGTGGAAGCGCTGTATGCTGGGAGATAATGGGGAAAGACAGGGTTGCAGACCTGTCTAAGACATGCAAATGAACATACAGTAATATTTACAGTTGCTATATATATATACATACATACATACATACATACATACATACATACGAAAAAAGATAAGATAGCGCACGGTGGTAGAAACCACAGGAGAAACAGAACTCCACAGATAATAAAGTGTGGAAATGTGGATCACCCCATACAAGTAAAGTCCCGTATTAGGTTGCAGCTGCGGTTCAAAGGCATAAGTGTAACTCTCAGGCAGACACAAATACTGAAAAACGTTCATGGATTCTCCTAGTATAGCTGGGCATCCCGCGAGGTCATCACCTAATGCTTGATGCTTATTATTATTATTATTATTATGCTCGTATTTATTTATTTGTAACAACATGTATATAGTGCTCTTATCCAGGGCACTGTACAGTACATTAGTTAGTAAAACAATGGTGGGCTTACATATAGAACATTTCATGTGATGGGCATAGAGTACTTGTTAAGATGTCTTTGTGGTGGGCAGGGATGGGGACCTTATGATCGGGCTATGGGTTAGGTGTATTGAGATCTTGCTTGGTTGGTAGGCAGAGTTTGGGTCAGGTCTCTGGATTTAGTCTTGTTGGTGGAATTGTGATGGGTCTGACAGTGGGGACAGTGGAGATGATTGGATCAGTGAGGTGTGTGACTGGAGGGTTTTGGAGAAACTTTAAGAAGGGTGAGTGTAAGTAAGATTATGGGCATTGAGGAGGGTGGGGTGAGGGAGGGGATGGGATAGGAGGTTAACAGGTGATCATGGAATGTGATGGAATGCGATGGAGAAGAGATGAGTTTTGAGTTGGCTTCTGAAGATAGTTAGGGAGGGGGCAGATTGAATGTGGTGTGGGAGCTTGTTCCAGCAGTGGAAGGGGGCAGGTAAGGCAAATAAACAGAAACGAGAGAGGTCACAGGGGACTTGGGGAGGGGGGGTGGAGTGAACGTTGTGGCAGTCAGGGAGCATGGAGGACAGGAAGGGGTCTAGTGAGAGATGGGTGCTGCAAGGTAAGGGGGAGGGCAAGACCATGGAGAGATTTATAGACCAGGGAGAGGAATTTGATGAGATAATGTTGTTGCATGAGTGGAGTTGGGAGACAAGAGGGGTGGCGTGGACAGAGTGGAGGAGATTGAGAAGTCTACGGGCTGCATTATTTTTTATTTGTTTTAGGGGTATGGAGGAAAATAGAGGAGGAGAAAAAAGAGAATAGTGTTACAGTAGTCGAGATGAGTGAAGATGAAATGGATGAGAAGTTTGGCCAAGGAGAGGGAAATTAGTGGACAATTTTTTCTTATGTTGTATAGGCATTAGCGACAGGCGGTAATGTTGAAGGTGATGTGTTGCGAAGGAAGGGTCAAAGGTGACTCCAAGGTTATGAGCAGAAGGGGAGGGGGAGATGGTGAGGGGTGGGGAAAGGAGATGGTGGGGTTTGGGGTGGATGGGAAGGTAGAGGAAACAGGAAAGTAAAAAGTTCAAACTTAGCTGGGTTAATTTGTAGGAAGTGGGAGGAAATGGCAGAGAGGTAGACGGAAATATGGGTGGAAAGTTGGGGTGAGAATAGTGGGAAGGAGAAGTAGATTTGGATATCATCTGCAAGCAAATGGATGTTAAATCCATGGGAGCAATTGAGGTCAAAAAGGGGAGCAGTGTATAAGGAAAAGAGATGACCAAGAACGGAACTGGTGGGCAGAGAGGATGAATTGTTGGGGGTGATAAAGCGGTGGGAGAGGTAGGATGAGAACCATGAGAGGGCGGTGGCAGTGATGCTATGGTTGGTGAGGCTGGAGATGAGACTGAGGTGATCGACTATGTCAAAGGCTAAAGGGAGGTTGAGGAGGATGGGGGTGGAGGAGAGTTTGGAGTGGGAAGCTAGGGAGAGAAAGTTGTGAAAAGTGAATGGTGAGGAGGGCAGTTTCAGTCGAGAGTGAGGGACGAAAGCCAAACTGGACAATGGGAATGAGGAATGGGTGTGGATGACGGTGCAGAGTTGGTTGTGAACAATTCGGTTTAGGAGTTTGGAGAAAGGGCGAAAGTTGGAGGGGAGGGCAGGATTGAGAGTTTTTTTTGATGAGAGGGATAACAACATCAGTTTTGAAGGGCTCTGGGTATTGTCTGCTGGATAGGGAGAGGTTGAAGGAGGTGAGATAGGGGAGAAGTGGGAGGAGGGAGTGTAGAATGAGGTCAGAAAGGGATAAAATGGAATGGGAGTGTTTGATGATTGAGAGGAGATCATTGTCAGAGGTTGGGAAGGAGTGGTAGATAGAAGGGTGGTAGACAGAGGGGGTGCTGCCTTGGGGACGGAAGCACAGAGGTTGTTAATTTTTTGTGAGAAGTAGGAGGCAAGGTCAGTGGCTGAGAGTGAGAAGGGGAGCTTAGACAAAAGAGATTGGGAAGGTTGTAGCAGATTTTTAGGGTGGAGAACAGTTGGCGTGGATGAAGTGATAGCGAGGTGATAAGGGTGTTTATAGTATATTTGTTTTTGCGATTTGAGAGTGGATGTGTATTGTTGGAGGAGGGATCTGAAGATGACTAGTAAGCATGTGGAATGGAAAGATTTCCATGATCTCTCGGCTGCACAAAAGGAGAGACAGAGTGTTTTCAGTTGGCAGGTGAGCCAGTGTTGAGGTGGCTTTGTGGTGGGACAGGTACACGAGAGATGAGGGAGTGTGTCATGGACTAACACAATGGTGATGTCAGCTTCTTGATGCAGTCAGCTGCCAGGTAGCCAAGAATTGGCACTGCCACCCAGGACACATAAAGGTATCTTTACAGCGATATGCTGTCCGGTGTGCGTTTAGTCCGTCTCTGTCCTCCACTGGCGGTCCCCACAAGCGGCCGCTGGGGTTCTCGCGTGGTTGACTATAGTCGGCGTCTGACGTCACAGTTTACCGGGAATGAAGTTTCTCCTCTCCTCTTCCACTCAACGCGTTTCATGTATATATTCCCAGCATATGCTTTGTATTTTATCCACCATTAGGTGGTGCTGTAGTATTTCACAAGGAAGCGCCACCCAGTCTTTTCTGTGTCTTATTTGTGGTGGGGGACACAGGGAGGAGTTGTGTGATTGAGTCAAGGGAGGAGGATAATGCAGAGTTGAAAGTGGACAGGGCAGAGTTCACTGGGAGAGAGGAAAATGATGTGAGTGAGGGGAGTAGTGATGAGGTGTAGAAGGTAATGGAGGACGGTTTAATAGATTTGAGGTTTCTGTGAAGGATGGGTGGGGGTGAGGAGGGAGGGGCAGGGAGTGTGATGCAAAGGATGGTGGAGAGTAGGAGGGGATCGGCAAGTGGGACAAGGGGTGTGCAGGGTGTGCCTCCGTGTATTTGGATGGGGGAAATTCAGTGAAAGAGAGTCCAAAGGAGGAGATGAGGAAGATGAAGGCAGAGGTGGGGTTCTCAAGGAGAAGGTTAAAGTCAGTGAGGATGATGAGGGGGTTTGGGGAGGGTGAGAGTGGAGAGAGGAAGCAGTCAAACTCATTGAAAAATAGTGTGGGTGAGCAAGGGGATGCTAAATTACGATTATGGTGATGGGTAGGAGGAAAGAGAAAGAGCAGACATGGACTTCAAAGGTGGAAAAATGGAGAGAGGGGAAGAAAGGGGGGTTGAAGGCAGGTATCCAGGATGAGGCGACAAGGAGGCCACTGTCTCTTTAAGGCATAAACAAAACATAGCAAAATAAATCCTGCTCCACATTGGGAGAGCTTACTAACACTGCATGCCTATCTATCAGGCTGGCTGGCTAATCCATTACCAAACCGTTAACATATCAAACAGTCCAAAAACAATATGAACAGTTCTTACTGTGGTTTAGAGAGATACTTGTGAATCCATCTGCATAGCAACTTGTTCAGGATAGCTCTGAGACAGCCACCTGATTACCAGCAAAGACTTCCTTGTATCTCATGCTGGTTGTCAGGTGTATGGAACACACAAGATGGCGCTCAATACCTAAACACAGTGAATAATATATATAAACACTTAATAGAAAATATATGTATATAAATGTGAAGATAAACACAAAAAACACAAAATAAAAGTAAAGACACTCAAACCCTTGGACGGACTGTTTCAAGGTCCACACGAAACATAGGAAGGAAAAACCAGGGGAGCGTTGATACCTTTAAAAAGAAAAAAAGACAAACATAGTGCAACCTGTAGCAAAATATGTTATAAGGAGCTGCCCCAACCGGCACCACAACTAAGGGGCAATGCTTATGGGAATATAGCAGGCAGAGAACACATTCGGAGGAGATCATCTTAGAAAAGAGAACAACACTTGCAGTTCCATAAAATCATGTTACCCAAAATGTAAAATTTGATGCTTACCAGATCATCCCAATGGGAAAACGCATTGACGGTGGTGAATCTCAAGCCCACCATCACAAGCGTCCTTGTGGCCAGCAAACCGCCACGGTACACTTCACCTGAGCGTCCTCGTCACTCTATCCGTCCTTGGTGCGCGTCACCGTCACTGTCGGATTGCGCGCCTCGTAGGAAAACAGCTACGGATTATGAGGTCACGCTCAATGCTTTCGCCGTTCTTTGCAGAGGCTTTCGTCAGGGACTCCTTACGAGCCGTCTGCCAGAACGGCGAAACGCGTTTTGAGCGGACCTCATAACAGAAGAGAGAGTGCCGCTGTAATCCGTATGCTTGTTTTCCTACCGGCAGCGCAACCGGAAGTGCAATGAACGGCCCCAAGACCGGAAGTGACGAGCCGCGCTCCAGGCTGAAGTGTACCGTGTCGGTTTGCTGGCACAGAGACGCTGTGATGTGGTCTTGAGATCACCACCGTCAATGCGTTTTTTTTCCCCATTGGGATCCTGTAAGCCTCCACTTTTATCATTTTGGATAAACTGTATTTTATTGGATACTGCACGTGTGCTTCTCTTTTCTAAAGATTATCTCCTCCGAATTGTTCCTGCTGCTATATCCCATTAGGCATTGGCCTTATTATGTGGTGCCCGGCTGGGAGCTCCTTATAACATATTTTGCTACAGGTTGCACTATGTTTGTCTTTTTTTCTTTTTAAAGGTATCAACGCTCCCCTGGTTTTTCCTTCCTATGGTTGTCAGGTGTGTTGGCTCCCTTCTGATTACCCAACCATTCCTCCTGGGTTAACCCTCTGAGTGCTGGATGAAGCACTCAGACGTATGTCTCCCAGGCATAACTGTTAGTGATTGACTTCACCCTGTTACAGGGACAGTCATTTGTTAGCATTTGCGACAGAAGTAGTCAATTTCGAGCACTTGGAAAGGGACCAATCAGATTAGGAAGCAAAGAGGAAGGGGGAAGGGGACAATCTCCCCACTACAATTGATTAGGAATAACTGGGGGAGAGGACAATCGATTGCTTAGCACTGGGAACACAATGGAAGCAGGAGCGGGAGGGGAAATGATATAGAGTGGAACCACTGTGGAAGGGAACAATTCAATAGATATTTCAACATGAATTAGGTAAATGTTGAAGCACTTGGGAAGGAGACAATGAAAGCAAGGCACTGGAGGAGGGAACAATGTGTGTTGAGCTTTGTGGGGAGGGAGCAAGAATGAGAACAATATATGAAACAGGTGGCGTAGGAGAGGAAGGAGGGGAGTATAGTTATACAGTATATTATATACAGTAGTTAATAACAATAGTTATGGTAATAACAATAAGCAAGAATGGCTGGTAATCGGTAAAAATAAGTGGTAACTGGAACACGAGGCAGTCAATTGGCAGCTGGTAAGAATGCTTAGGTAGGGGGAGGTGTTGAAGGGGGGGGGGGGGTGAGAAGAGAAGGTGTCCTAGTTATACCCTCTCCATGTGATGACATCATTATAACATGAACTAATGGAAAGGAAATATAGCACAACGTAATTAGATCTCAATCTCAACAGATACAATTACCATTTAAACATACAGACAGGATAACAACAATAGTTAGACCTATTAAATTGTTATATGAGTAATTATAGAGTTTCCTTCCAAATAAGACCTTTTAAATATTAATGATGTCTCTACTGACAATGGTTGCCCGTCAAATAAAAATGACAGTAAATGTTGCAGTATAATCCACAAACAAATTATTAGTTTAATCTTCACTCCCAAAACATTACAATATCGTGACATCTCACAAACCCCTTTTGAATTCCTTCATCATACAGCATAACAGGGTTTTACCTTCCTCAGACCCAAGTAACTTATCAATAAAGATAAACATATCCAACTTTTCAAAAATGCAATTCATTGTCCTAAAGTGCCATGAAGGGGTTAGGTAAAAGGGGAGAAGCAAAGTTCCGCATTCAACCCCTTTTGGGTAACCGTATCAAGATTGAAGATTCTTTTAGCTTCACATTTAAGGAGACTTTGTTTCAGGTTACCCCCTCTCATAACACACAATAACACATCTTATTTTTTTCAACAGTAGCACATTATGGTGTGATAACCTGTACCAGCACTTGCTGCATGTACCCCAATATTATGTACCAATGTAATTCTCTGACCACCTGCATCATAAGCATAAAACTTGTTTGGATCTTTTTACATTTGCCATTGGTCTCTTGTGCCCTGAGATTAACTAGGGTTACAATAAGTCCATATTTAAAAAAAAAAAAAAAAAAGAGGACACCAAAAGCCGAGCATGCGTGAGCGATGAACATCAACCGCGCATGCACGGTCGGTGCTTATGCATGCGCGGTGGGCACTCATAGGTCACACATGCACGGTTGGCTTTCTTTCACGCATGCACGAGTGGCGTGTGCCGACTGTGCATGGACGAGTGCCGACCACATATTGCTCACGCATGCAGGGTCGCTGACAGATTTCATGGGGCCCAGGACTAGAGATTAGGCTGGGGCCCCCATGTGTCGGCGGCCTTGCGAGCCCCCACCGTTCACACCTTTGTTATCCACCTCCTCTATTTTCCCCTCTCTGCATGCATGATCGGCACTTGTCGTTCACGCTTACGCAGTTGACTTTCATTCGCACATGCGCGGTCGGTGTTCCCGGACATTTTTAGTTATTTAAAAATTCCTCCTGGACGGCGATCTTCAATCAAAAAGCCGGACATGTCTGAGAAAATACGGCCATATGGTAAGCCTAGGTTATCACCTCAGACCTGATTTATTTGATACAAACAAAGGGAGAAACTGTACCAACTACCGTTGTAAACTTTTGTACATGATAAAATTATGCCTGGTACCTCTTGCCTTAACTGCTCCAATAAGTAATCCCCCGAAATGTTCATTGAGGAACAAAGCAAATATGAATTTAAAAAACAATGCTTTTTTTAAATCAATTTTATGCATTGTGCCATTTTCTACCTTGAATACACATACTATGATATGTACATCTGGTTCGGCTGCACCAGGGCCTAGCATTTCTAAAGACCACCCTCCCCGTCTTACCCAGTGGCAGAGGGAGCCCAGTCAGGTTGTCCTAACGCGGACGTTAGGCCACATCAGAAATGGGGCATAACGTCCTTAATCACAGCCTGGGTAAAGGGTTTTTTTTTTAACCTTATCCGCCCCTGCATATAGTAACCCTGAAACTGGATAATGGTGTTCTAGAGCAGGGGTGCGCAAAATGGGGGGGGAGTGCCGGTTACAGACGTCCCGCACTCTCCCCCAAGGCATTTAAATTAAATGCCATGGGACCGCGCGAAACCTCTGTAACTTCTCCTACCTGGTCTTCAGCGACGGTTAAACATCTGGCGGCTAGCTGTCCCCTGCGGCTGATAAGCGGCGGCTGATCGGCAGCGGCGAGATGTCCGCATCGGAAGGTCCCATTGCGGTGTCAGGAATATATTAAACCTTTTGGTGCCTGTGGTATCTATTGGTAGCCACATGCATCTAAGGGTCACTGTATTTTATGCCGTAGGATTTGTAATCATTTATATTACATTGCCCTATGGTAAAAATATATGATTGCACTCGATCATTGCATTGCATACAGTAATTAATGCATATTTCTCAGCGGAGTTAATTACCGTATTGCGATCACCATTTTTATGTCGCACCCATTGCATTTAAACCGCAACGTTGACGATTTTCGCCATGACATTGCGGTGAAACAAAACAAGAAAAAACACAAAACGACATACATCTGCGTGATTGAACAAAAATTCAACCCACAGAGTGAACATCAAAAACCCAAAATGGACCAAATTAGTAACTTACATATAAAATTTCTTTAATAATCCCCGATTCTGGTGTCTATCACAGGAGTAGGGCATCACATAGGAAGTATGAAGGGTAATCTCAGTTCTGAGAGATCAGACCCGCGCGCTGGGGCTGTCTCTGTTCACTCTCCTGTCCTCCACGTGTGGTAGCGTGGTGCAGAGTGTAGCACACATGTGCAGGAACCGGGGCCTTCAATAGGTGTCCTTAGGATGCCTGTCCGTTTTTGATAGCATAGAAACGATCGGAAATAAGCAGGAACGGTACACTTGAGTGTGTGCTGGTGGTGGGTAGTAAAACCGCCAGCCACAACAGTCGCGACGCGTTTCGTTTAACAAAGTAAACTTCTTCAGGCGATATCTGGGACACCTGTTTAAGGGTCCTTTATAGGTCTAATTCTGTGTCGTCATTGGTTAATACCTAATGGCTGCATGGCCAATCAGGCTCATATACTGATAGGGGCGGGCCACAATAGGGAAACCTCCCTGTTAGTGCATTTAATCCAGTAATGAATTACACTAATTGAGTATATATATAAGTGTAAATAGAAAGGTAAACAGACCTTAAGGGGAGCCAAATCATGTGTCCCAAATAGTCAAGTGCAATAAAATAGCATAATAGTAGCATAAAAAACAAAGTATATTGCATACTGGATAACAATATTAAAACATTAAATGACATATAAATAACTTTTAAAATATGGGAAATAGAACAATGGAAAGGTGGGGGGGAGGGGAAGAATGAAGAAAAAGTGGAAAAAAATATAAAAATAAAAAATAAAAAAGAGGAGAAAAAAAAAAAAAAAAAAAAAAAAAAAAAATGAATAAAAACCACTGTAATGATAAAGTAGCTAAAAAAATCAGATAAAAAACAGATAAAAAAGGTATTAGACCAATGTGTGTGTATAAATTGCAGTATGCATGGTTTCATCCTCAAAAAGGGGTTAATTCCACATAATCGTTCAAGCCCCCGTGCATCTTGGATGGAGGGTAAATATCCAGAATTGCTCCCTTTTTGCAATCTGAAGATCTATGTTACCAGCCCGTACATTAGTTGTTATATGTTCGATGCTCATATATTTAACCCCTATATTGCTACACTGATGGACATCCTTAAAGTGTGACAACAGATGTGTCAATGGTTTATTAGATGCCAGTAGTCTTGGGAATATTAGTGATATTCTGAGGTGCTCCATCACTCTAATTTTGAGCTGACGTTTAGTACGGCCCACATACTGTAAACCACATCCACATTGCAGGATATAAATGACATAAGTGGTTACGCAATCGATGTAGCTATTAATTTCATATCTAATATCTGTCGCTTTGATTTAAATAATCCTGAGTAAGCATTCGTGGACAGATTTTGCACCTATTGCATCTGTGGTTACCTTAATGCCTAACATCTCCCTAAGATCTTTCTTTTTGTTTGAATCACTGCCTTTGAGGAGACTAGGGGCCAAGATACTTTTTAGATTGTCGGATTTGTGAACACAAATCATGGTCTTTCTGGTAAAGTTTTTGCCAAGATTGGATCCATCTGCAAAATGTACCAGTATTTTCAAATAATATTTGTCTTTTCTTAAATCTATTAATTTTGTTACGAAATATGGTGCGTGTTTCTCATTCTTCCTTTATTATTTTTATGGTCTGTTCACTGGAACTGAATGCATGTGAAGAGAGCATTAGTCACTGGATTCTCCAATGGTTGAACTAGTGTCTTTCCAGTGTGAAACACACTTTTGTTTACCATTGGGTTTATTCTTCTTAGGTTGAATCAGGTTTCTTCCTATTAATGTTAATGCTCTTTTGTAGGCTCTATCTATAAGAGTCACATCATAGCCCTTTTGAAAGAAACGCTCAAAGAGTATTTGAGATTGTACCTTGAACGTTTCTATTCAGCAAGTTACGCCTAATGCGCAAAAACTGCTGAATGGAATGTTATTAATGCATCTCCTTCAATGTCCACTTATTTCTGGGTGGTAGAAAGGATTAACATTAGTGTTCTTAAAATGGGTTTTCGTGTGTAACTCGTTGTTGATTATGTACATTTCTAAGTCCAGAAGATGATCTTACTTGGACTTATTTCACTGGTAAAAGTGAGATTGAACAAATTATCATTCAACCTTGCAACGAAGCTATCAAACGAGATCATCACCGTCCCAGATAACCAATCACATCGATGTATCTACGCCACATAATCAACTGCGGCGCAGATACATCAATGCCCCATATGTTGCCGATTCCCACCATCCCATATACAAATTTGCGAAGAGAGTGCAAAACGTGTCCCCATTGCAGTGCCACACATTGTAATAAAACTCGTGTTCAAAAAGAAAATAATTGGTTTCAATATAAATTCAATTGAAATGTGAATAAACCTACGTTGGAGAAAGGTAAAGTGCCGTGTAGTGCCAAAAAGTGATACAATAGCTAGCCAGAAGTTTACGCCATGTCAGCATGAGCAATACCGCCAGCGTAGCTGTAACGCACTTCGCACTCTCTTGCACTCTCCTGTGCCACTAGATCGGGCTAGACTGACTACGAGATTTCCATGTGACATCTGCGAACTCGAGTAGAACGCCATGAAGTGGTGTCTAGAGATGTGGACAGTAATATGGTTAGATCGAACAGGTTGAAGACAAAGAATCTGTACACAAGAAGAAAGGGTTAACAGTAGGCTTACACCGTCTCACATACCTGAAACCTAACTTGGGATCGCCAGCGTGGATTCGTGAGTTGATCCTTTGGCCAATCTTGGGCACAATGGGTATACATTATAATTGGATGGGTGGGAGCCGAGCAGCATAAGAATTCAACACTCTGTTTTTTATTACGCCTGATGTTAAGGCAGGTTCCAAAGTACATTTAGTTCTTAGTTTGAATGCAGATGTGGGTCTCTAGGTAACTTACAAATAGGGAGGCAAGAGGAAAAAAAAAATCAGGACAGTAGGTCTGAACAGGCTTCGCTGCAATGTTGCTACTCTGGTCTTGGATCTATACCTCCACCCTTGTTCTGCTTCACGTATAATTTTATTAGGGTTGAATTGTAGGGTTTTTCGACAGCCATGTCTTCCTGTGAATTAATGCGGTTCTTATTCTAGGAAACCTTTTCCCTAGTCCCAGAGTTTGAAATGATCCCTTTCGACCAATTTTATTGAATATATCAAGTATGATGTTCCCCTATAATGATAAGAGGTGAAAAAATACAGAATTGGGTTTGAATATGAATGTTTTTGATAGATTATACTTTCGTTGGTATTGTAATATATGCCCTCATCCATAAGTGACAATCAATTCCACTGTTTTGTCTGTTCGTTCTTTGCAGACGGCTTCGTCAGACCCTACGAAGCCTCTGAAGAACGGCGAAACGCGTTGAGCGTGACCTCATAATCAGAGGAGAGAGTGCTGGTAATCCCGTCTGTTTTCCTACCGGCAGCGCAACCGGACGTGACATGACGGCCCCAAGACCGGAAGTGACGAGACCGCTCCAGGCTGAAGTGTACCGTGGTCGTTTCTGGTCACAAGACGCTGTGATGTGGTCCCTTGAGATCACCACCGTCAATGCTGTTTTCCCATTGGGATCCTGTAAGCCTCCACTTTTATCATTTTGGATAACTCGTATTTTTATGGATACTGCACGGTGTGCTTCTCTTTTCTAAAGATTATCTCCTCCGAATTGTCCTGCTGCTATATCCCATTAGGGCATTGGCCTTATTATGTGGTGCCCCGGCTGGGAGCTCCTTATACCATATTTTGCTACAGGTGTGCACTATGTTTGTCTTTTTTTCTTTTTAAAGGTATCAACGCTCCCCTGGTTTTTCCTTCCTATGGTTGTCAGGTGTGTTGGCCTCCCTTCTGATTACCCAACCATTCCTCCTGGGTTAACCCTCTGAGTGCTGGATGAAGCACTCAGACGTATTTCTCCCAGGCATAACTGTTAGTGATTGACTTCACCCTGTTACAGGGACAGGTCATTTGTTAGCATTTGCGACAGAAGTAGGTCAATTTCGAGCACTTGGAAAGGGCCCAATCAGATTAGGAGCCAAGAGGAGGGTGGGAAGGGGACATCTCCCCCACTACAATTGATTAGGATAACTGGGGGGAGAGGACAATCGATTGCTTAGCACTGGGAACACAATGTAAGCAGGAGCGGGAGGGAAATGTATAGAGTGGAACCCACTGTGGAAGGGAAACAATTCAATAGATATTTCAACATGAATTAGTAAATGTTTGAAGCACTTGGGAAGGAGACAATGAACGCAAGGCACTGGAGGAGGGAACAATGTGTGTTGAGCTTTGTGGGGAGGGAGCAAAATGAGAACAATATATGAAACAGGTGGCGTAGGGAGGGAAGGAGGGGAGTATAGTTATACAGTATTTATATACAGTAGTTATAACAATAGTTATGGTAATAACAATAAGCAAGAATGGCTGGTAATCGGTAAAAATAGTGGTAACTGGAACACGAGGCAGTCATTGGCAGCTGGTAAGAATGCTTAGGTAGGGGGAGGTGTTGAAGGGGGGTGGGGGGTGGAGAAGAAGGTGTCCTAGTTATAACCCTCTCCATGTGATGACATCATTATAACATGAACTAATGGAAAGGAAATATAGCACAACTTAATTATATCTCATCTCAACAGATACAATTACCATTTAACATACAGACAGGATAACAACAATAGTTAGACCTATTAATTGTTTATGAGTAATTATAGAGTTTCCTTCCAAATAAAGACCTTTTAAATATTAATGATGCTCTTTACTGACAATGGTTGCCCTCAAATAAAAATGACAGTAAATGTTGCGTATAATCCACAAACAAAATTATTAGTTTAAATCTTCACCTCCCAAAACATTACAATATCGTACATCTCACAAACCCCTTTTGAATTCCTTCATCATACAGCATAACAGGGTTTTACCTTCCTCAGACCCAATAACTTATCAATAAAGATAACATACCAACTTTCAAAATGCAATTCATTGTCCTAAGTGCCATGAAGGGGTTAGGTAAAAGGGGAGAAAGCAAAGTTCCGCATTCAACCCTTTTGGGTAACCGTATCAAGATTGAAGATTCTTTTAGCTTCACTTTAAGGAGACTTTGTTTCAGGTTACCCCCTCTCATAAACACACAATAACACTCTTATTTTTTTCAACAGTACACATTATGGTGTGATAACCTGTACAGCACTTGCTGCATGTACCCCAATATTATGTACCCAATTGTATTCTCTGACCACCTGCATCATAAGCATAACTTGTTTGGATCTTTTTACATTTGCCATTGGTCTCTTGTGCCCTGAGATTAACTAGGGTTACAATAAGTCCATATTTAAAAAAAAAAAAAAAAAAGAGACACCAAAAGCCGAGCATGCGTGAGCGATGAACAAACATCAACCGCGCATGCACGGTCGGTGCTTATGCATGCCGGTGGGCACCTCATAGGTCCACATGCCCGGTTGGCTTTTCTTTCACGCATGCACGAGTGGCGTGTGCCGACTGTGCTGGACGAGTGCCGACCACATATTGCTCACGCTGCAGGTCGCTGACAGATTTCATGGGCCCAGACTAGAGATTAGCTGGGCCCCCATGTGTCGGCGGCCTTGCGAGCCCCCACCGTTCACACCTTGTTATCCCACCCCTCTATTTCCCCTCTCTGCATGCATGATCGGCACTTGTCGTTCCCGCTTACGCAGTTGACTTTCATTCGCACATGCGGCGGTCGGTGTTCCCGGACATTTTTAGTTATTTAAAATTCCTCCTGGACGGCGATCTTCATCAAAAGCCGGACATGTCTGAGAAAATACGCCATATGGTAAGCCTAGGTTATCACCTCAGACCTGATTTATTTGATACAAACAAAGGGAGAAACTGTACCAACTACCGTTGTAAACTTTTGTACATGATAAAATTATGCCTGGTACCTCTTGCTAACTGCTCCAATAAGTAATCCCCCGAAATGTTCATTGAGGAACAAAGCAAATATGAATTTAAAAACAATGCTTTTTTTAAATCAATTTTTGCATTGTGCCATTTTCTACCTTGAATCACATACTATGATATGTACATCTGGTTCGGCTGCACCAGGCCTAGCTTTCTAAAGACCACCCTCCCCGTCTTACCCAGGGCAGAGGGAGCCCGTCGGTTTTCCTAACGCGGAGCTTAGGCCACATCAGAAATGGGGCATAACGTCCTTAATCACAGCCTGGGTAAAGGGTTTTTTTTTTTAACCTTATCCGCCCCTGCATATAGTAACCCTGAAACTGGATAATGGTGTTCTAGAGCAGGGTGCGCAAAATGGGGGGGGAGTGCGGTTACAGACGTCCGCCACTCTCCCCACCCCCAAGGCTTTAAATTAAATGCCATGGGACCGCGCGAAACCTCTGTAACTTCTCCTACCTGGTCTTCACGACGGTTTAAAACATCTGGCGGCTAGCTGTCCCTCTCTGATAAGCGGCGGCTGATCGGCAGCGGCGAGATGTCCGCATCGGAAGGTCCCATTGCGGTGTCAGGAATATATTAAACCTTTGGTGCCTGTGGTATCTATTGGTAGCCACATGCATCTAAGGGTCACTGTATTTTATGCCGTAGGATTGTAATCATTTATATTACATTGCCCTATGGTAAAAATATATGATTGCACTCGATCATTGCATTGCATACAGTAATTAATGCATATTTCTCAGCGGAGTTAATTACCGTATTGCGATCACCATTTTTTATGTCGCACCCCATTGCATTTAAACCGCAACGTTGACGATTTTCGCCATGACATTGCGGTGAAACAAAACAAGAAAAAACACAAAAGCGCACCAAGATGAGAGATAGATAATGTATTAGCAACAAATAATAAAATTAGTAACTTACATATAAAATTTCTTTAATAATCCCCATTCTGGTGTCTATCACCGGAGTAGGCATCACATAGGTATGAAGGGTATCTCAGTTCTGAGAGATCAGACCCGCGCGCTGGGGCTGTCTCTGTCACTCTCCTGTCCTCCACGTGTGGGTAGCGTGGTGGCAGAGTGTAGCACACATGTGCAGGAACCGGGGCCTTCAATAGGTGTCCTTAGGATGCCTGTCCGTTTTTGATAGCATAGAAACGATCGGAAATAAGCAGGAACGGTACACTTGAGTGTGTACTGGTGGTGGGTAGTAAAACCGCCAGCCACAACAGTCGCGACGCGTTTCGTTTAACAAAGTAAACTTCTTCAGGCGATATCTGGGACACCTGTTTAGGGGTCCTTTATAGGTCTAATTCTGTGCGTCATTGGTTAATACCTAATGGCTGCATGGCCAATCAGGCTCATATACTGATAGGGGCGGGCCACAATAGGAAGACCTCCCTGTTAGTGCATTTAATCCAGTAATGAATTACACTAATTGAGTATATATATAAGTGTAAATAGAAAGGTAAACAGACCTTAAAGGGGAGCCAAAATCATGTGTCCCAAATAGTCAAGTGCAATAAAATATGCATAATAGTAGCATAAAAAACAAAGTATATGTGCATACTGGATAACAATATTAATAACATTAAATGACATATAAATAACTTTTAAAATATGGGAAATAGAACAAATGGAAAGGTGGGTGGGGGGAGGGGAAGAATTGAAGAAAAAGTGGAAAAAAATATAAAAATAAAAAATAAATAAAAAAGGAGGTAGAAAAAAAAAAAAAAAAAAAAAAAAAAAATGAATAAAAACCACTGTAATGATAAAGTAGCTAAAAAAATCAGATAAAAAACAGATAAAAAAGGTATTAGACCAATGTGTGTATTAAATTGCAGTATGCATGGTTTCACCTCAAAAAAGGGGTTAATTCCACATAATCGTTCAAGCCCCCCGGGTACTTGGATTGGAGGGTAAATATCCAGAATTGCTCCCTTTTTGCAATCTGAAGATCTATGTTACCAGCCCGTACATTAGTTGTTATATGTTCGATGCTCATATATTTAACCCCTATAGTGCTACACTGATGGACATCCTTAAAGTGTGACAACAGATGTGTCAATGGTTTATTAGATGCCAGTAGCTTGGGAATATTAGTGATATTTCTGAGGTGCTCCATCACTCTAATTTTGAGCTGACGTTTAGTACGGCCCACATACTGTAAACCACATCCACATTGCAGGATATAAATGACATAAGTGGTTACGCAATCGATGTAGCTATTAATTTCATATCTAATATCTGTCGCTTTAGATTTAAAGTAATCCTGAGTAAGCATTCGTGGACAGATTTTGCACCTATTGCATCTGTGGTTACCTTTAATGCCTAACATCTCCCTAAGATCTTTCTTTTTGTTTGAATCACTGCCTTTGAGGAGACTAGGGGCCAAGATACTTTTTAGATTGTCGGATTTTGTGAACACAATCATTGGTCTTTCTGGTAAAGTTTTTTGCCAAGATTGGATCCATCTGCAAAATGTACCAGTATTTGTTCAAAATATATTTGATCTTTCTATGAGAACTATTAAATTTTGTTACGAAATATGGTGCGTGTTTCTCATTCTTCCTTTTATTATTTTTATGGTCTGTTTCACTGGAATCTGAAGTGGGCAATGTGATAAGAGAGCCATTAGTCACTGGATTCTCCAATGGTTGAACTAGTGTCTTTCCAGTGGAAACACACTTTTGTTTACCATTGGGTTTACTATTCTTAGGTTGAATCAGTTTCTTCCTATTAATGTTTAATGCTCTTTTGTAGGCTCTATCTATAAGAGTCACATCATAGCCCTTTTGAAAGAAACGCTCAAAGAGTATTTGAGATTGTACCTTGAACGTTTCTATATCAGCACAGTTACGCCTAATGCGCAAAAACTGGCTGAATGGAATGTTATTAATGCATCTCCTTTCATGTCCACTTTCTGGGTGTAGAAAGGAGTTAACATTAGTGTTCTTAAAATGGGTTTTCGTGTGTAACTCGTTGTTGATTATGTACATTTCTAAGTCCAAGAAGATGATCTTACTTGGACTTATTTCACTGGTAAAAGTGAGATTGAACAAATTATCATTCAACCTTGCAACGAAGCTATCAAACGAGGTATCATCACCGTCCCAGATAACAATCACATCATCGATGTATCTACGCCACATAATCAACTGCGGCGCAGATACATCAATGCCCCATATGTTGGCCGATTCCCACCATCCCATATACAAATTTGCGAAAGATGGTGCAAAACGTGTCCCCATTGCAGTGCCACACAATTGTAAATAAAACTCGTGTTCAAAAAGAAAATAATTGTGTTTCAATATAAATTCAATTGAACTGTGAATAAACCTACGTTGGAGAAAAGGTAAAGTGCCGTGTAGTGCCAAAAAGTGATCAATAGCATCCAAACCCCCTTCATGTGGAATAGAGGTGTAAAGTGATTGAACATCAAGAGTGGCTAGATGATAAGAAGATTTCCATGTGAAATCTGAAAGAATAGTGAGAAGTGAAGTGGTGTCTAGTAGATGGGAAGGTAATAGTGGTACTAAAGGTTGAAGAAAAGAATCTACATAAGAAGAAAGGTTAACAGTGAGGGAATTAATACCTGAAATAATGGGTCGCCCAGGTGGATTCGTGAGTGATTTGTGAATCTTGGGCAAATGGTACATTATAGGGATGGTGGGAGCCGAGCAGCATAAGAATTCAAACTCTTTTTTGTTAAGTACGCCTGATGTTAAGGCGGATTCCAAATGTACATTTAGTTCTAGTTTGAATGCAGCTGTGGGGTCTCTAGGTAACTTACAATAGGACAGTGAATCAGACAGTAGTCTGACAGCTTCGCTGCAATAGTCTACTCTGTCTTGGAGTACTATACCTCCACCCTTGTCTGCTTCACGTATAATTATATTAGGGTTTAATTGTAGCGTTTTTAGCGCATGTCTTTCCTGTGCAGTTAAATTGGAGTTCTTATTCATAAGAAAACCTTTCCCTAGTCCCAGAGTTTGAAATTCCCTTTCGACCAATTTATTGAATATATCAATATGATGTCCCCTAGAATGATAAGGGTGAAAAACAGAATTGGGTTTGAATAATGAATGTTGTATAGATATACTTTCGTTGGTATTGGTAATGCCCTCATCCATAAGTGACATCAAGTCCACTAGTTGTGTCTGTTCACTTGTAGACAATTTCTGTACAATAGGATTGATGGTATCAGGGGTGGTTTGATAACCCCTTTGATCCGAAATAAAGTGTCTACTTAGAGTTAACTTGCGATTAAATTTCTGCAAATCAATGTAAAGATCAAAATTGTTAACTCTACGTGTAGGGGCAAATGAAAGGCCTTTGCCTAAAACATTCATTAATGTATGGTCTATACGGGAATTAGATAAGTTAAAGATGCCCTTAGATCTCAATGTTGGGTCATCTGGGTAAGTTTGAGAGGGGAGTGTTGTTTTTCCTCCCTTTGTCCTAATTCCCCTATGCCCTCTCCTGAATCCTGTCTTTTCCTTGTGATTTTTTGGGGGGCTCCCAATAGAGGCGGATGGTTGGAGTCCCAAGTTGATATTGATTTTCTCATTTTTTCCAACCTGTTTAAAAAATCCTCATTCTCTATTCCCTCATTTGAATCCTTCAAAACTTCATACTTGTTTTGCAACGGTATGGCATGTGAGATATGTGCATGTTTCTCCCTAAAATTGGTATGTTTCTTAGGGGCACTAGTATCTCTCCTATTTTGCGGAGTATGTGATTTATTGCTATACCTCCTATTTTGTTTGGCATAATGAGGGTTAGATTGTTGTGGTCTATGTGTGTGGTTCACCTGTGCGGAGTGATCCATAGTTTCATTCCTCTGGTATTTGGATGGCCGTCTAGTATGTTTTTCATGGGTGGGTCTCGCATAGAAATTAGGGTCCCTTGGTGTCCTTGGGATAGAAACATTAGTTTTTGGGTTAGTATGTTGGGTTTGTAAGGGTCCTTTAGTTTGGTTAAAGGCTGTGACATTAGATGGATTAGTGTCACGTATAGCAGGGTCCCCATCTGCAGTTATTTCCTTTCCTGTATCCCAACATCGCTGAATGTTAAGTGCATAGTCCCTCTTATCTCTAAGGAATTTCTTGTTTTTATTGATCAAAATCTGATTTTCTGATCTCCTTAGTTTGACATTCATTTCTTTAGTCAATTGGGGTAGTTTGTCAAGGCAGGGGATATCCAAGATTTCATTCTTAGCTTGTGTTATTTTACCATCTATTTCAATGATTTCTTTCTTTCTCTCTAGAATTAACAACCGCATTAGCTCCAGTGAGCAATGGTCTTGGATCCTTTCCCATTCATTGACAAACTCAGGACTATCTGTGTTATATGTGGAGGGTTTAAGGACTCTAAGTCCCCTTGGTATGCGACCCACCCTTATGTACTCCTCTAATGTGGCCATTTCTAGCCATGACTTAGTTTCTTTTTCCAAAAGTTTATGTAATTCATTCATTAGGGAAGTTAAACATGGTGTTGCCACCTCTTCTATTGGTATATCTGAGAATATCTTACTAAACAGCTCTGGTTTGTTAAACCTGTTTTTAAGACAATCCAGAAATTGGCTGGTGTTTGATTCAGCCATAATACGTACGTATAGGGATGGTGACAGGGGTGGGGAAGACAGAGAGAGTGGAGGTGGAGGTAGGAGGGGAGAGGGAAAAAAGGAAAAAGAGGTAGGAACAATGGGAGGGGGGGGGGAAAGGAATGGGTAGGAGGGGTGGGCGAAACATGTTAAAAAACTATTAAATACAGTACAATAATATAACAATAACAAGTAATGCACAAATAAAACCAATTAAAACAAGAATATGTAAAATTGGAAAAAATTATTAAAAGAGACTTAAAGTTGCTGCGTAAACTGGATGGGAAAAAGGAATGTAGTGACTGGGTGACTCAACACCTATTGAAGGCCCCGGTTCCTGCACATGTGTGCTACACTCTGCACCACGCTACCACACGTGGAGGACAGGAGAGTGAACAGAGACAGCCCCAGCGCGCGGGTCTGATCTCTCAGAACTGAGATTACCCTTCATACTTCCTATGTGATGCCCTACTCCTGTGATAGACACCAGAATCGGGGATTATTAAAGAAATTTTATATGTAAGTTACTAATTTTATTATTTGTTGCTAATACATTATCTATCTCTCATCTTGGTGCGCTTTTGTGTTTTTTCTTGTTTTGCTGATATTGGTATCACCATCGGGGTTCCGGTGGAGACCACATTTGGAGGTGGGGGAGACACCTCATAAACACAGAAGCAGCAAGAGAACTGAGAGGGACCAACACTCCAAGTTTAAAGAGCCAGAGCGCGGACTGAACTTTTCATTGCGGTGAAACAACTCAATATATATATATTTTTACTGAGTGAGATATTAACTCCTGTTTAATGGAGTTTGATGTATCTAGACCTACAGTTATGTGTCAATGTAAATAGAAATTGTACTTAAAGCATGACAATTTTGTTTACATGCTTTGCTTTTGACGATCAAATGCACGAATTTTCCAAATCAAGTTTATTTTGCTTAATGCATAGCGTTAGTTAGGAAGATTTGCGCCTGTTTATTCTTTCTTAAATGGAAAAGAGAAATTACAGGGTTGCAGAAATTGATATGTGCTTTGCAGAACTCCTCCACAACTTTTCCTATTGACACTTGCCAAAACACAGACAAAACAGACACAAGGTGGATCATTTATCAAAGTCTCACTTGTGGAATACAGGGAGAAAACAGAACAGTTCCAGATGTATTAATGAAAAAAATCTCATTGCTTTTGTTGAAAATGTTTTTCATTATTAAATGTGGTGCAGTTTTTTGACTCTACAGTATATTCCAGGAGTGAAACTCTGACAAGTCTTTAGGGCAGTGAGAAAATCTGATCAGTTTTCCAGGGCAAAGGCTATGGGGAAGATTCACTAAGCCTATTGGTGGGCATGCGGCCTACCAGGGCTTTACAAGTGTGGCGCCCAATCTGAAGCCTGCCCCATCACCCCTCTCTCCATTTTGCCCCAGTGCAGAGGGAGCAGGGAGGTTGGTTTCCGCAGATCTTAGCTCCCTCGGCTGCTTAATGACAGGGCACTGATACATACTGCCCAGCTCATATACTATTTACTAGTGCCCAGTGTGAGAAGAGGAGCAGGACTGGATTCATCAGTGCAGCTGCATTAAGAAGCTAACTGGAGGGAGACAAGAGAAATTGTTACCTGTGGCAGACACATTCCTTCTCCCTGTGCACCGGGGAGACAGAGGCAATATGTGGCTCTTTTGAGGGCTCTAAGGCCACCCTTGCAGCTCTTTAAGTATATCATGTTGCCCACTACTGTACTAATGTGTGAAATAGGCTATCGCATTGTGATCCCACGTTAACTGCCATTGAAGTCAATGTTCATAATGAATGGATTGGGGAAGGGGGGGCGTGGGAGGGACGGTTGTGAAGGGGGAGGGAGAATGGGGTATTTGAGGTCATCCATGGTATTTAGGGTCAATGTGGATAAGGTTAAGTGGTCTTGGTGTATACTATCTGCATGTATATCTAGCCTCTCTTCCCCCTCCTAATCGCAGATCAGGTCCTCTAAGGTGTTCTGGGGTCAGGCTAGGTGTCTCTGTGTGGTGCATACCTGCTGGCAACAGGAGGGCCTGAGTCTCCCGGATGACATGGGGGATAACAGGAACAGGTTACTGGGGTGGATGCCTTCGTCTTTGTTCAATGGTGCAGCGCCTTCATCTATAGTAAGCCCCAGGAAGGCGGGGTGGAATCTTTACCACAGAGATTCCCCACAGGGATGAGAGATTACAGTCTCACAAACGGATTATTTTTAAAAGCAGCAGTCTCTTTATTCTCTTGGGCAGCAGCAGCAACCGACAGGTACAGTTGATGCACAGTCCACTAACTGTTCTCCCTTGTGATGTCCCTGCCGCCACTCTGGACTCAAAGGGCATCCAGAGTGCGGCTAGCTCTTCCTTCACCCCCTAAGCAGGATGAGAGGTATTTGGTCCACCTCACTGACTACAGCTATATCAGCTCTACTCATGAGCTGATCACTCCTCTCCTCACTAACTCACTATATCTACAGTCAGACTGACAGAGCAACCACTAAATAGGAAATGCACTGCTCTTTTATGATCTCAGCAGGCACCGCCCCTGTGTCTCTTGCTTTGACACAGGGTCAGGTGACCTACCTCCACCATTCAGGGCCAGTGCTTGAAGTGGGGGAAACCCATGATAACTCCTGGCAACCTGCCCTTACATGGGATTATACCAGGAGGAGGATAGAACCATAGCCCAATTTCTTACCAGGGCTACATATAGATTATTATTATTATCGTTTATTTGTGTAGAAGGGTATTCCTCCACACCACTAGGGGTATTTACACCACTCCTCAGGCTCACTCTGAGGAGGCAGGGAGGACTAAAGAAACTCTATGTCCTTGAACTCTGACACTGAGAAAGATATGATACACTGGGACTGTGATAGCCACAGTCAGTGCTGCCTGAGCACGCAAGGTACTAGGACAGTCCTGGGAGCTAGTAAGGCTGCCTGGGATTAGGTCAGTGTTACTTCCCCTAGACCCCATTTACATCTCCAGCCACAGTAACCTGGGTATTGTAGGGCTGGCCATAAGTAAGGGACTCTTTCCCGTAGTATCAGCAGAGAAGCGGATTGAACTCCAAGGAAAGAGGGAGGCCAGTGGGTCAATCATCCAAAGGCAAGGTGCCCACCGTGCACCAACGATCTCAGGTGGGTAGCGCTACCCACACACACACTCTCAATGACCTTGGCCAGACATATACTAGCCCATGAGGTGTTGGGGATAGTGCGGTTAGGAGGGAGGCGGGACATGGTTATTTTCCTCATGTGAGGAGAAGAAATTATAATTATGTTGTTGTTGCTGTGTTCTGGTATTGTGCATGACTGTTATGTTGGACCCAGTTGGTAAAGTTACTATTGGTTATATTATTGTGTGAGTGGTTATTCACTAGAGTATAGTTTCCTGTGAGGCGGTCATCCCGTCTATGGTGGGATCCTCACAGGTGGAGGCGCTGCATTTGAACCCCAGGCTCCCTATGCGCAGAGGCTGAGGCCTTCTGTTACCCCACAGGTTAGCATCGTAACACCACATTACCCGCAGGTATCCTGGGGGGGGAAGGGATAGGGGTGTTACATTTGTAAAGCGCCAACATATTTCGAGGCGCGGTACAATGGGGGCACAATTAAGTATTTTACATAAACAGAATAACATGCCAAATAAGGACAAACAAGCTCAAAGAGATACAGAAGGTAATGAGGCCATGGTCGAGAGAGTTTACAATCTAGAGCAGTGGTTTTCAACCTTTGTTTGGTTAGGGAACCCCAGAATTCAATTTTGAAATTCTGGGGAACTCCAACCCTCATCCCCTGTCTCTTGCCTACCCCCCTGTCTCTCCCCCCCCCGCTCCCTATCCCCCTTACACATGTGCAGCCACTTACACACACACACACACTCCCACTTACACACACACACTCTCCCACTTACACACACACACACACACACACACTCTCCCACTTACACACACACACACTCTGACCTCCTGTTCGGACCAGTTCAGGAGTGAAGCTCTTGGAATGTGTGTGTGTCACCCCTCCTATTCACCCTCCCCCCCCTCCATCCCTGTGAGAGCGCACGCTGACAGAGCAGGCAGAGAGAAGAGTAGCAGTGAGCTGCCAGCTGCTGCTGAGTCACTATGTGCCGCCGGTCCTGGGACAGCTGGGTGAGTTGTCCTAGCTTCCCCCCCCCCACTGGCGACCGTGGAACCCCTGATGGGTGCTCATGGAAACCCGGGTGAAAACCACTGATCTAGATGGAATAATGTAAGGAATCGGGAAACACGTCCTTTGCGACGTTTTCCCTCGTTACCTGCTGCTACTCAGCCCTCCGTCTTGGCACCAGCACGTTTACAGAGTGGACGCGCAGCTCTTCTAGAGTTGCCACTGAGCTTGGCTCTGCCCCCCGGATGCACTGCGCATCACGCGTCAGCGGCGCGCTCATGTGACGATGTGCACCGCTCCCCAGCTGTGCGGCAAGTAACCTGATTGCCACTTGTCTTCTGTGCCTATCACGGCTTCCGCTGGGGTTGCGCCTCCGCTCCGACCCCTGTCCTGTTGGCTGCTTCTCCCTTCTAATACCTTGCTCACACTCTCTAGCATCGCTCAGCATAATCTCATGTAGCCTTGTGTGCCTCACAGTTCTGTTGTGCCTTGCTCCTGTTCCAGTCTTGTCTTGCAGTTTGTCTTCTTGTGTACCGACCCGGCTTGTTAGTGAAACCTCTCTGGATATCGACCTCGGCTTACCCTCAACTATGTCTACCTCTCCAACCCAAGATCACGGCTATGCGGACTTCGACAACTCTCCAATCCCAGACCACGGTTTAACGGACTTCGACTACGCTGCTCTCTATAATCAAAGACCCCAGCAAGTATACGGACTAACCCATTCTCTCCTACCCAGACCCGGCTATGCTGACAATCCGCCTCTGCTGCTGTCGGTGCATGGTTTCATACCTTCCCACCTCAGTACCGGGGTCTTGTCTTGTTTGTCGGTAGCGCAAGCGTTATAAATAAACAGCAATGTTGTGTAACCACTCTTTATTTTACCGCAGATTATATGGCCTATCACTGAGGTGGGAGCCTCAGTCCTATGGGTTACTATTTAATTCTTATAGTGTGTGGTACATGTTGTGTGAGACTGTAGTGACTAGACACAACACAGTGGTAATGAATTATAACAAGCTTTATATACTCGTATAGCTATAATTTGAGGTGTAGCTTATCTCATATGAATCAGTACGGTGACTCTTAATCTCAGAATCACTCCATACATATATATATATACTTAAACTATACCAACAGTGCGAACGCTGCACAAACAAATAACTTGTATCTCTGTTCGGCCTCTCAATCATGGGGAACTTGCCTGTAGATCCTGGTGTGCTAGCACAATCATTGGAGCTTATAAACTGTGTGTGGGTTGCAGGCCTGGTGCTTCACAAAGATCAAACTGTGATGGCAATATAACCGGAGCTTATATCCTTTGTGGGTTAGGTCACCCACTCCAACCTGGTGTAATTCCTACACAGCTTGGCTCCCTAATCTCTCTCTGTAGTAGCCTCTGTCTGCCTGCTTCTCTCTGCACTGTCAGGTCCCGGTCTCTGCTGGGCCCTGCTGTATGCACTGGTCCAGTGGGGCAACTCTCTCTGCAGTTCACTCTCTCTCAGGGGTCCTGCATGGACTCTGTGCAGGATGGGCTTGCACACCCTCACTCCCTCAGCTCCCTTTCCAACTGTCGTTCCACTGGCTAAGCAGTCACATGGTCCAGTGGAATGTAATTATTAAAGTGGCCATGCCCGGTGCTGATGGCAGACACAGGGGGTTACAGTTGAAACAAAAGTTAAAGTGGCTGCTCAGTGTTGGACAGAGTAGAACTCAGGGTGGAGATGATTGAGAGAGTATGAACGAAGTATAATATATATCCAGAACACAAATTATCGTTCTGAGTTGGCCTATGACAATGCCGGGAGTCATCGAAGCGCCATCCATGATTCCTTTTAAGCACTTAAGCAATGTTGGTCTTTCTCCCTCCTTATAGAGGTAAAGGAGAATTTTAATCCTAATAGAGGTATATTAGCATTTTATCTGGTAGTGTTAGGACCTGTGAACAGGGTCTGCCTTGTCGTGGCTTACAGGCTTACAATGCTTTGGCCAAAGGGTTAAACTAAATGACCCTTTTTCAAGAGAATATATAATTATTTTACTGTGTATTTTTGTCATATTGGATGTAGCATTGGGCTTCTCTGTCTAACCAACCAAATATGTCTTTATGTATTAGCGGCCAAGACATATTCTTAATATTATAAGTATTGTATAAATGTACCATTGAATACTTGATATTTTGTTAACATTAAAAATCAAATATTTTTTTTCCGAGTTAATTTAAATGCTCCTTTAACATGGCTTCTCGACAGAGAGGTGTAACCGTGCAATTATTTACATGCAGATGTACAGGTATGTACTAACTTTCTATTTGAGTGCAGCAGCGGTTTTTGAACTGGTGCTGTACTGGGTGGCAGGGAATAGGATTATATTTGTTATAGAACACTTTAAAAGTAAGCTTCATTTATCAGATTTAGTTAATCACATAGACAAAAGATTAAGGATCACATGAGGGAGCTTTTAAAAAAGCACACTTTTATGAAGCACAAATTAGCTGACTAGACAAAATGCTACAACAGGCTGTCATATCTGTACTTTTATTGTGTAATCAGCCCAGAAAGCCAACACTGGATGACCTATCTTGTCTTTTAAAAAACCAATACATGAGTTTGCAATAAACAGCTCTATTTCAAAAGAGCACACATCCAACGTTTTTCAAATGTGTTTGTTTGGAAATGTAGAATATTTGTGTGTGCTGTTAAGATTATATAGAAAACCATTATATGTCACACTATATGACATTTTCTAGACCATTTCAAGTAGTTTCCGTGTCATGCCATGTCTGAGCATGACGAGTGTAGTGTTAGGTTTCTTTCTTAACTATATGACATTTTCTAGACCATTTCAAGTAGTTTCCGTGTCATGCCATGTCTGAGCATGACGAGTGTAGTGTTAGGTTTCTTTCTTAACAAGTCTTCTATGGACTTGTACCATTTACAGTTTTGACCCGAAGACAGTGACTGATCCTTGAGCTAAATTCTATTTAAGGAGGGTAGTTGGTGTAGATAGAGCACAGCTTCAGACGCCCTGCAATGTGAAGCAGGGAAAACAAAACCAGGCCACTCCGCAGTAGTATCAAAATGTGTATTAAGCCAGAAAACACATACAGGGAACAAAAATAGGGCAAATACGAAAAGCGTAGGTGCGTTCTATTTGCCCTATTTTTGTTCCCTGTATGTGTTTTCTGGCTTAATACACATTTTGATACTACTGCGGAGTGGCCTGGTTTTGTTTTCCCTGCTTCACATTGCAGGGCGTCTGAAGCTGTGCTCTATCTACACCAACTACCCTCCTGGACTTCTCACCTGATGGATTGCACGCTACTGATCCTGAGATTGCCCCCTGGATGAGCAGGTAAAGTGCCAATGTGCCTTATCTAAATCCTGCTACTCAATGGACATAGTTCCTTCTTCATTATACTGTTAGGGTGATTATTGTGTACATCACGGTGGCTGTCCCAACTGACTCCACTTGTCACTTCCCCTACAGTTATTACGCATTCATTTCTTTATTGAGGGGCACTCCGTCATCGTCAGACCACCAAGCTTATGGTCTTAATTACAAATATGTTATATGAAGTTACCGGTTTGATTCTGAGCACCACATATACCACATCTCTCTAAATTCTATTTAAAGCTGAATTATTTCTCAATAAAAATCCCTGTATAATAAACTATTTTTATACATTGATTCTGTATTTCCATTTTCAGTGGACTAATGTGTTTTGTGAGAATAGTGGTGATCTATAGAGGTTTAAAAGATCACTGCTGCTGCTATTCGTTTAACTATCTCTAGTTCTGTTTTGTACTAGTGAAGTCTTGAAAGGAGGGTAGGAAATAGAATATATGATTTCTCTATAATATTACTCAAGGGAATTCAATAGAATAAGATTTAAAGACAAAGTTCCATATAGGACCAGATTGAACTAGTGAGGATAACATTTTTATTAGGTTAGTATTAGGTGATTGAAGCCTTTTAAAAAATAAAAAAACGGACAAGTATTTTTATTTTTGTTAGAATTGATGCTGACTACAGTATGTTTGCATTGCACCCATTGTAATAAAGTTCATTTTAATGCATTATCTTTCAGATCTTTTTTTTTATACACCGTAAATTGATCACTTGACCAAAACCAGATTACTTTATTATTGAGGTATAAGGCCAACACGATTGAAAATTCCCCTCACCTGTACTTTCACAAATAGTTGAAATACAAATGTTTGTTTTGTTGCTTCTTTTAAAGACAACCCCCTTGTTTAAGCCATTAAACATATCCCTGTAATTAGATTCGATCCTATGTAAGACTGCTTCTTTCTAGCAATAATACCCCATGTAACCCTTCTCTGCCCGGCTTCCAGGGAGATTACGTTGGTGTGCAGGGCGGCCGACAGGATGGGACAGCCAGAACTGCTGTTCTGGGCCTGGAGAGTCAGAGTGTCTGGGCCCAAGCACAG
Organism: Ascaphus truei; assembly: GCA_036426205.1. Lineage (NCBI taxonomy): Eukaryota > Metazoa > Chordata > Amphibia > Anura > Ascaphidae > Ascaphus > Ascaphus truei. Next base: position 258,988,212 of record CM071569.1, on the reverse strand, counting down.
GTACCGCTTATACACATTTTAACAACATTGCACTGTATTTTATATTAGACAGACATGAATATGTTTCTCCCATTAGTGCCCACTCTTAACACTTGAATGGAAGTTCAGTTACTTGGTTGCTCTACGAAGATGTAGGATCCGGCCCCCCATGTTGCTTCGGAACCAATATCAGTAATAATCCGATAACTCTGGACCCCTAAGGGAATCCTGGTGGGTCTTCCTTACTTGGCACAATACCTTTTGCCTGTTTGGGAACTGCCACTTCCATAAAGACTGAAGAGGAATCTGCGGTTAATGCTGATCCGCCGGCACCCAGGAGCCCTCTTTCCTGAGAACCTCTGTGGAGTGCCATATTCCTTTTCATTAACTATTCAGGACTCCATTCCTTATTTTAGGGATCATAACTTAAGGGGTACTGTCCCTGTCTACAACATAATAAACACAAGGGCCTGGTCTATGTTATTACTTTATATAAATACTTATCTACTGTCCCCAAGACTCCTCTCCTCTTGATCTCCAGGAACTTAACTTTCTCGAAACTTCCCCTTCCCTTATATACTTGTAGCCATGCATAACAATGTCTACAATCATCTCTCCTGCTGGCAGTAAAACCTGGTAAGTTACAGGAATGCCAGCAGTAATCATGGAGGTTTGCCCTCACACCCTGGTGAGGTGCCCTATGTATGGATGGGAGTGGCTACATGCGCTGAGTCCCTAGCTAGTGACATCAGAGATGTGCCTGCTTCCTGAGGTATATAAGGCACTGCACTGCCTAAAGTTAGTGTGGTTGCTGCGGGTTGATGTTACAAGGTGAAGCAGCAAGTTCAAAGGTGCCCACTAGTGCAGTAACTAGTGGCACCCTTCTATATCCAGCCAGAGAAAGCCAACTGTGTCCAGGGTCCTGGCACAGGGGTGATCTCCCTGCGTGGAGAGGGAATCCCACTCCATTGGGAGGGCATACCTTTTAAAGGGAATCACGGAACAATGTGCGGCTGAGACAAGGACTGTGAGGGGCAGCTGGCCCTTATCACCACGCACAATAAATATGGCTTGTTTAACAAGAACCCCATGGTGTGAGTCTGCAATTACTCTCCCGGGGCCCTCACCACCAAGAAGTAGTTCCTCATCAGGACCATCTACTTGCATACGCATAGATCCTGATGAGGTGGAGGCGCTGCACGTGATGTAAGTAGGACTCGCACCCACTACCTCAGATACCTGTCTGGCTTGACATCCCCGAATACCATCATGCAGGAGACTCAGGAGTCCTGTTGCCTACAGGTGCACCACCATACACCGACATGTAACGGGGCTGGATAGACCACAGGGGCTAATGTAAGATTGGGTGGGTCAGACCAGAGACGAACAAGCGTTACATACTATATCCGTGATGTCATAAACAGGGTGGGGCCTTACACATGTCAATAATACTAGTAACCCTTTAGGAGAGGGTAACACCCATATCTTTATATTCCCACACAATCTGAACCAAATTACCATGAAACACCTTTGTTTCAAAATATGTAAAACAATAAAGAGAGGGGGGAAAAAAGGCCTAATGGAAACATACACGAATAAACAAATATTTAAAAACAAAAAAGGGGTATTCTTCATCTACAGTATGGGGTAAGTACAATAACTCCAGGACATACTTGAAAACGAGAGGTAACTCAATGTATTACTTCCTGGTAAAACATTTTTATAAATAAACTTCTCTTTATTTCAATATCGACTCAAAAGGGGAGCTTCTATAAAGTGATATTGTTGTGCACATACATTTTGAAATTCTACAGAATAATGTATTTTCTATAGTACAATTTAAAGCTGAACGATACTTGCAACGTGAATTTGGGAAATTCCACTTTATTTTATTTTAGACTTATTTGGCCCAATGTAAGCATTAGAAGGACTAACCAAACTATTAGGAGAAGTAAGCAAATCTTTGATTTTATACTCCTTTCAATTTAGCGTGGAGAGAAAAAGGAGAGATGTATTTCCAGAGAGGTTTTAACGTTCAGGAGCCATTTATTCAATGCTTGTCAGCTTGTTAAGTGGGGTGAAAAGAAACATTTGGAAGTCATTTTAAAGGGCAGACATTTTGTAGGAAACTTAAAGCTACTGTGTATGCGCGAGGTGCACCAACTACTGAGCCACTGCACATGCGCGAGCCTCCCTGACATGGCGGCGCCCTGCAGTGGCAGTCGCTGTGGGTGCCCGGCGACCCGCTCTCCCTGCACTAACCTCCCTGCACCGGAGGTAAGAGGGGGAAGGAGCAGAGGGACCGGGGGACCAGGGGAAACCTGGTTACACTTACATCAAATTCAGCTCTCAACATCCTCTTATAAGGTTCTTTTAAAAAACATTTTGGACAGTTTTAAAATGAGTATCCCACAGTATAAGAAGCAAAACAATCCTTATCTTTGAGTTACATTACAAGTGGCTCAGATACAAAAGCAACTTGTTTGTATGTAAATATTTGTTTCTGTCCATAATTCAGATAACAGTGCAGTAAGCAATTCGGTGTTCAAAAAGCAAAAGCTTAATTTTTAGCAGCTGTCGCTTTCACCACACTCACTAAATATGATGTTTAAGCAGCATCTAGTGGCTCAAGCTAGAAGTACAAGTGATAAGTTATGTATATGCATAATTACGATTATTATTGTTTGTAAAGTGCCAACATTTTGCAGCATGGTACATATTAATATGAAATCTCAATTTTACAAATACATGCAAAAGTAGCATTTGTAATAGTGTAATACTATTGATTAAATGTTGTACATGAAGTACAAATTACTAATTATAACTACTCACTGCACAAATTGTTCAGACAGTAAAATAATATATTACTGTGACGGTGAAGGGGTTAACCAGGCTTATAATAAAGATCAATCCCACGTGGTTAACCCTGACCCGTGTGTTAGGGTCTTATAGTGTCAGCTCTGGGACCTAGATGTCAAAAATATATTACTGCAACTCTATACTGATTTTGCGACATTAAAGAATGATGTGATTTTTTGCCTTTACTGGGATGCTGGGATCGGGAGATTTCTAGGCTGTAAGTTTCAGGGTGGGTTTGTTGGAGAAAGTCTTTGCAGAATGTGTCTATGTAGCGGGGTTCCGGAGTTAGGGGATACCCCAAAAGTTGTATCCGGAGATTGAGTGAGATCTTTGGATACAGCTAAGCGCATTACTCCACCAACCTCGGACCCTGGAAACGTTCTCACAACTCACCGCCAGAGTCCCTGCTGTAGCATCTTCCAGACAAGGTAAATGGGTATGAAGAGGTTAAAATATATCGGCAGGTATACACAGAGTCCTTAGTATAGCAGGGGCTCCCCAGTATAGCAGAGGTACCCACATACATGCTCAGGTATATTGAACCTAGTTTAGGGGTTCAGGGGCTGCTCCAGCTAGTTTATAAAGCTGAGCAGGGTTTTAAAGTGTCTAAAAGTTTAAAAGTATTATTCTCATGTGTGCCAGGAATGAGGCTAGTGATTTGTAGGGAATATACACTCACTCCATTCATAACACCAGAATAGGAACTCATAACTTTTAGCACACAGAAGACAGGACACACAATATTTTATTAAATTGGTATAGTTTAATGTGTATATATATTGATAACCTGTAAATGAACTGTGGGATTTCAAAGTCATGGCTACCAGGCTTGGTGCCTATGCATTTGTAAGGAAGCCAGGACTTGAAAGCCTCAGAGATCCCAGAGGTGTGAACCCTTTTGTTAGCAAGGAGGGCTAACTGGAGCACTGATATCCTTAGTTCAAAGGGTCCCTGTGGCCTACCCCAGACTTAGTGGCATTGAGCCGGTGGGGGGTTTGGAATAGTGAATGAGCAAACATGGCGGTTAGTGCACATGCTCTCTCACTGTTCTGAAGCCATAGGTGCCAGCTTTCACAAACCTGGCAAAGTGTGTGAGTGGTTGGAGTTTAAATTCCCAAGCCACTGGTTGGAGGGCAAGCGGTGGTACAGCCTGTCCCGAAGTTTATAAAACAACTCGTCGCCCTCTCAGAACTCTCTCTGCTGTTGTTCTTTCTTGAGTGTTCCATGTATTCCCAAGTGATTCCAGAAGTCCAATTTGCCATAAGGTCAAGCATGGGTTGGACTGGGCCCAGAGACACCTTGCTGCGATTGCAAGGAGAAAGGCTGCAGGACTTTTAAAACCGGAATGTTTTCTGTCCCCACTTCAGCACTGGACTGTTTTAAAGACTTTATTTCAACTAGGAAAGTCAGTTTGTCAACCCCAGACCTCAGTAAGTGTATCTTTTTCTGTCTATTGTAATTCAATGTGCGTTTGCCAGTTTCTTTGCAATAAATTACAATTTATTTTACTTATTGGCTTTGCTCAATGATAAGATCCTGGTGTAAAGGTGTATTTAGCCTGGCCTCCCATGACAATTACATGGTGCTTTCACATTTTCTGAACTTGTGCGGACAAAACAATACAATATAGATAGATAGATAATCAAGCATCACGCACTCAATTCTCCTCTTCACTTTTAAAGCTTTACACTCTTCTGCGCCTACTTACATCTCAGCCCTAATTTCTCGCTATGCACCATCCTGACTCTTGCGTTCTGCTCAAGGATGTCTTCTCTCTACCCCCTTTGTATCTAAAGCCCTCTCCAACCTTAAACCCTTCTCACTGACTGCCACACACCTCTGGAATGCCCTTCCCCTCAATACCCGACTAGCACCCTCTTTATCCACCTTTAAGACCCACCTTAAGACTCACTTGCTTAAAGAAGCATATGAGTAGCACCATGGCTAATACTATACAAGATACATAAAGCTTGGCCCCCTGCAGACGCACTTACCTGAATGCCCTCCTACTGTTTCTGTTCGTTGTCCCCACCAATTAGATTGTAAGCTTCCCGGAGCAGGGACTCCTCTTCCGAAATGTTACTTTTATGTCTGAAGCACTTATTCCCATGATCTGTTATTTGTATTATTTGTTATTTAAATGATTGTCACATGTCTATTACTAATGTGAAGCGCAATTGTCATGGAACAGGTATACCCCTGTCCGCACTTCTGTTTCACCCCCCCCCTTTTTTCTTGTAGCCCTGCTTGTCAGCTTTCTTAATGCCAGCTGTCTGTGTGGTTGGTGCTGCACACAAACATAGTGCTTGGTTGGTAAATGCGTGCCATTTCCCCTCTCCAGCAGCTTGCTGCTTAAAGATGTAACATTATTGCTACATGTTGTAGCTCCCCAGCACCTGCTGTGAGTTGCCATGGCGAGCCTCAGTCTTTCTCTCTAATGGGCTAGTCTGCTTTTCTCCCCCTCTCGCTCTCCTACAGAGGTCTGTCCCAGACTATCTTACACACCAGATACATTGCTTCTTCTTTCCACCATTCCTCTGGACTCGTGAGATACTCTGCTGTAACCCCTGTAATGGTGCTCGCAGGATATCTTTTCACTCCCTTTACTACTAAGCATACACAGAGATTTAACACTACACCTTACACAAGAAACTGTATTTACCTACTTTCTCCAAAATAAAGTAAGAAGAAAAAGAAACAGACCTTGTCGTGCTTGGAAAAGAGGGCGAGTTGACACTATCTGAGCTAAGTCATCCACATGTGACCCTTGGCTTCCAGATAGTGAAAAGATATCGTGTGCTTACAGACACTTACAGGAGCTGCTACTCCAGACTCCATGATAACAGAGCAGCTCTACAGCAGTACAAGCAAGCAGCTTACACAGCTAATACAGAGCAGACCTTACAGCACACAAAGGAAGCAAGTAGCTCAAACTCAAGACCAGCCTGAGCCTTAACAGACAAGCAGCAGCCTACACTGCACAGCAGCCTTGCAACATACAGTGCTCTTACACAAAACTAACTGCTTTTTTTCTGTCTGAGTTACACCCTTGCACAGCCCCATAGTGAGGAGCCACCTTCTCCACTACCCTGCGCATCGTCCCATGGCCAGCGCCATCAAGGGCACCGCACCGACACCCACCAGGACACGGGTCAGAGCCCACGGACACCTGGATACAGCTACCCCTACGCTGCATGCTGCAGGACACCGCTCGGTATCATCTGAGACAGACGCCATCGTGACAAGTAAAGACCGCAGACACACGCCACTGGCAAAAAGGCTCTACACACCACCCTACAGCATGGCAGAACTCAGAGCGTCACCAGACATCACGCAGGAAAGCGATCACTCAGACACAGAGGACCGCTGCGCAAGTGCAACAGGCGCGGGCAGGCGCAAGGCCCAAACGGACAGTCACACTGACACAAAGGCCCATGAAAAATATGAGAATGACATTGAAGCACACCGCGAAGGTTAGAGAAGGGCTGGGAGGACACTGGTTGTGAAATATGTAACGTTGCAAGACTAGTTGATCAGGAGAAACAAATTAGGCAAGCTATAGCCCAATTGAGGTCAAGTCACAAACGTTACCAATGCTGTCACAAACATATCTCGATACCTAAAAGAATTAACACGAAGGAAAGGAACCTCAAACGACGCCTGAACGACCAGCAGGAGGCAACTGACGGGAGGAGTCGACGGCTTCGTGCAGACCACGTCACTGAGGCCGAAGACCAGAGGAAGGACCTTTGCTGGAACTGCATCACAACGCCTCCACATCAGCACTCATCAAGGTCAGCAGATCAGCGCCAATCTCACGCACTCTAGCGCAAGCGAAAACGTACCAGGCGCGAGCCACCGCAGAGGCCGCACGTGCCTGGGCCGAATACCATCAGAAAGAGGAGTCATGAAACTAGAAAGGGCCCGCTTGGAGAGGAGGAGCAAACATCCGCCGCCGCAGCTCGTGCCCCGCCCGCTGCAGCCACTGCCATCCGCCGCAGCCGCTTGCCACCGCTGCACTGAAAAGGCAGAGGGGACGTTCACTAGAGGCCTCCTAAATCAAGAAAGAGAAGCTGCTGCGCTAAGCCCAAGCCGACAGTCCTAGAAGCAGCCGCGCAACAGGACGGGGGATCGCCTCAGAGGATCCAGTCCAACGCATTGAGATACGTAAGGAGCCTCTTCGCGTAACAACACCAGCGCACACCACCAATACGAGGGCACGACCCACAGACGCTGAAGACTCGCTAGGACCACGAGAGAGAGAAGACGCTGCTCCGTCATGGCACATGCTGCCTGGTATAGCCACGCGCAACAGTGATCCACACGCCAGCGCGCAACGGATAGACACCACACAATGCTCGCAACTCAGGTACACCCCACCGGAGGAGAACAGCCCTCACACTAGCCAGCAGCCATCACGCGTCCACGCCCAGGAAGAGGCGACCGCACAACTCTCCCAGAATACTACTCAGAACGGGACAAAAACACCGATGCCTCAGGTCTGACAGACATAGCCAAGTACATGATCCGGCGTGACCTGGTGCACGCATGACTCATCAGCTTCGACGACCGCCCTGAGAACTACAGGACGTGGAAGTTCACGTTCAAAGACGCAATCAACAGCTTGGATTCTCAGCAAGGGAAGAGCTCAACCTGTTTGTCAAGTTCTGGGGAACAGAATCCAGAGAGTACGCAAAAAGACTGCGGGCAGCAAACGCGCATCAACCCCAAGTAGTGTGTGTGGGAAGGCTAGAAGAGTCCTACGGCAGCCCCGAAGCAGTCGAGTATTCACTCTTCAAAAGAGTCGACAGCTTCCCCAAGATCACAAATAAAGACTACTCGAAGTTACGAGATCTTGGGACCTGCTGCAGAACTGACGATTACGCAAGGAAAGACCATTCCTTAATAGTGTCTCAACGTCCTAGACTCAGCTCGTGGACTGAGACCATCTGGAGAAGCTACCCTTCAACCTCCAAGAAAAATGGATCTCACAAGGCTCCAAATACAAAAGGGAGAAGCAAGTCGTTCTACCCCCCATTCTCCGTTTTTCTTGAGCTTCATTCGCGAAGCAGCAAAGACGAGGAACGACCCAGCTTCTTCTTAGGTGCGCAAACCACCTACAGTGCAAGCAGCTAGGAACGAGAGAAGAACGGAGACCAGTCGACGAGATATGGTAACCCCAAACACCCATCTCGACTCGTAGGAGGACGTGCCCTCCACGACCCAAACTACCCCGATCAGTTTCGGTCGCCGGAGACAAGGAACAAGGGGCCCAAACAGGGAATGTCCCATACACAAGACCACACCCACTCAACAAGTGCTTTGGGTTCCGGATGAAGTCCCTAGAGGAATGCAAGAGGTTACTTGGAGAATGCGGAGTTTGCTTCAAGTGCTGCGGTTCCACGACTCACTAGCCAGGACTGTAAGGAAGAGATCAAATGCACTGTGCGAAGTGACAAGCACATGACAGCTTACACCCAAGGCGATGACACTCCAACACTCAAGAACCCATCCTCCGTAGCGGAGCATGGCGGGGAGAAAGAAGAGGAGAGTCAACGTCCGTCACTCTCAGCGCACTGAGGTTTGCGGAAAAGAAGGTGACAAAATGTCCTGCTCCAAAATATGCCTTGTCGCAGTGCACCCCCAGGGACAACGAGAAGGCCATTCGGATGTATGCAATCCTCGACGACCAGAGCAACCGATCGTGGTCAGGTCAGAGTTCTTCGACATGTTAACCATACAGATGGTGCTTCTCCTAACTCTCAGAACGGCGAGGGCCGAATGGAGACCACAGGAGAGACATAAGTGAATGGCTACACCATATGCTCAATAGAACGCAAGTGAACTGACCCTTCCCAACTCATCGAGTGCAACCACATGGCCACAAACGGGACGAGATTCCCACACCAGACGTGCACCTCCATTACCCCCACCTCAAAGGAATAGCCAACCACATGCCGTGCCGAGTAGACAAGGCGCAAGATCCTTGTCTGCTGCTCGGTAGGGGACATTATGAAGGTACATAAAGTCCGTAAACAGCATACGGACCCCACCACGCGCCATACGCCCAAAGACTTGACCTAGATGTGGTGATAGTGGGCAAGTCGTGCACCAACAAAGAGCCGCGGCAAGACTACGTGATGCCCGCAGAACAGGTGGTGACAGAATGTGGACACACATCTCTCTCTGAAATGTCTTGGCCATCCCCAAGTGTACCGTAAGGGCTAAGTGAAGAGAAGAGCACAAGTCATACCCCGAGACCAACAAAATCATCCCGCGATCAGGGGGATGTGACAAGGCCTAGGATGCTCACAGTCCGACAGCTAAGGATGACGAGGATTCCACGAAGGAGGAAAAGCTACCTCACAAGGTGACCGACAAAGGGATCGTCCAAAGGCAACGAACGATCAAACGTCCTCTACTGCGAGCATTGACACAACTAAGTACAGATCCTTCTCTCAAGAGTATAAAGGAACAAGCAACCAGCTGCCACGGTTAGAATAGCCGCAAAAGATGCGCCCTGCAGGTAAGCCACAGTGTCAAAAAATGAGACTGTCCTCTTCACAGTTAAAAGAGACAGCCACAGAGACATTTGAAAGGATTACCAGGGCCAAAAGGACTGTTCTTCGTTACGTCCAGGGAGACATATACCTCCCGATGGCAGTACACAGATGAGAGACACATAGTGTTTCACCAAACGACGTGGAGTATGTTCAGTGCCAATGAAAAATGAACCGATGACCTACGGTGACAGCGTTCCAAACAACAAAGGACGGCAAACGAACACCATCAGGGAAGATAGAGGATTCCTGAGTGCTAACTGTCGAGGAGCTCTCTAAAGACGGTAGGCAGTTGGTGACTCCGCTACCATCCCATTCACCACAAAAGGACGCTTCCCCAACACATGGAGAACATGCATCTCTAGTTCACTTCGCACCTCTGCGACCTACAAGGGACCAGAGACAAAAAACAACCTTTGGCCTTCATCCAAAAGATATCCTTATCCGCCACGTCAAAGCCAGCACCTCTAATGGGGATAGGTGAAGAATGCGCTGCTGGTTACCTCCAATCACCTGGGCCTACCACCCTCAGGACACCATCAATCGCGGGTGGGGTTGGGCTAATGTTCAAGAACCACTACTCAGCCTTTGAGGGAGCTCTCTCTGAGAGATGCCCTCTTTACTGGACTAGATTCGACAACCAGTCTCTTCCAGAAGTGTGCTTCGCGGTCCGCAAGGAACCAAACGCCATCACTTGCGACCAACGCCAGGTCTCGGTGATGAGAGCGACAAGCTACCACGACTGGCGCACTACAAGGGGATGTGCTCTGTGGCTAACAACTACAGAGAAAAAAAGAACTGTTTTCTCACAAGGCTAAAGGAAACAGTGCCAGAGACTCTTACAAAAGACATTGCGTTGCATCAAGCTAACCAAGAGCTGTGCATCCACCCGCTTCCCTTACTGGAAGGTGGCCAAAGACTTTGACGCCAGTTGTACCGGCCGGTATCACCTTGCGTATGAGGAATATGGACCTTTGCATTGTTATTTATGTTTGCATTTGCACAAATGTTCCACATAGCCTGTTATATAGTGTGTATCTACAGATACAGACGGGAGTGTATGGAACGGTCTTATACCCGTGTCGCACTTCTGTTTTCACCACCCCCTCTTTTTTGTAGCCCTGTTTCTGTCAGCTTTCTTATGCCCGAGCTGTAGTGTTTGTGGTGCTGCACACAACACTGCTTGTGTGGTAAATGATTCAGTGCCATTTCCCTCTCCCAGCAGCTTGCTGCATTAAAGATGTAACATTATTGCTACATGTTGTAGCTTACCCCATACACTCCTTGTGAGGTCTTACCATTGCGCTCTAGCCTCATCTAGTCTCTAGATGTGCTAGTCTGCTTTCATCCCCCTCTGCTCGCCTAACAGATGGTCTGTCCACAGACTATCTTACCACCCAGCTACAATGCTTCTTAACCTTTCGCATTCCTACTGGTATACAAATCTCGGAGTACCCGATCCGCTGTAACCCCGCTTGCTTACTGTTCGCTGCAGGATTATCTTTTCACCTCCCTTTACTACTAAGCATACACAGAGATTTAGACCTACACCTCTACACAAGAAACTGTATTTACCTACTTTCTCCAAAATAAAGTAAGAAAAGAAACAGACCTTGTTGTGCTTGGAAAAGAGGGCGAGTTGACACTATCTGAGCTAAGTCATCACCACGTGACCCTCTGGCTTCCAGAATAGCAATGTACACTAATGGCACTATATAAATAAAGACATACATACATACATAAGATAGATAGATAGCCTGGGTCCCCAGTTTGGTCTCCTTACCTCCGATAGCGCTGCAGAGTGGTGCAGGGGCGTCCAGCAAGCGCATCACGCACTCAATTCTCCTCTTCACTTTTAAAGCTTTACACTCTTCTGCTCCTACTTACATCTCAGCCCTAATTTCTCGCTATGCACCATCCTGACTCTTGCGTTCTGCTCAAGGATGTCTTCTCTCTACCCCCTTTGTATCTAAAGCCCTCTCCCACCTTAAACCCTTCTCACTGACTGCCCCACACCTCTGGAATGCCCTTCCCCTCAATACCCGACTAGCACCCTCTTTATCCACCTTTAAGACCCACCTTAAGACACACTTGCTTAAAGAAGCATATGAGTAGCACCATGGCTAATACTATACAAGATACATAAAGCTTGGCCCCCTGCAGACACACTTACCTGAATGCCCTCCTACTGTTTCTGTTCGTTGTCCCCACCAATTAGATTGTAAGCTTCCCGGAGCAGGGACTCCTCTTCCGAAATTTTACTTTTATGTCTGAAGCACTTATTCCCATGTTCTGTTATTTGTATTATTTGTTATTTAAATGATTGTCACATGTCTATTACTAATGTGAAGCGCAATGTACACTAATGGCGCTATATAAATGAAGACATACATACATACATAAGATAGATAGATAGCCTGGGTCCCCAGTTTGGTCTCCTTACCTCCGATAGCACTGCAGAGGGGTGCGGGGGCGTCCGGCAAGCGCCGGTAGGTGCAGGATGAGTTGCAGCCCATAGATTGGGCGACCGGGTCGCCGGCATCCCACGGAAGACAGAGCTACAGGGCACCGCCATCCTGGATAGGCACACGCATGCGCAAGGACGAGTCGCACATGCGCAATGGGCCTACATATGTGGCGGCAATTATAAGGGGTAACAACATGCCCCCGAATGCCCAGGGGTGACGGACCACATGGCACAGTACAGCCAATAGGGCTGCAGCATTCCCCTGCTCTCACACTTGATACATTTGGTGCTCTGTGAGCCACGCCAGTCTCTGGGACACAGAGGTGAGGGTGTGTGTGCAGAGTGGCAGTAGGCCCCTGCAAGGCCCCAGCTAGGCCCCGACTCCCACTAGTTTGTGGAAGCTACATGGACAGCCCCTCTAGATAGGGACATTGCCCCTGTATTGAGTGCAGTGTCAGGGATACCACAAGAAGACGCCATGCAGTATCAGTGGCCTGTGGTCTAGGACCAGACCACCCCACAGATAGAGACTCTGTTCATGGTAGGACCCTCCAACTGGATATCCCCCTATGTGGAGGCGGACGACTTCCCTGACGGCGACAGCGTGGGACAGAAGGGCCCTTTCTGTAGTCAGCTGTACCAGGTGCTGGAGCACCTGGCAGGTATAAGACAAGTCATCAAGTGCACCAACTATACTGTAAACACTGTGGGCAGCACTTTCACACACTTCAGGGTGGGTTGGCTACTGTGGACACCAGGTTGGTTAGGTGCCCAGGGCACCTCAGTACGTTGGGGGACACTCACTGGGGTGGGGACTAGGTGGTTGAACAGTGGGATTCAGTGTTTGGGTAGGGCCGTGGGAAGCCTGAGTTGTATGTACTATCGTGTTACCAATTGCATGTCAGTAAACCTGTTATTATATATGCTGTGTGTACTTATTGCATTGGGTCCTGTGAAGGGGTTATCCAGCACTGTCAGGATCCCTCACAGGTGGAGGCACTCTCACCGGATGGATCAGGTACACCCCAGGCTCCCAGCAGCGGAGGTTTGGTTAACGACACTGGCCCAAATTTCCAAAAGGTATGGCTGCCTTGGCTAGCGCAGTCAGATATTCAAGGGGTGAACGTTGCTACCATATGGCATTGATAGATTTAGGTGAGTTCCCCTCTGATGAGATGGAGTCATCCCTGACTTGGACTAAGAGGACCGTGACGGGCTGTCAGAGAGATAGCGGGAGCTATACCCATTAACATTAGACACAATAGACACCCGGGAATCGGGTGAACGAAACCAGGTCAAGACGCTATGGATATTACGCCCCCCCACCCCCTAGGTGTTGTTTTCCCTTTTGTCTTTGTCAGTATGTCTATCCCTGTTCGTCCTTAGAGTAGTAGGACACAAGGTGCTGCATCACCAACAGCAGACAAAATGTTTGGACAACAATGTGTAAAAAGTGATGCTTTACCTTGTAAAATAAAATCAATAAAAACAAAGTTAAAAAAAAAAAAAGATGTTCCGCCAATGTTTTTAATCTTAAAACATTAAAACATTAAAACAGTTTATTTTTTTATTATTTCATTGTTTAATGCATATTTTCTGTTTTGCATGTCTGGAGATGGGCAAAGACAACGTGCGGGAACCCCCCTCCTCCCCTTCTCCCCCCCCCCCCTTGGTGCAGGAAACTCTCCCAGCAATACTGCCAGATACAACACAGTGCTCAAATCCATGCATGTCATGTCCCTTCCCCCTAAACCACCCAAAACCTAAGGTACTGTAAACCTCTAATCCTATTGTAAAGTGCAGTAGCCCATGTCATGCATGCTTTGTCTCCTCCAACCCACCCCCAAAAGCAGAATATACCAGGCACTGTAGTCATAATGTACTGTTCCCCATGTCATGCCCTTTCTCCCCAAACACCCCAAAAATCTGGATTGAATAATGTACGGTGCAATTGTAAATATCTAATATTGTCTAATACAGCGTCATTTCAGTAGCTCTAACAACACAGCAGCTAGTACTCAAATAAATACGCCGAACTAGTTCAATATTGAGGAAGAGGCACTAATTGAAGATCTAGAATCTCTTTTAAGAGAAAGCGATCCAGATTTTGTTAACTCTAGTAGCTATCTACATTCGGGATTTAAGCCCAATTCAGTTTTCTATCCATACACCTCCAGAGGACCCAATATCGAAATGTTTGGAAAATTGGTGGAGAGAGATTTTAAAGAAATGTGTAAAAAGAGATCCTCTAAACACCATTCCAATCTAACTTGGGAGGAATATAAAAGCATCAATACCTTGAAAGCCAACCAAGATATAGTGTTGAGATCAGCGGACAAAGGGGGTGGAATAGTCCTCCTGAACAAAGAGGACTATTTTAAGGAGGCATATCGCATTTTGGGAGACAGAACCACTTATGTACCCTTAAAAAAGGACCCCACAGAGGAATACTCAGGCCTCATTAAAAAGCATCTGAGTGAGGCGTTTGTTATTGGGATCCTGTCAAAGGCAGAATATGAGTATATGTTTATTAAGACACCCACAGTTCCCATTTTTTATTATATCCCCAAGATTCACAAGTCCCTCACTTCACCACCTGGACGCCCTATAATTTCAGGGATTGATTCTATCACGTCTAATTTATCCACTTATATTGACTTTTACCTACAACCACTTGTCACATCACTACCGTCTCACTTAAAAGACACTACTATGGTTTTACAGGTTTTGGATAATTTTGTTTGGAATGATAGATGTATATTAGCCACTTTAGATGTGCAAGCCCTATATACCAGCATTCCCCATCAAAAAGGTTTAGAGGCAATTAGGCACTTTCTCCTGACACCACAAACACTACCGATCACACAAATAGAATTTATTCTAACATCCATCAATTTTATTTTGGGTCACAATTATTTTATGTTTGAATCCCTTTATTTTTTACAAATCTTGGGGACTGCGATGGGGACCACTTTTGCCCCATCGTTTGCCAATTTGTACATGGGACTGTGGGAGTCGCTTGAGGTTTTCCGATGTCCTCCTCCACAGCTTAGGCTGTGGAGGAGATATATCGATGACATTATCATTGTGTGGGAGGGTACTGAGGAATCATATCTTCTATTTGTTGATCAACTTAATGCGAATGACTGTAACCTAAAATTTAGTGGTGTTAACAGCTCAGTCAGCATTAATTTCCTTGATTTGGAAATATATATTGAATCCAATACTGTTCAAACAAAAACATTTTTCAAGGCAACAAATGTTAACTCTTATCTCGATCCCTTTAGCTGTCATGATAAAAGATGGGTCCAAAATATCCCCTTCAACCAGTTTCTTAGACTGAAGAGAAACAACTCCAAAATTGAGGATTTTGATAAACAATCCCAATTCCTCAGAAAAAGGTTTCTTGACAAGAATTATAATGAGGAACTGATAGATTCCTCTATAAAGAAACTGGAGAAAATACCGAGGAAGTCACTGACACAATATAAGAAAAACAAAAAGGTTAAGGGCAAAAATACAAAAATTCCCGCTTTTATAACTCAGTTCAGTGACATGCATCATGGGGTCAGAAAGATCCTAAAAAAACATTGGGGGATATTGAAAATGGACCCTGTATTGGGCCCTCAGTTAAACTCACAACCAGGGGTAGTGTTTAAACGTGCGCCAAACCTAAAAAATATGTTGGCCCCTAGCCAAATAACAAGGAAAAATGTTGTATCTGGTGACATTAAAGATCGCTTGGGTATTAAAGGCACGTATAAATGCGGGAAGTGCAAGGCGTGCAACCACATTTGTAAAGGAACAACTGTCACGTCCTGTGCTACTAAAAGGATGTATAATATCAACAGTTTTATTAATTGTCAGACCACGCATGTGGTGTATGTCCTGCAGTGTAATTGTAATTTACAATACATTGGCAAGACAAAACGGCCACTAAAAATGCGTATGTTAGAACATCTGAGAAACGTAAAAAACATACCTAAAACTCTGGCTAAAGGTATGCCGCTTACCCCGCTACTAAAACACTTCAAAGAGATACACAATAATGACCCCGCTTGTATTACATTTAAAGGGCTTGAACATATACAAATGAACAGCAGACAAGGAGATAGAGAAAATCATTTATTGAAACGTGAACAGTATTGGATTTACGAAATGCAAACTAGACATCCTATTGGTTTTAATGAACTCATTGAACTTAAACCTTTTTTAAGATAAATTATGTTTATTTTCTTTTTTTTCTTTTTATTAAAATTAATTCCTCATTTTTATAATATATGTATTAGGATTATATATATCTTTTCATGTGTATATTTATTATATGTTTAATTAATATATAAATTGGCATTTGTGTATTTTTATTTATTTCCTGTCTTTATACTTAGTGATGGTCTCTGACAGTGCTGCTATTGCTGTGTTACAGTTCCCGTTTTGTATTCACTCTGGTAGACCTGTATCACGTGACTACCGCAACATGTGACACTGTCAGGGAAAGAGGTAGCATCATTTTAAGTATCTAGCTGCCAATCTAAGGGCGTTAGACTTGGCGTCTGAGGGGGCTGTCCTTACTGACTCCCTTCCTTCCATAAATACGCGCGGATGACGCTGTACGTGACCTCCTGACGAAGCACGTGGTGCGAAACGCGTAGAGGTCACGACAGGTCATCCTGCGCGTGTTTGCTGAGAGGCTGAGACGGAGCCTGCCTGAGGCTCTAGTGGTGGCTGTTTCATCTTCCCTGGTGCCGCGATCCGGATCCTGTGCGGTCATCTGTGGACCCCCACCTTTGCCTTAGTGTAAGTGTTCGTCTCCCCCTGTCAGCGGTTATATAGTCCTCTATGGCGGTTTTCATTTAAATCCCCTTGGGCTGTTAGTACTTTCTTTGTTTATTTTTACACTGATTGTCTTTTGTTGTATGTGATGTATTTTCCCTAGACATTTTATGTTAAGAGACCATATGTATGGCTTTAGTTTCTGGGCATTTTACTTCTTGAACTGAGAAGGGGTTGGATCCTCTCAGCTATTTATGTGTTTGTTTTATTAAAATACTGTTATTAATTCCATCTCTTGTGCGCTTCTGTGCTATTTTCTTTCTATCTAATATTGTCTCTTTCTTTACAGACCAAGATGTCCAAGAAGCGCCATCCATTGAGAAGAAGAAAGACCAGATTGTAAATTTGGAAAAAGAGGCGACGTATTTTTGTGTTATGCATTTTTCCTTTGTTATCCAGAAAAATAAATTTTTTCATTCTTTACATATAATTTTTTGGTGTGTTCATGTTTCACTGTACAGGTACAGTACTACACCATACTGTACATAAAGTTGTAAAGGTATTTAAATGTATATAAATATCTGACATACAGTACCATATACAGTATATCAATCTTGAAATTGAGTTGCTTTTAGTGCTTAAATAGTACTATAACAAAACAAAGTATTGATGTACAGTAGTTTAAATATAGTAAATCTAAATACTGTTAATCTTTGACATACAGTACACTATAAAAAATATTTAAAATGCAGGTACATACTGTAATATAAAGTTCTAAATGCATTTAAATATATTAAAATGTCTCATTGAGATACTGTACAGTATACTATAGCACAAATAGTGTTTTTACTATATACAGTACTGTACTGTAGATACACAAAGAGCAGTACTACTGTACAACATATACAATGACATACACGCATGCGCAGAAATGTGATGACATGCATATGTGTTTCAACAAGGTTCCAATTTGACATACACGCAGGCACAGAAATGTGATGACACGCATATGCATTTCAACAAGGTTCCAAGTTGTATTTTTTTATTATTCGTTTTAACTTTATTATCCTGTACAAATAAAACATTTAATTCGTTATAAATACTTTTTGTTGTGTGTGTTAATATTTTAAATGTTGTGCAGTTCGAGAATTTTTGTATGGCTAAAAGCTAAGGAGCCTCAGAAAGAACTTCTTTCCCATGTACTTTATATGAACTCATATTTTTAATCTTCATATTACAATTACACACACACACACACACTTGAAGTACTGTACGTGAATAAAAGACAGGTTGAATTGCAATTACAGTTTTTTTTAAGACAACTCGTGATCGCCCACTTGAGTTTCTCGATGGTATTGCAGACAGCGCTAAAATGCAATTTTCTGCACTGGATCAAAACACTAGTAAACTCGCGTCTTAACGCGGAAAATTTTCAAGAAATCTCGAACCAACATGGGGTGTCCAAAGGAATACAACCCGTGAAATGATCCAATAACGGCCGCTGCATCTGTATATGACTGCAGGTATGTTACAGTATTTATCAATTATCTGACCGTTATGTCTTATTTATTTTTTTTCATTTAATTCCAAGTTTGCACCATTTCATATTGTTTTGTAAAAAAATATATATAGTATGAAATGGTGCAAATTGGTGCACACGAAGTGAAATTTAGAAAAAAATAACATAACTGTCATTTATAAATAACATACACTCAAAGTCGGTGGAGAGGTGTCACATCTTTCACCATTGTGTCCAGTTTTTTTTCATTCTATTTTTCTTATACAAGAATTACAATTACAAATTAGTCACAGACTGGGTTAATTGCGGAATTCTGCACAAACTTTTTCCACAAGCTTCTTCTAACACAAATAATAATTCTAAAGCATTCTAAAAAATAACCAAGAGACCACATGAGATTATAAACCTAAAGAAAATTATCTTCTAAAAATTGTAGGGAAAATATATATTGAAATTGGAGTATGGAGTGCTGGCAGTGCCTTTGCTATGACAAATTAGGGTTTGTGGATAATGATGCTAGTAAAAGTATTAATTACTACCAAACTCAAGAAAAGTAAACAACAGTCAGTGTTCACAGTTGGTGTTGTGTGACATAACATAATATATTTAATTCAGCGCTTGAATGCATATGTCATTAGAAACTATTATTGGTTCTTTGTGACTGCTTTGCTTGATCAAGGACAAAATAAGTACAATGATATCCGTTTATCAAATTTGGTTACTGTCAAACAGTGATGGTTATAACTAAACACTGGCCTTATTTCTAGTTGCCCATATCATATTTAATGATGTGTATGTTCTTCAGCAGGTCACCATCTGCAGGCGTGTGTGCAATCAGTGTTCTCGTTTATTATTAATTTAGCCTTCCATTGAATGCTTTCTGCCACATGCTGAATATTGATGCTGCAGTGTTGCTGACTGCCAGTCTTTGAACATAAAGAACTCACCATACAGCTCATCTTACCCAAGCAAGTTTGCCTGCTGCCACATAAGCCAGCCAGCAAGACTGCAATGTATCAACATCTAACAATAGGAATCCAACTACAGACAAACACAACTTTTAAATTACTATATTTGCAGTAAATACTTATTTAACAATCGCTGATGTAATCAAATTCAAAGGATATAAAAATCACACTATGAAGGAACGGACTTAATGGCCTAGTTATTCCTTTTAATGCCTTTTTTTGCTGATAATGCAATACTACATTGCCTACGGATGTGTTGCATTCCACAGGCATCCTCAGAGTCTCAACCAAGCACCAAAAATGCCCTTCTGTTCAGTAGAATCCACTGTAGTGTATCAAGTAGAACCTCCTTTCAATCTCCCACTTACCCCCTCCCCCCACACACAAAATATACACACCACTTCTTAAGTATCTCCTAAAATCTTTTAATGTTTCCCACAGCCACTTCAGGGTCACCCACCCACTTAGTCTTTCCCCTTCACAGTCCTTCGGTACCTTACAATGCCAGTATCCCCTTCCAGTCCCTCAGGGTCTCCCAGAATGCCTTCTCCAGTTCCTCCAGTCCCCAAAGAGTCTTATGGTCTCTTACAGTCCTCTAGTAACTGCTTCTAGTCTTTCAGTGCCTCCTTCCTCTCCCATCAACCCCTGATACACACACACACACACACACACACAACCAACCATAGTGTCCCACTTTTAGTGTACAGGCAATCTATGAAATTGGAGTTCTACCCAGAACACTCAAATATCCTTTACTAGGGCCATTGGGCATTGTTGTCTAATGTGGGTGCTTTCAGAATGGTAGAAGAATAAACACTTGGTAATAAATCTAAAAGAAAAAAGTCTAAACCAATGTGGCTAAATAAACAGGATGGGAGGAAATGGAAAGGAAAAGGCAGTCATTTAGATTCTTAAAGTCAGAAGGGATAGAGGCACCATATCAGAATTTTAAGGAATGTAACAAAAGTTGCAAAAGGGCAATGAGATTAGCAGAAATTGAAAACGAGAAAAGGCTTGCAATATAAAGTGTAATCCACCCTAAAATTTTATTTATGTACCTTAATAATAAAAATATTAGAAATTAGAATATAGGACCCTTTCAGATTGATAAAATAAAAGTAAATAAAGTACCTGGCCCCGATGCATTCACTCAGGAGTTCATAAGGAGCTAAATACAGTAATAGCCAATGATATATTAGATTCAAAGACTCCATTTGCAGAGGCTCAGTACCAAAACACTGGCGTAAAGCAGATGTGGTGCCTATATTTAAAAAGGAAGCTCAACCCAGGAATTACATACCTGTAAACCTGACATCAATAGTGGGAAAGCTACTTGAAGGTTTATTATGGCATAATATTCAGGAATACCTAATGGATAACAAAATAATTAGACAAAGTCAGCATGGATTTATGAAGGATAGGTCATGCCAAACTAGCATTATTAGTTTCCTTGAGGAGGTAAGTAGGAATTTAGACCATGGTAATTCAGTTGATGTGGTCTATTTATATTTTGCAAAAGCTTTTGATACGGTTCCACACAAGAGGTGAGTGTAGAAAATAAAGTAAATTGGTCTATGTAAAAATATTTGCACCTGGATTGAACACTCAATGAAGGATAGACAACCAAGAGTTGTTATAAATGGAACCTTTTCCGGTTGGGCTAAAGTTGTGAGTGGAGTACCTCAATGATCGGTACAACTGTTTTTTAACGTGTTTATTAATTACCTTAAAGTTGGCATAGAGCACAAAGTCTCCATATTTGCTGATGACACTAAATTGTGTAAGGTACAGATGTGGCACGATACTTGGAGCATGTGTGTCAGGGATTGGACTTCGGCTGAAGTGGATCCGAGTGGCAGGAACAGCAGGGAGCGTAGTAGGGGTCACAAGCAGAGATCGGCAACGAGGAGACTGGAACAGGATGATAGCAATAGCTAGCACAGCAGTAAACACAGGAACCTTGCAGGAGCTAAGAACTAGTATAAACAGGCAAGGGAGGAACAGGAAAGGGAGGGTTATATATGCAGGCTGAGAGGTGGAGCACAGGTGCAGAGGTGTCAGGTATCAGAGTCTGGAATGTTCCTTAGTTTAGCAGCAGCAATCCCGGTGGACAAGTATAGGTACTGCAGACTAGAACAAGACATTGAGAGTGGCAGCAGTCCTGGTGGCCAAGCATGGGTACAGCAGGCTAGAGAATATGACAATGTGGACTGTTGTGGGCCATTATCGTGGCCAAGCGCTCCCATGGCCCAGCACAGACGGAATTTCCCAGGAGGATTAATGCAGTGGAGGTCCCTGCTTCAGAATGGGACTTCTGCAGCGTTAATCCTACTGGGTCGCCACCTGTCTGTAGGAGCTGCGCAGAGAGAAGCTGCCCCTCTCTCTGTGTCTCCACACACAGCTCTTACAGCAGATCACAATATTTTTATTTTAGCATGTAGGATTGAAGCAGGGGGTCTCTGGACCTGAATCGCATTCATTTAAGGTCCGGGGACCCCCTGCTTCCCGAGGTACATGCCTCTGTATCGGGTGCCGGTATCTCCTGCAAGTTTAAATCTCAGTCACAGCCCACATGACCAGGACATTTAAACAGCCTCAAGATACCAGCACCCCATACTGAAGCATGTACCTATTACCTCATTAGCCAAATGTGGGTAATAGTGTTTTGGGGTATTAACCAAAATAAAATGCACATACAGTAATTACCAAAACAATAAAATACATTTGAAACATAAAACGCTTCATTGTCACTGTGGATTTCTAGATCCTCTCAATGTAGAGCCTAGATACCCACATTGGCAATCAATATTCAGCTTTAATTTAAAAAATACATTAATCAATGGCGCATGCGCAGTGCGAATCATGGAGGAAGCTGATTAGTACAGCTCCGTTTACAGCTGGATAAAATGTTTTTTTTTTTTAATGTCTTAAAATGGCTTGATCCGCATACTGGACCCCTGCAACACTTGTAGGAGAGCTCTTGCCGCATATAAATGCCCTCAAGAGGAAGGGGCAAAAGAAAGGAGACCATGAAACCGGACATAACAAACTTCTTTAGACGGTGCACAAGGGCTGTTAACATGGGGGAGACAAGCACAGCTACGTTAGGATGTTCCAGAGGTCTCGCAGGCTCAGTAACTTTCGTAGTGGGACCGAGGTCCAATGAACGCATCAGAATTGCAGGTAATTTATCTGTCTGTGTGTGTGTCATAGGAGGAGCTGAGGGGAAGGTATGAGGAGGAGATCTGAGGAGCTGAGGGATAGGTATGAGGAGGAGATCTGAGGAGCTGAGGGGAAGGTATGAGGAGATCTGAGGAGCTGAGGGGAAGGTATGAGGAGGGGGAGATATGAGGAGCTGAAGGGAAAGTATGAGGAGGGAGATATATGAGGAGCTGAGGGGAAGGTATGAGGAGCTGAGGGGAAGGTATGGGGGAGGTATGGGGAAGGTATGAGGAGGGGAGGGAAAGGTATGAGGAGGGGAGGGGAGAAGATATGAGGAGGGGAGAATGTATGAGGAGGGGAGGGGAAGGCATGAGGAGGGGGAGATATGAGGAGCTGAGGGGAAGGTATGATGAGGGGGAGATATGAGGAGCTGAGGGGAAGGTATGAGGAGGGGGAGATATGAGGAGCTGAGGGGAAGGTATGAGGAGGGGGAGATATGAGGAGCTGAGGGGAAGGTATGAGGGGGAGATAGGAGCTGAGGGAAATGTATGTGGAGGGGGAGATATGAGGAGCTGAGGG